>JAJIZL010125082.1:0-116395 GCA_023969395.1 Amblyomma maculatum
ACTCCTGCATTAAAGACTATCAATCAACTTATCGTATTTCCAACCACATAGCCTTGCAACCAAACAACTTGCAACGCCAAAGTTAAATGCCTCTCACCTTTCGGTCTCATTATTCACTTGTCTTTTACTGTGATCATATTCTTATTGGTGATATTATTATGAAAGTATTACCAACATTGTTTATTTTAAAATTTATAGGCAAAGCGCTTTAATCAAATCGTTCACCGAGTGACTTATGCCCCCATCGAAGTAGCCGTTGTCCGCCGGCTGGCAAAGCACACGGACTAACTGATGTCTATAAGGTATAAATGCCTGAAGTATTTAGCCACCTGGTGCTGTGTACAGCCGTCAAGGCGGCCTGCCTGTGCAAAACTTTCGTAGGCGGGCTCCCGGCAGGCCGGTAACCGTAGCGCAATACATGGTATTCTAAATGTGGCCTTGAAGTGCGCCATAACTCGACTACGACAGCGCGTTGAAGATTAGAGCGATAAGGTAGCTCATAGGCTTTGCAGCTCAAAAAAGGCATCATTGAAGGAGTACTAGACGGTAAGTAGGCACCTGGCATAGACATACAACAACGCACTCAAACGCCAAAGCGTATCATTGGTTTGGAAAAGCTACAGCTGCCGCATCTCTGTGGAAATGCTTAGGGGCAACACAGGGTCATGAGTGACCGGGTTGTTCGTGGCCGTCTACGCTTCGAACACGCACAAAAAGGAATGAATAAGAGCCAGCGACTTTTGTCATTATAAATCAGGTTTTTCCAGAGCTGCGCCTCAAATCCTCGCCAACCTTTTGACGGGTGCCAATAAATGTTTTTTTTTCTCTATCTTCCCCTCTAGCCCGGAAGCTGAAAAATAATCCTAGGGTTCTCTACTCTGACTCCCTGCTACGCAAAATGCAGTGACCGTGCAGCGGTGGTGGTTGCGTCAAAAGACAAGCTGATCGACAGCTTGTCCTTGAGGACAACAGACCCCGCAGTTGCTAAAGAAGCGGCCGTGGCCTTCGCACTCGCACAGCCTAGCTGGACACTGTGGTCCCCGACTCAAAAACATCCTACGGAAGCTTCCGCAGTGGGGTAATCGCCTCCGCTCTGGAGCCATTCCATTCAAATGCAAGCCTCCGGGAATAGCAATAGAGCTCGTGTGGCTCCCGGCTCACTTGCAGGTAGCAGACAACACAATCGCTGACTACCATGCCCGAGAAATGTCAATCCGGGCCGAGCACGAGCCGGAAGAGCTACGGCACCCGGTTACCAACTTTCCGGACATTACCCGGATTTACCGAGAGGAAAGGTGGCGACTTCCAGAACCTCATCCCAAACTCACCAGGCAATAACACACGACCCTGCGTCGAGCGCAGGGGTGGTGGTGAAAACATTTATTACAATACATATAGGTATATACACTAGGTGGGATGCCTAGACAGGCACTCCATTGGCGTTTGCCGCAGCCCGGGCGCGCTGCGTTAAGACCTTTTGGGCCTCTAGGGTGCAGCAGCCGGACAGGGTCGCCTCCCAGTTCTCTCGGGTGGGGTTGGGGATAGGGGGCAAAGATGGGTTTTTTTGGCAGGCCCACACCATGTGGTAGGTGTCAGACACCTCCCCACAGTGCGAGCACAGCCCGTCGAATTGCGGATCAAAATGTTTTAGAATAGCCGGGCATAACATGGCATTGGTGAGCAGGCGCAGGAGCACCCGCTCGTTAGCCTTCCCCAGCCCTTTGCACGGGGTGGGAAGAGTTTGGTGCGTAGATCTGTAATATTCACATATTTCTTTAAATTTGTAAACTGGGCTGAAATCGAAATCCTGGTCCGCGTCGGGTCCCGTGGGAAATGCCCGGAGAGAAAGCGCGCGGGCGGCGGCGTTGGCTGCTTCATTCCCTTGGAGACCTTGGTGACCTGGAGCCCAAATGAGAGATCGGTACGCGGGATCCGAATCTCGACTGCAATTTTGGTATATGCGGTAAGCTAGGGGAGCAGTCCACCCTTGCTGGACGTTCCGACAAGTCCCTCGCGAGTCGGTTATGATGTATTTGGAGGAGGAGTCAGAGGCTGCGAGGGCGATGGCAACCTCTTCTGCGTGTGTTGGTCACTGGACCTTGAACGTAAGGCCATCTACTGTTTTGCCCTTGTGGATGACCGCGGCTCTGTACCAACCTCTAGGGTTTGGGCTGGAGACGTCCACATAGAAAACTCCTGGTTTGCTTCCATAATGGCGGTCCCAGGCTTCCGCCCGCGCCAGGCGCCGACCATTATGCTCCTCTTTGGACATGTTGGCGGGCAGAGGCCGCCCATTGAGGGCGCGTCTTCATTTTTTCGGGAATGCGACATCTCTCCTCTGTGAGTTGGGTGTGTTGGATGCGACATCGGGCAAGAAGACGGCGACCCGACTCTGTCTTTGTTAGACGTGTGTACTGATTGGTAAGGTGGGCGTCCCGAAGCTCCTTGAAAGTATTCACCCCACCCAGCGCCATGAGACGGCTGGTAGAGGTGGAGACCGGAGGTCCAGTGCTCGTTTCATGATTTTACGGAGGATAACTTCGAGAGTATCCTCCTCCTGTTTCCGCAGGTGAAGGACGGGAGTCGAATACACGATTCGACTGGTCACGAATGCGTTCGCCAGCCGCAAGGCGTCCTTGCATCGTAACCACCGCGCTTGTTGGAAACCCGGCGGACCTTGCGGCCCACCTGGTCCGCCACCTGCCGGAGCTTGGCGAGTATTGTGTCGCATCGTCTCTGGTTGTGTATAAAGAGCCCAAGAACTCTGATTTCCTTAGATTCTTGAATGAGACCGCTCTGCAAGGTGAGATTGATTTGAGTCGAGCATGAGCGCGAGGGGCGCAGATGCACGAATTCAGATTTCTGCGGTGAGCATTGGAGACCACAGCCGCGGGCATAGCGGTCCACTATGCTAGCAGCCGTTTGCAGGCTCGTTTCCATGTCCACCAGACGCCCTTGCATGGCCCAGAGGGTGATGTCGTCGGCGTACAGCGCGTGCTGCACCCCTTCAACCGCACCCAACAGAGCAGGTAAGCGCATCATTGCAACGTTGAATAGCAGAGGGGACAGCACTGCGCCTTGCGGAGTGCCCCTCGTGCCGAGGAAAAAAGGTCCGTGTTCTTGATCCTGTTCTCCGATATAAGACAGTCTGTCTGTGTGAAATTGTTTGATGTAGTTGAAACTGTTCGTGCCGCAGTGCGTTTGACTCAAGTGCGTGAGTATGACCTCGTGTGTTACATTGTCGAATGCTCCTTTGAGATCCAGGACGAGGACGATTTTGTCGTTTCTTGTGCATGTGATGGGGTTCAGTATTTCGCGGTCGATTTGGAGCAGGACAGCCTGTGCGGATCTGTGTGGGCGAAATCCGAACATGGTGTCCGCGAAAGTGTTGTGTTGTTCAAGGTACTCAGACAGCCGATCCTGCACTATCGTCTCCATCAATGTGCCCCCACACGAGCTGAGAGAGATTGGTCGGAGGTTGTCCGTGTCGACTGATTTCCCAGCTTTGGGAGTGAAGGTTACGAGAGCCGTCTTCCATTCAATGGGAAGGGGGGTTTCCCCTGTCCAGATTCCATTGATATAGTCAAGAAGGCACTGGTGCACCGTGTCAGGGAGGTTTGCAGAAGTTTAACGGTGACCTTGTGTCTGCCTGGCGCAGTGTCCTTCTTCATTTTGGCCAGACTGGCCCGCAGATCGTGGAGCCGGAATGGGTTATCCAACTCCGAGTTTTCCCTGCCTGCATAGGAATAGGCCGATCCGCGGGGGTCCTGAATTGTGCACAGGTAGCGATCGCGTAGCGACACTGCCAGCTGCATTGTGTTTCCTTGGAATGAGTGCATGGCTTTGTGTAGGTGTTTTTGCGTTTCCGTGCGTGTCTGTGTTGGATTGATAAGGGCACGGAGGAGCCGCCACGTGTTGCGGCTCGACATTTGCCTCGTCGCCGTGTTGCAGCGGTCCACCCAGTTAGAGTCAGCGAGTTGGGCCGCGTACTCTGCTGCCTGCCTGGTGAGATCCGCAATTCGAGCTTTCAGCTTCTTGTTGTGTTTCTGACGCTTCCAGCGGCGCGTGAGGCCACGGCGTGCTTCCCAGAGATGCAGGAGGTGGTTGTCCACGTCCATAACTACCTCTGTGAGCTGTATTTGTTTCTCATGGGAGTGAAGGTGCGCCATGACTGACTGGGACCAGGTCGTGTAGCCTGCTCTGTGATGTTCGTGTTAATTTCTGTTGGGAAATTTTGGCGAAAGGTAGTCCAATCGGGGATTCGGGCTGTCGTTTTGGGGCACTTCAGGGGGCGTTTGTAAACTGTTGTGTTGAGGATACAGTGGTCGCTACCGAGAGTCTCCTCGGTGTTGATCCAGTCTGCGTTTCTTATGTTGCGAGTGAAGGTGAGGTCCGGGCATGTGTCTCGGGTCACCGAGTTGCCTGCGCGGGTGGGAAATGCTGGGTCGGTGTGGAGGGTGAGGCTCAATGTGGACGCCAGTTCTGCCAGCATGCGTCCACGCACTTCCTCCTTACGATAGCCCCATAGCTGGCTAGGGGCGTTGAAGCCACCCACGATCAGCAGAGGATCACGACCCACCTCTTTAAGCGCACGGCTAAACAGGCCCGCGAAGGTCACTCGCTTTATTTTCGGGGAGCAGTATACGTTAAGCACGTGCAGGGCAGGATCCGATCGCCTAAGAGGGAGGATCCTCACCATCATGTATGAATAGGGTATGTTGAGACCGAGGTCAATTTCGGTGGCTGTGTATGATTTGTGCACGAGGAGACACGACAAAGAATCATGCTGGAACGTCGCGTAATTAGTCAACTTGGCTGCCGCTCCTGGCTCTTGGAGGGCGACCACGGCGGGCAAAGCCTCGAATGTTTCGAGGTTGAGACGCAGGTTCGCGCGTTTCTGCCGAGCCTTAAAGCCTCTACAGTTCCACTGCGTTACGGTTATGGAATTGTGAGCTTTGAGAGGAGAGGAACGCGTGTTAAGCCGTCCTGCCATGATTAGGAACGGAAATGAGAGATGGGGGTTTATGAGACTCCGACCCAGAGCCAGCACCGGGTGGGGGTGCGGGTTTGGAGTCCTCTGATTTCGCGTCTGTGGGATTGACGACAATTTTCTTGTGCCTGTTGAAGGCTTGGATCCCTTTGAGCCGATGGCTCGTTCGGGTGGTTGATTTCATGCAGCGGATGATGGCTGCAGGGACCGATGCCCTACGTTTGGTCTCCAAACAGCCCATGGCCGCTTCTACCATTTTCTGGAAATGGCAGGTGAGGCGCGCCTCCATCGCGGCCATTGCCGACGCGAACGCGGGCGGCAATTCGGGCTCACTCTCCATGGCGTCGGGACACGAGACACCCGTCACAGCGGATAGTTCTTCCTCTAAATTTTGAATTTTGGCGAGCAGTTGCCCGATCTGCGCTTTAAGCTGCTCATTTTGCCTGCGGCTTTCGACATCAACGCCGTGTATCGAGGAAGCGGAAGCGAGTGAGGATGAGGGAACGCAGGAGGCGGCCCGCGCCCAGCTGCTCACCTGAGTGGTTTGTTGCTGCGCCGGGGCCCGGGATCCGGCAGCGCCATCTGGTTTGAGGGCGGGGAAGTGCTTGGGATCGTTTTTGTTGTGGGGCACCCCCTTCCCCTCTAGGCCTCAGGTCATCCTCATGAATAAAGGTTTATGAATGAATGAAGTTGGGGGGCGGTGGCGGCGTCTGCTTCTTTTTCTTGTTTTCGTCTTCCTCTTCCCCTTCTTCCCAGTTGACGGCTGTAAGGGAGAGGAGTCTGTGTTCACGTCACTCTGGTGTGAGCCGGTGGTGGGATCGCACCGTGGCGCTCCGCCATTGGCTCTGCCGGTGGAGTGACCTTGTTTCCTTTCAGACGCTGGCGTCTCAGGTCCTTCAGGTTGTGAAGGTTTGGCTCCGGCAAGATGGAGTCGGCGAAATTTGGCCGTGCAATCTCTCGATCCCGTGGGGTGGGCTAATCCACAGATTGCACAGGTCCGGTTGCATTCGTGTGGCGCAGGACCGTCCTGCGTCACAGTCACAGTTTGGCCGCAAAGGCCTCACCTTGGCGAGTTCGGCGTGGGGCAAATGTCCGAGCGGTGTCCCACAGCACCACACTTTACACATGCCGGCACAGTTCGCTTATATTCTCGAACGGGCGTAAGTTCCCCTTTGTAGTGGACGTATCGCGGGACCACCTTTCCCACAAATGTGATGATCGCGATGGTTGATTTTCCGAGCCGGCGGATGCTGGCGATCTGGCCTCCTCGCCAGACAATTTGGGCAGTGAGCATCGCGCTTGTTTCATCGTCGGCGATGCCCCCGATGATACCGCGGCACACGTCTCCGGTAAGCTTTAAATTCCCGTGCACTGGTAGGGGGCGTTTACCAGCTGGCAAATTAAATTCTCCAATGAGGCGATCGACGAGGTCTGGATTTCGTGCCCCTACAACAAGCAGATTCTGCTCCCATGCGGGCACAATGTCGAGAACATTGTCGGCAGCAGAAATGTCTAGGTGCCAGCTCAGTGCCTTGCCTAGCTCGCCGCGTCGGAAGGTGTTCCTCAGGTCCGCGGTGACCCTGGGCTTGATGATGACAACATAGTCTTGAGGGTGTATTCGTGGCATAGGACGGGGCTTCCACAGACAGCTTAGCTTGGTTTCGAAACGATGAGGCAGATTCGTGCGCTGGCGCTTGCTGCTTGGTTTGGGACGCCACCGATATGGCAGCCGCTGCGTTGGAGCCGGCTCTGGAACGCCGGCTGACAAGTTGAAAGAGCTCCTCGTGCTTGAAACGGGCAGGTTCCGTCACAGCTTCAGGTTGGACAGTCGAGACAGTCTTCCAGATCATTTCGGAAGGGTCGTATCCCCTCAGAGAAGCCTGAGAAGCCATCTTGATAGGTGACCAGGGTGAGTCACTGCCTCCGGCAGCGACGCAGCCGTTAGGCCGAGCGCCAACTCCTCGTGGTAGAGTGAAAATCTCCCCTCGCTAAACGAAAATTGGGCCACCTGGCTATATTTGGCGTTCACGGTATCGAGCGCAGGCGGAATCGCTGGCTCATCCTGTACTGATGAACTGCATGTACCCTGCGGAACATGATATGCTCTGACCTTTTTGCAAAAAACAAAAGGGCACCCTGACACACATTTGAAACAATGCACACAACTCTTGACGTCACTCATCATTTGCCGCCAATACCCCCAATCCCCAACCCTTTGAGCAACGGGAGACCTTGTTATCCTTCCCTGCCCTATCGATTCAGTTTGCACTAACGGACAGGGGCCAGTAGCTGCTGGAAACACGTGGGCTCCACAACTAGGTAACCACCCCGTCTGCGGCCTGCGTGCACCAATGATTTATGAGTAATCATCAAATTTTGAGTCATCATCATCATCCGTTAGAATGAAAAATAGCACTTCACCTTATAAGAGGTCATCACGCTAAACACAAGCACGCTATTTTAGGTTGGTTCAAACTTTTTTCCTCATTTTTTTCTTCCATGAAGTCTCATCATCTCGTTAACACCAGCCATAAAACTATGTTTCCGCTGTTGACCTTCGTTTATAGCAAATATAGCGTGGAACGCAGACAAGGCAAAAATCAGGTGGTGAGAAGTGAATTCCGGCTAATTGTACTGTAATAAAGAGTGGCTTAATCGCTGCTTGCATAGAGAGTAATATGGTTCATTGGTTGCAACACGTAAGTCGTTGAGTCTCATTCATCCATAAAAGAGACACAAGAAAATGAAAACCAAGATTTTAGCCGGCATTAAAGTTCGCTTACATGGTAATCTGCGGTAGGGAGATCAGGGAATACATATGAAGAAGGGTTAGGAAAGAGTGCGGTCGTTGAAGATGGATGGATATTTTTGTTTTGTTTTTTGATAAGACCGAAGTCCAATAGTGAGTATGTATAGTGGGAGATCAAGCGAGTGGGTAATTTAGAGTTTGTTTAACATACCGTTAGCATCTGGCAAATAAGAAAGGCATTCCACGGCGCTGCTGTCTGTAGCAGCTTAAAGGACGTTATATAAGATTCACTGTTAGCGGCACTTGGGTGACAGTCTGCATGCGTTGTTTATAGTGCGCCCGTTCGTTGGCGTACGCTGGACATTCGCGGAGAATATGAAGTACAGTCTCAATTGAGTCGCAGTTGTTACAAAACTGACTGTCTGCTTGCTTCAATGGGTATCGTAGACCGTTCGTAATGGCAGCATTAAGACTGAGATGATGATATATTGTACCTAGATGACGCGGAAGCTCAAGTGATAGTTGAGAATTGAGATTTGGGTCGATGGAATGGAGAAAGGGATAATGCTGACATAGCACGTTCCAGAGGCGTTTCTTCTCATCCTAGGTATATCGCTTGGTCAGTTGAGACGCATCTGATTTTGTGAAGTAGATGCGCTTATATTTATGATGTAGTAGACCTTTGCGGGATGCTTCTCCTGCTGTTTCGTTGGCCAGGATGCCGCAGTGAGCCGGCTTCATTGAAAAATTATAATGTGACCTTGCGTAACAATCGGGTGGTACAGGTATCCAATGTCATGAGAAATTGTTGGTGGCTTGCCCTCTTCAATAGGTTTGGCATCGTTTTGGCGCACCTTACTAATCCGTGAAAAGCACACATCGCCCTGGGTTATGGCGCAAAATACAGGAGAGAGCTTCTTTTATTCCGTACAGCTCGGTAGTGGTGGAAGGTGTTCTAGGCTGTAGACGCTACGACAGCATTTGACCTAAGGAGGGCACGTAAAGTTTGAATGATGAGGAATCGTGCGAATTTGAGCCGTCAGTGTTGATGTGTATCTTCCATATACTGGTCGGCTACGTATGTCAACGAGTCTTGTAGCAGCGGAGCCTGAGGCATGTAATTCTTTGCAGTGGCATCCGATAGAGCTTTTTGATTTTATGAGGTGAGAGTGTCCAAGGAGGAAAGTTCGGAGCCATTAATTTACGTGGCTGACAGATGGCAGGAAAGTCTAATAGTTGAACAGCTTGACCAAAACCGGAATTGCTGTGGGCTGTATGGACTCGATTTAGGAAGTGTTTCTTTCCTTTAAGTGCGTGGCGTACATGGATCAGAATGGTTTCCTGTCCGGAAATGACTTCTAGTGGTAGACACCCTACTTCCGCACTGTTCCCAACGTGGAGCAGCTATTTGGAAGGCCAAAATAGATTCGCAGGCAAGTGTTCCGCGTAGCCTCCAGCATCCTTTGATGTGTTGGGGTCTTTTTCTGTGAACTCCCAATCCGGCTCATTTTAAAGCATATCGGCCAAACGGCTGTTGCAGATGCTTTTTTTAACTTCATGCTGGGCAACTTCTCCCTAACTGTGATGGTTGTTTTAACGAATTGCTCTAAATGCCGTGGAAGAATTGAGTAGGCGTCTTAAAAATCAGCTGCGTAGATCGGTTATCATACTGACACTGTTCTTCTCAAAGTAGTTGGGTGGTTGTTGGCTGCTCCCGAGAAGTGCTTAGGGCACCTCTGCCTACATAACAGGCATTGAAAAGTGATGTCTTTAAGAATATTGTAAGTGTAGTTTTTAAAAATGGTAAAAAGAAAAGATTGAATTGTGGGCACTATTTGTGAGTTCCTAAATCGGAGACACCGTTCGCAATAACGATAATTCATTAGCCGATGTTTAATTCACCTATAACCCCCGATGAAACTGCAGCGCTAAACCTTAAAATGATGACTGCCACCCCTCGATCCCTCGATATAATTCCTTCCTGATCTCAAATAATAGAGTCGGTAGACTGCAACTAGCAGAGAGCCTAATTAGGAGAAAAAAATGTGACCAATTGAATTTTTATCAGTGAATTTTTTATCAGTTTCTGCGATGCCTACTTCCATATTTGCAGTTCTTCGGATTTAACACCCCCCTTCCCCCCTCCCCCCTGCCCAGGGATGATGGTGCTGTCCACTTAAATTTGAAGGACGTATTCTGATGAGGCTTTGTGGTGGGCCTCATCATGCAGTGTCAGCGTGTGTCACTGTTCCATCTAGTTTTAAGCAGGCTTTATACATTATTGCGTTATAATAAAGCAGTATAAATTGCATAACGTATTTTGCCGTGGGCAAGGGTGTGTCGAGGTGTGACCATCGGACGAGGAACACAAATGTTTTCAACTTCTCCGTGCTTGCAAACAAAGCTTGTTCGAAACAAGAACAACCTCAAAGCATATACACACTAAATATCAAAACTAAAATATGTAGAACAGAATCTCGCCTCCAGCGGCACCATATATGGCCGGTTTTATTTGCCTTCTGAGACTGACGGTTTATTTTCTCCGGATCTCTGTGTTTCTAAAGTGCACTATCACCTCCGGTATAAATCCTATTTCACAAACCAGATGCTTAACTGTAATGCACATTCGTCAGCCTCACAGATCGTTTGCATTTCAATGCAGTTCTTGCAAGGATAGGTTGTGGCCACAGTATCTGTATTTGTCCGGCTCTTGCGTACCTTACATGAGTTCTGTATTCAGTAAGAATGGTTTTTTCGTGACTTGAAGCTGGCATTTTATCGATAGACGCCAGCTTCAGAGACCAGCAGTGTCGCTTTGAACAGTCATGTGAAACCTGGAGAAAAGAACTTAAGAGAATGGGAAGAATGATAATAGAGAACCAAGATAATTTTAGAAAGTTTAGGTGTGCTCTAGAATTGCGCAGATGGTTGAAGTCTTGCTGCGTTAATGTTGTTAGCTACTTCTGAATGATCTGCTCTAAAATAAATCAGGTCGAAGAAATGGGCCCATTCAGATTGCTCATTTTACAGAGGCTTAAAATATTATAACATATTCAGGAGTACAAAAGTCGAACCCACCTTAATTCGGTGGTCCAAGTAGGTTTACTGAAACTTCAAGAGAATGTATCTTTTGAAGATGTGAGCATGTGTGATGATTGCATACAGACGTGGCAATGTACGTTTCACTGATGCATGGTCGATAATTAAAACCTGACCTATGGCACCAGGGAAAAACGAAACCTCCATATCAAGAAATCTTAAAAAACTGAACGATTATGTTCTCAATTTGCTAGCCTTGAATGAAATTGAAAAACGGTGTTGCTGTGCCTTTATTCCTCTTCACTTTCATTCGACTCCGAAAAGAGACGGAAACGTTTTACTCTAGAGTTGCAATGAAAGCGACCCATGTGAAAAGAATAAAATAATGATAGTAATACCACAGATAAAGGAAGAAACCTTTCCTTTTGTCTGTCAAGAAACGAGCTCTACAGACGGCCAGTTTTCGAGACGATACCTCACTCATCATTCACTTTCAGCTCTTACAAACCAGAAACGGCAGCAGCTCAGTGAGAAGACAGATAAGAAACGAAAGATACAATAGTTCTGCCAGGACACGTTTGTGGGATCTTTCTTTGGATAAAAGACTAATCAGACAGCTAACAAGGCTTACCCCTCATTATTAGATTCTTTTCGTACGGGGACAAAAGACCGACGGTATTTTGGTCAATGGGTGAAACCAGATATAGCTTCGTACGAAAGATGCCGACAGTTTATCTCTGAGGTCCACGAAACTTCACGTCATTTCTTCGTTGCCGGAGTTCCTTTCTATCTCATTTTCTCATAAAACTGAATCTTGGGTATATGTAGGATGGCTGTGACGTTGTGTGCGCGTACATGTCTCTCGCTTATTTTTTGAATACTTTTCCAAAGGCTGCATCTTTGCGAGATACTAATATAAAAACACTTAACGCCTATCGTTTTTGACATCTGCGAAAGACGTCTAATTCTGAGCAAACCAATCAATGCAGGACCTCTGTCACTGGAGATGGGTAAATGCGTGGACAGCAAAATTTGGATGGGACTAGATCTGGACGCCATCACCTCTACGTGCACGATTGCACAGCGTAAGATGATATGTACCTTCTTTAATGCTAAAGCAACACTCCGTGTTGATTATCACTGATGAGAAATATACGTGGTGTTATTACTCAGCACATTGCTAGTAACGTATTTTAGCATGTAAAGTTAGAATGCGTTCGCATTGTTACACTTAGTACCCAAATGCTTGTTTTCGCCAATTTGTTTCTATAAATATCGCCCACTTCAAGAATTATTTTCGTTCAAAATGATGAAAATATGCAAATAGCAGGAACTGTAACCGCACTATTCTCAACCGGCAAACAATTATTATGTGGTGGTGAAGAAATGTTAATAGCTGAAACATCAGCCTCCTGAATTAACTATGCCCTTTATGAGGATATTTATTTATGTTTATTGTATCCTATTGCCTCATATCGATTCACTTTGATAACGTCTAAACAATTTCCCTAATCAACAAAAGAAATGAAACAAAATGCATTGCTGCTTCTCGAATTTTTTAGCATGCTTTAACTAAGGCGATATTTTCTTGAGGGCCGACCCAAATGACTCTGCACTTTTTATGTGGCTCCGATGTCGTCCATAACCATTGCTTTTGTTTATTTTCTATATTTCAGGAATTCCCTGCACCCTCAAATACTATTGAAAGCAATAGTGAAGGGATAGCAGGGTGGTCTGGCATCTACGCTTGTTTAGAAAATTCGCAACAGAAGAAAAGATTGTCAGCAATTGTCGCACGTTTTAGCTACAGGACGTAGGCTGCCGCCCGCAAAGAAAATGTTTTGAAAAATATGTGAACAGCAGAACACTAAGGGACAAAAAAAAAGAAAGGCAGTAGTAACAAAATATGATGCAGGCATACCGGGGCACACGGTCTTTCTGAGGAAGCTTTTTACTTTTTCTGTACCGTTCTGAAGGAAGGTGTCCCTGTAAGCAGGTTTTACTGAGACAACGCACTCGTCTGCGACGGCGGTGGTACGCTCGAGCAGTGAAATTTATGCCTGTCGTTTGCGGTAATGAAGACCGTTTCAAAACAGGAGCGCTGATGTAAGGTATAGTTTAACACGCATACCTAGATGAAGCATGATGCGTTCTGCGAACTTCTCTCATGTTGTTTACTGTGTGGCATTAGCGACTTAACAAGATTATAGGGTGTCGAGGAATTGAGAGCTAGATAGGAGAAGAACTGAATAACTCTCCTCCTAGTGAGAGCCCTATTCATTGGTTCCCATTCCCTACATTTCACGGAATTTCTAAAGTGCGCTGAACTTCATGATTCCAGTAGCGTTTTGTGGCCTCGTGGTGTTTGGCGGGAGAAGGCGATTCATGCGTCGGGGTTGCTTTAACTACCATCACGTACTCGTAAACAAATTTGGCGGTGCATTTGTTTCGTCAGATTATTAGTGATAAATATTCTGGCTTTTGGTAGCTTACCAGAAGGCCTGTTTTTGCTAACTGAAAGCTCTAACTCTGAAAAAAGATACCCAGAGGCTTCTCGTTATTTTTACCTATAATTATCTCTATAATGGGCACTTCGTTTGGTGATTGAAAGCATTCGCCTAGAACCACAGCTACGGAAAGCACCGAACACGAAGATGAAACATATGCAAAAGCTGTACGTAGTACCATTTTGTGCATCAACTTAGAATTCTTTTCTCACGGGTTTGTTCGAGACAACCCTTCTAGCATGCGTCTCAAGATTAGAATATTTGCGTTCCAGTGCTAGGGTACTTCCACTACCTATGAAAATGCAGGCGCCTCTGGCCAGTATGCCTGTAGCCTCAAATCTATCACTGATGTGCCCACGGTTTAGAAATTTCCTGATTTCTGCCCAGTATGTCGAAAATGGTGTATTACAAACGCAGTACGCGTTGCAGTACAAATATCGGGAAGCCGGCCTGATTTCTGCATTCATGTTTCACTTTAAAACATTTTCAAAATACTCACGTCTATAGCTCTAGACAATCGATTATGATAGATTTTCTAGAAACCTTCCATTAACGTCACTCTGCGTCCTCTGGAAAATGACTGAGCTGCGTCACAAAGCGAATGCCAGATTATAAGCTGTTCAAAAGAAGGTGAACTCACTCACGCGATTACACATGGCTACCGCGAGATATAACCTGGAAGTTAGAATTACAATTCCGTATGCTTGGTTTTCGCAGTAAATACGGTCAGAAATGGTTAAAAATAATCACTAGTCTAGAACGCATTGTAGGTTTTTTATCAGTGTATGTGGCCTCCGTGTAGTACATTCCAATAAGGCTATGTTGCTTTACGTTTCAGCTTGGTTTAGGTTGTCGTGTTTAACCTCCCAAAGTGGCGCCGCAAAGTTGAGGGCTCCGTAAATTTCGACCACATGGGGTTGTTTATTATGCGCTGACAACGCATAACATAGACACACTGCGTTCCGCCTCCATCGAAAAGTGGCTGCCCCGGCAGGAACTTGATCAGCCGTCCCTGGTTTAAGTGGTCTCGTAGCCTAATGACTGAGCTGCCACTTAATTTTCCGCCTTTGTAGAAAGCAAAAAGATAGAAAAGTTTATACATATATATATAGAAAACACCTGCATGCGCCGAGCATTTCAAGTTTTCTTTTTGACTATAATTGATAGGAGGCTGCATCAACCTGTAAGAGCGGTTTCAGCAGTGTATCAGTCTGTGAAAATGACAATGTGTCATATTAACCAATGTGCATGTTAACTGTATAATGATCCGTAACAGAACTCGAACAACACTGGAAGTTTAGAGGGTGAGGACCAAATGTGAAGTGTTACCATAATTCTCCTTTTAGGTTTTGGATCAGTTTAAGTACACTATATACAAGTTATGGTTTTCGATGATATATGATTTCCAGTTTTTAAAGCTCAGGCGAACTTAATTGCTGTTTGTGGTCTGATAGGTGACACATGTTTGTTCAGCCTTCCGGGTGCAAAAATAAACATATTTAACGTAACGTTGCAACTCTGGCCCCGAAGAATACCGACAAACAGTCAGATGAGCACGAGATGGAGCACAGTTTCAGTTTGTCATCTTTTTCAATCGCCCGTTCAATTCCCCGTCGTCTTTTATGAATGGCATATGTCATTGGCCCCCTTCTTGGCAGCATCGCCTCGATGCTGCAAATGCGATGCTGCTCGATGCGATAAGCTGACAGATAGTGGCTAGGGTGATATAGGAAGACCACAATGCAGAACTGGGCGCCATCAGTCTCAAGATCAGTTAGCGGAGCGGCCGTGGTAGGGTTTCATCCGTACGACGTGTACAACGTCAGTGAACTTGCGTCGTCTGCGGCTTGAGGGGTCTTGCGTAACGTCACTGATGCAGCGGGGAACACGATATGGGCCGATGTACCTGTGCAATATTTAAGACAGTCTCATGTTCGTAATCAGGGTATACAGAAGACAAGTTCGAAGGGAGTGAGCCACACCGTGTCTTGCAGTGCCGTACTTTTCCCGAACGTGGCATATTGGAGAATTCAATCCCACGTCTGATGCTCTATATCCCCATACACAGAGAGCATGTCGCTCAGAGTTCTGTTTAACCGTTCCACCAAGCCATTAATTTGCGGGTGTTATATGTCATGGCCCGTCGGGGACTAGTGTGTGTTAGATTCTGCAGAATTTGGATAATGGCCTCAGTGAAGAGAAAATTGTCGGCGTTTTCCACTGCAGTGAAGTCCGCATCTGGTGTTTAATCCGCATCTTGGTGTTTAAATACGGGCTTATCAACAACAGCAACGTCGCACTCTTGAAGACGGAGACTCCACCGAGCCAAGCGTCCAGACGGGTCTTTAAAGCTTGCCAGCCATCACAATGTATGATGGGCACTGGCAATACGTAAAGGTGGTCCAGATTACCCAGATTACCGCAAGACACTCTTTCTTCGTGTTCGAATAGTTCGCCTCCGATCGTGAGTGTTCGGCTCGCGTAAGCGATAAACCCTTCTACTCCGTCTTGTCACTGGATGAGTACCGCCCCGAGGCCAGCGTTGCTGGCATTAGTATGTACGTCGGTTGCGGCGTCATAATTGAAATGGGCGAGTATTGGGGGCCTGTGTAGGCGACTTCGGAGTTCCTGGAAGGCTTGTTCGTAGTTGCCTCCCCATAGGAAGTATATGTCTCTTCTGGTTAGTGCTGTCAGTGGTTCAGGTATCTTGAAAAAACCTTGGACGAAGCGTCGGTAGTAAGAACAAACACCCAGAAATCGTCGAAGGGCCTTTTTGTCGGTGGGACGGGGAAACCTTGACTCTGCGGAAATCTTGTCGGGATCAGGGAGAACGCCCTGTGTACTGAAAATATGTCCGAGAAAGCGTAGTTCTTTAAAAGCGAAGCGGCATTTCTCACGCTTGAGTCTAGTTGCGCGCATTTGAGTGCTTGAAGCACAATGCTCAACCGGTGCAGGTGTTGCTCGAAGGTAGGCGAGAAAACAACCTTTTAGTACACAGAGTGCGACTGCCTTTTCAGACCTGTTAAAACTGTGTCCATTATTCGTTTGAACGTGGCCGGTGCAGAGGAAATCCAAACGGAAGCACCTTAAACTCGTATAGGCCGTCGGGCGTCATAAATGCAGTCTTTTCTCACTCTCTCTGATCCACCTCGATTTGCAAATATTCCCTTTTGAGGTCTAATGAGGAGAAACACCAGGCATCGCGGAATCTGTCGAGGGCATCATCATTCGTGGGAAGCGGGTAGACGTCCTTTTTGGTCACGTGACGAGTGGGCACTGCGCCTTTTGTTTTTGCGCAAAATGCTTCTTCTTTTGGCTGGCTGTGCCTGTATTTTGCATGATTATTTTGGTTCTATCAGGAAAAAGTTTTCACGCAGGAGAAATACACGGCCCGACGTTAGGATGCCCAGCCGGCGGGTATGCACTGCTCCTACTTTATTCGCCTAGAATGTGCTTTCTTTTGACTCTTATATCTGATTTAGGGCTTCTTATCTCGTATGTATTGACGCAGAGCCTTTTAATATAAGCTTGTCATTTCTAGCTTCTATAGTAGTTGCCATTGGAGCAAGATTCTGCGGGAATATGTTACGCAAAACAGCTCGACTGCTGCAATAACATTCTGGGCCGAGGCAAAAATGACGTACATATAATTTACCATATTTGGACATACAAAGATATTTTTTTAACTCTTGTCCCTGGGCTGAGGACCTTCTCCTTTTCAAAGAGCGAATGCCTAACGCGCCGCCGGATAGAAACTCCTAAAACGTGCCAGATAAGTATTGCACTGCACTGTAGCAGTGGACTATACCAATAAGGTCTTGATGTAATCAAAGCCGCATTTCTGCTGTACCTTTGTCATCATTTATCGTAGTTATTCAAGCGTGATACAAGAATGCGAACTCGGGATTGAAGTTATGAAAGTCTTAATGGAAGGTTTCTTATCGTCTTCTAGGGATATGGAGATCTGGGTTTATATAAAGGGCAATAAGCCAAAAACTTGCCGTAAATCCTTTGGTCTCTGAGAACCTAGTGCTGACTTTGCCAGCTCATGCCGTATGGGAAACGGTGGAAATGTTGCTAACATTATAACGAGGCAATGTAACAAAGTTTGGAGGAGCGTACGCATCTTCACAACCCTGCAGAAACTATTCTAGTGTGGAGCGTCCGCCTGTTGCATTCCCGCCTGTTGCAAAGTACTAACAGCACATAAGAACCAAAGCCTTGCGTAACGATGCAGCCACCCTGTAAATATCATTCGCAATACACTCAACCTCGTCGGTCTGCATGCCGCGCATTAGGCACGACTACATGCGGTTATGCTTCTCCACTCTACTTATTGCGTCACGTAGTTTGTGCGGTTCCTCGTAAAGCTCAGGTCTTATGATCGAACAAAACGCGTCACTGCTTAGACTTTAAATCTCCTTTTTTTATTAAGCCCCTCAGGTAGGCTATGAATCTTCCTCATATCACTGCCACTGTAATGACTGCTCTTTCAATCAAGTTATGCTAAGGCCTGCACGCTGCGGTGTTTCTAAGCGTTCGGGAGTCAACGATACTGCGCAAAAGCGCCTAAAAACGGAGTACAACTTGATGATCATAGGGTTTTCAGATGCTAACTTCATGCCCTTGCACGCTCCGTTAATATCGCTGGTTTGGCAATCTTCGATGCCGCCTTCTGCGGTGCGCACTGCGTACCAGCATATAGGCACCGCGGATTGTTTTCAGCAATCGGCACTATTATTCCCATGGAAAGTTGCAATTGTAAGCGAGCTCCTTGTCACCGCAACCTATACCTGTTCATATGCCACATTGCACGCTTCGCTAGCATCTACTCTACCAAGGATGCAATTACTGTGAGCTCACCCCATTGGCAGGACTAGCACTGCCTGCTCTATCTGCCTTTTATTACGGAATAGGAAGGCCCATATTAAATAGCGCCAGCTCCTGTGCCAAGCCAAGCATATTAAGGCAATTCCGGAAGGAGGGTTGTAGTCTCGCCAACGCCTCATCTGCAGCATTTCTCTGTCATTACTTTGCTAATTTCTAAGTTTTATTTGTTAACCGGTGTTTTAGTCGAATTTAGCGCCAGAAGGGATTTAAGCTGGAGCCCAGAGACACATGTAAAACGAAATGGCCACGTCTATTTGAAGTTGCATAAGCTGCCATGGCTCCGTCTCTTGAATAGTTTGTCGGCAAGGAGATTTACGGCGGCCACAAGGCGCTGTCACACGGAACTAGTCATGCACGTATTCGCATCCCCGGGTAGATATGGCGCAGACCGCTGTACCGTTGCATCTAAGCCTTTCTCCAGGATACAATTCCGTTACACTCCAAAAAGCTGAGCGCTCTGTTTTCGAAGACTTTCGTTGAGATGTCGCATTTCCATCACCCCAAAAACCCTTCGAAATCTTTATTACAGGAATCGATTCGTCTTTCCAAGAAGCACCTTGGCGCTAGGATAGTGAACTGTACCCGCGAAGCTTCTGAGAAAAATGTCCCCTCCTTCTCCTCATGGTATTCGCTGTGGGAATTATTACTTGAAAGTCGTGTCTTGTTGGTCCTTGTGCTTTTAGAGGCTGATACACAAGGGCCGCTTGGAAGAATAAAAAGTTGACAGGATGTCGTCAGGTAGTCCTCTTCTCTTCGTCATTTAGTTCTGAAGCCATGAAGCACCGTGATGTTGACAAGTCCGACGGCATGCTTTAAGGCAAGACTAAGTAGCATTCGAACTCTACGGGTACGTAATTACTGCATTGTACACAAATGCAACGATATATTTGTGCTAACCTAGACTTATTTGCTGCCTAAGACACTGATGGCCACAACGTACTCTTGACAGTAATGACCTGTGTAGCTTCGGGAAGACAAATTTATTGATATGCCCATGCTTTTGACTAATCGCATTGCGATGATCAGAATTGGAGTCTCCTGAATTGACTAAATTGTGACGACCAACAAATGCGCACCAAGTAGTGTAGTATACCTACCGCTACGATTAGATTCCTAAGGTAAGCCTTCTTGAACAGCTAGTATGAGAGCACGAATCAGACATGCACTTTTGGCAGATTATATAATATTTCTCTCCTTGATTATCAGACCACAAATGCATTAGCAGCAGTTGACGCTGTAATGGAATAGGCTCCAGCCTGCAAACTGCGGTGCCACTAACAAAAAGCCTGAAAATTATGAGTATGCATAAGCCCTGCATGATGACACCTTCCAGCGGTTTCTCCGGCAAGTACGAAAACCTGTAGTGGAGGAGAAAACACTCAGTCTCCAAGGAATGTCACTTCCGTCCACCGAAGAACTAAATTAAATAACCAAAACTCTGCCCCATTGCGTAGCACAGGTGGCCCGGATAATCAGTTGGCATTTGCTGCGCTTTTAAAGCCCTTCTTACCAGATGTTAAACAACAAAAGCAGAAGCAGAAATAATTATCTAATGTAATTCACTAAAATAGAATACGCACTCTCAGTGAATCCTCCACCGGCATGGCAATGGGGATATGCAACTCTTTCATGCTATATAAAAACGCAGTTGGTCGCACACGCAAACAACCGAATCCAAGTAAACGCCTCAGGAAGGCACTTTTCCCAACACTTGCTCACCTGGATTGCGTTAGTAGAGTGAGGGAGGCCACAGGTTTTCAGGAAACTATCCAGGGGAGGTTGCATGATCACTCTCATCCTTCGTTCTATACACACCGCCCAACGCCATGGCGGAAAAGCTGAGGTAAATTAGTACCGCAACGAGGAATAGGTGAGCCTGATTACATTTGTTTAAACGCCACTAGCATCCCAACAGCGCAATTATTTCGGCAACAGTAAATGATTGTAATTGCCGCGAGCTTACTAACGTGATCTATACCTGCCCGCTAGCTTACGTTGTCTAATTAGCGGTCTTATTGTCGTTAGAATATGAACCGGCCTATCAGAAGTGCACCCTACAGAAATAGCCTAAACACGCTGAAGCAACATAAACGTCAAAAGACACCTGAGCTTAATATCGCCGGACTGGAGATACCTAAATCTTAGATGAACATAGTAGCCGGCGGCATCATATCAAGTTCACAACAGCCGATTGCATTGCTAAAGAACGAATGGTAATCCACGCAACTCTCTCAAAGGTGCTAACATCTGGAGTGGAATACATGCAAATCTAGAGACCTCGACCGAGGCATAGTACAAAACAGTCTGTTCAGTGCAGACAAATACAGACTGTCTGTCTGAAGTCTGAGCGTAAAAAAATGCTTCTCGTCACACCCTATAAAACCGCCTCCCACTGTTTTGTGAAGAAACCGTGATTTATATACTGCATGAGGTTTCCAAGATACAGCAGCATAAGTAGGTAGTGTCTAGTGGGAATCTTAATGAATAGCGAAAACTGATCGACCAGGCTAAGGTCTCCGCAGGAACCGTCGGGGCTCCAGACTAACTGTGCCACCCATCTTTGATAATACCTTCTAAATCAGAACAAACGTTTTCTTCTGAACAGACTCTTGAGCGTGGTTTATTTTAACGTCGTCCCCTTTCTATTGTCCTTTAAGCGCGTCTCATTAAAATGGTAAATTTCGCTCTCTCTTGTATTACAATTATTTCTCCAGAAGGTCCTCCTTCAACCACTGTTATCAGTCGACATTTTGTTTTTGTTGCGCTTATCTAGTTCTAAGCGATTTTCACTTAGCAGTGGAAAGATCTCATGTTAAATTTCTGAGCATGCGGCAATTCATAAATACGCGTATACCAGAGGGATACGGGCCCCACTTAGATCAAAAGCTCACCTAATGCGCTTCGCTTTCCTCGTTTGTTCAAAAAAGGCCAGAAGAGTGTGAATCCTTTGAAATGAATCGGTGCAAGATAAGCGATATTTACCTAACATTACCATCGCGTTCTGTCGCGAGTGCTAGTTATTCTTTACAATCTCCACCGCTTCCCAGACTCTCTTGCCAACCGAGGGAAGTGGACCGGCTGGCAGGATTAGATTCAGCCTCCCCGCTATCCTCTTGCAGCAGAAGAAGTTGGTTGAGCAGAGGGTACCGGCTCTACTTTCTCGGTCATATCTTGCTCTTCCTCGCCTTTTTATTTATTTTATTTATTTATCTAGAACATACTGCAGGCCTAGAGTAGGCCGCCTTGTCGTACATCTTGTCTCTGTCGGGCAGAGTCATCACAGGCATTTGCTATTGCAAAAGCCTCTGATGATGATGGTGACCCTGTTATCTCAATTAGGTAACGTCGTTAACCGGGACAGACTGATTGGTAAGCCAGGTGGTCTACTTCCGGTCGCGTCCTCTGACTCGTCGAATAAGCCGCACCGCTTGCGCGCACAGGGTTCGCTGAGCTTGTTGCCTGATATGATACCCGCGTGAACTTTTATCCTTTCCCTACTGTCATACTTTCAGATGCAAATACCTACAATTTAGCTACTGTATATCCTGCAAACAGAACAATGTCTCTCATTTAATTCAAATAGCTGTAATAAAATGAGGTGGCGATGCTGTTCGCCGCATTTATCGGCAAGCGAAAACATCAAAACAAAAAATTATGCCGGAATTCAACCTTCCGGAATGAAGTAGCTTCAAGCCTCTTATAATGAAAGCCCATGTAAAACTGCGGTAAAACTAAAGTAAAGCCGTTCACTGCACGTTGAAAATAATAGGCCGATTAGACGTCTCTTCCACTGTTACCGCAAAATGTGTTAGGAAATAAAAGAATCATCCAGGTTAACCGACATGCAAGGTTTCACTTATCTTAGGTTTCTACTCACGCGATGAAAATAGTTTAGTCGCAACCCGGCCAAAGCAACGAAGGTTATAATAACGACAAGCGCTGGCTCCAGATGTTAATGCTACCGTCTTGTACTCTCCGCTCACGCGACACGAAGGACTTGACGACATATATAAAAATGTAGGCTGACCAATGATTCACTTCAGTTCTTAAAGATGCCTTTGATCGTAGCAGTACTATGTGGAGTGAACAAGATAATGAAGTTTTTTCCTAACATCCTACATCGGAAAAACATCCCTACTTTCTCCCTTCATTTAATACAGTCCTGTGCCCCGCTAAGTACATTTCATTTAAATCTCCGGCCACCGCAGTTTCCGCCGTGCTCTGCAACGCGTTTCCTTTCCTAGGATTCTAGTCACTTAAGCATCCCTGAAGCTGGTCTCATGATCATCACTGGTGGTCTTGCCTTCGGATTACGTAAGTTCCTTAGGCCCATCTAGCCTTTTGGTGCCGACTAAAAACCACTAAATTCATTGGTTCGTTTGCGCACTCTGCTCTATTTATTTGCTTTATCGTTGCACGTATCCTTTCTCAGTAAAGGCTGCTGAAGTTTGCTTCCAGCGGTGCACTTGAGTCATAGAATACGCTCTCAATTGCATATTTCTGTCTCTGTTCCGATCATTTTCCGCGTTCTCTAGGTGTTTTACGTACCGTAACGTCCAACATACCTTCGAAACATTAGCTGCAGAATTATACCATAGTAAAGGTAAAATTTTATGAAAACCTAAGGACTTGCTGCAGTTATATGTAAACTGCCCGGATAAAGCCTTGCGGCCACACAAAAAAGCCGTCCTAAATTAAATTCGAAATCTACATTTATTTTAAGGCAACGAGTACATGGCAACTATTTTTAATGTCTGGGATTGCGGAAATGTTTGTAACTTAGTCCTGTGAACCAAGTGTCACACTTTTCCGTTCTAACGCCAGGATAAAGCCTTCGTTCTTGTGCCTCTGAAAATTATTCAGTAAAGTAACAAAGCGGATGTTTACGAGGTTATAAACAATTTTGCTCACAGCACAAAAAGATAACTACACAAATACATCGCTGCGTGTTAATTTATATAATTATTACGACAAACACTAATGCCAGCGCAGATGGGCTATAATGCGAAATTGGATATACGGTCGGTGCTCAGCGCAATTTAGAATGACCAAACTTTTGGGACAAGTGAGTCATGTTTCATGTCAGGCTTTTTTTTCCTTAAATGCTCAAGCAGTAAAAAAGCACCACGTTTAAAGGCTGCTAAAGACGGAGCTAAAATTTCAGCCCCACCTGTCGCTTTGAAATATTACAAGCATAAAAATTACGTTGACAATGAATTTTCTGTTCGGAAGCAGCACACACCGCTTATACGCGCTTCCTTGAAACTACAAATCTACAGCCCCCGGAGAAGGAAGAACAAACCAAAGCACTAAGGCCCCTGGGATGTCAGACTAGAAACAAAGAGGAAGCAATTTAAAGAAGCGACGCCATTACGTGGGTCACCTAGTGTAGAGAAGGGGCTCAAACTCACTTGGAGCGAATTGAGATATTGCGAAATTTAAAAGCATACACATTGAAAAGAGATTTAAAAAAAACTAACGGGGAAGTTTTGTTCGAAAGCGGAAGAAAGTGCCATAGTGCGTAGGCGACATTTATCCGCTTTATATTTACGCGCGCGCCATTTTAGTATCATTGTGCTTTTCTGTTCGCCGCTCAAAGTTTGGAACACCGAGAACAATTTCTCACCGCACGCCGCTGTGTATCTTGCTGAAGCAGCTTCTCTCCAGGCCGATTTGTCACGCGCGTGATGTGCTGGCGCCAGGGATCAGCCGGCATGCAGCTCTTGGCTGTCCTGCCGCGCGACAGATCTGGCAGAAAAAAAATGTAGATAATGAGCCTTTGCTAGCAAGGCAGCCATCGTGTGGCCTGGCCGTAGGTCGTGGCCCTTTTTCTGTCTTTTTCTCATTATAGAGGTGACCGAACGAGGGTTGACAAGGCTGGAGAGTTTCTTTTTTAGGATATTATCTGCCAGCAACTCGGACCAGCATCCTAAATACTAGGACGAAGCTGAGGCGCTGCTGCTGTCGGGATGCGCTAAGAATCAGCACGCCATCCGTACCCCTGAAGGTCTACACACAGACCGAGATGTAACCTCGAAGGATATGGAGGCAAGTATACTTTCTCTCTAAATCATTCAGGCGGAATTGAGCCTACGAGCGAGGTAAACAGATAGGCATCATTTTTAGATAGGCGACAGTTTATATTTATATGGTGTAAAAGAACGCGAAGTCTCCAGTGAGCATAGTGCCGGAAAATTAACAGAACACGTTTGCCACGAACATCGAGCGTGCTCGTAGAAAGTCCCTTCATAAGCGTTTCTGATTCAACAAGGTACAGTATTTTCAGGGATCCGGGCTGCACAATCCAAATATAAATGCAGTTATTCTACCATTTAGCTCACTTACATGTGCTAAAGGAGTTCATCTCAAAACCTTGCGAGAACTGCATTTAGGGGGAATGTATCACATAGCTCTAGAAAAATCTTGCAGGGAGCGAAAGCTGGAATGCTTTTCCCTGGTAGCCGACAGCTGGGCCTCTTTGTACCGTGCTCGTGTTGCAGCTTGTGCATTCTACAGAGAAACTGTTAGCAACGTCTTCAGTTCATGACACTTAGAATTCGTGGGCTTAAAACATACGTAAATTCCTTGCAAAAAACGATATAAATGACTACGATACAATTTGGCCACCTCCAGAATATATATGTATACTTGCAGAATAAAAAGAAAACAAAGCACTGCAGCTGCCGGAACGCTTGTCTCTGAGGGTCTAGAATAAACACCAATATCTGAAACAAAGTAACGTGCATGAATGCAGGGGCGCGGCATGCGAAAAGCTAGACGCGGAACGCCGTCTGATGCTTATAAAGACATTTTATGAGTTCGAATTAACATATAGCTGCAGCAAATCAGCACACTGGCTCTTTTGAGCACTAAAAGCAGCCAAATAATCTGTGCCGGCATCGGTAGCTTGTCCTTCCCACACAGGTGAGATGGGACCGGCATCTCTGCTGCTGTAGTGGAGCTGAAATTGCAAACTATTATTCTTGCGGTTCTTTATTGTGTTTTACAAGCCAAAGTTTACATTAGCATCAGGTGTCATGTGCGCTTCATGTGTAATCACATACTTTTGCCTTCGCAGCCAGTCTTCGTGGTTCTGAAAAGTGTAACCAACCTTGTTTTCTTTCTCTTGATGGAGAACAAGAGCGCTGTCTCTGGCTTCCCACACACCCGTTGCTCTCGCCGACCCCGATATTTTCCTTACACATATTTTTACCGTCGCGATAAACACCACGAACTGGCTGTTTGACTACAGAGAATCCCGAGTCTATTTTTATCAAGCGAATCACCATGACGGTAAAATAAAATAAAAAACGACATCCGTTGTGGGGAAACAGCGAAGCAGAACGCGAACATCGGAGGAAAAATAAATGAAGATGTAAGGCGCTGGTTTTAAAGTGGCAGTTTGTTGTAATCGCCCCTCATAAGTACATTCCAGCATCACCTTTCATGCACAAAAGCGCTCAGGAAAACATCAGTACTACCTCCGGCAACCAAGTACGCCTACATATTGACAATTGCGAAACATTACTAAAAGGACAAGTGCAAATCAATTCAACTAAGAAAATTTTCTTATCTCCGAAAGAGATATATGACGTTCTAACTCAAATAGAAGCATACGCAAATATTTATTGCAAAATAAAATAACCAAGTTTGTTTTTGAGGTAGAAGCTCGCAAATAGAGATAATAGGAAAATCTGAAGCTTGGATACGGTTGCGATTTCCAAAGGTATCAAGCTACTGCTCTCGCTAAGAGTTTACCGAATGTCACTGCCTTGCTTCTGACATTTTGTGACGCTATTGATCGTCTACATCTGCTGTGCTATCGCTGTGCATCGCCTTCAAAGATTTTCTGCTGCGAAAGACTCAGCAAAAGGAAGATGACGAGTCGCGCACTACTTGGAACCAAATCTTATGAGTGTTCAACATGACCGTTACTCAAAATATACCCGAATGATTGCAAAGAAATATGCATCTCTCACTATACGCAGGAACCAGATCTACTAAGTTTTTCACAAAGGTGAGAGAAAATATGCTCTCTGGTTTCGCATATACCAACGCGAAATACGGCAGGATTATATAGTACAGCATAGTTGAAGGGCATCCCAAGGCAGTTTCAAAGCTTCAAACACTGTACACAATATACGCTCAAAGGGAATGTACCCAACCAATTCGTACCTGACTACTTTTTGGACACACCTAAATTCGAATATTACACTGACTTGTTTCAGGCCAGCCAAGACCTACTGTATACGCGGTAGCAGGCAGGTTGGTTTTAATCATTATCTTACGTATACTGCACGAATACTACTTGCCGACAATGAGATAATGAGCTGTTGTCTACTCCAGACAGGCGGTGTCGCAAGAGGCCCCAAGGGTAGCTTTGGTCTGACGGCTCAGGGTACCGCGGAAGCATCAGCAGGTGACAACTAAAGAAGCGTTGGTCAACAAAACCAAAGTTTAATGTTGCATCACGCGAAACAAGCGAGGAAGCAGGTCCCAAGAAAGGAGGAGTAATCAGACAGCAGTTGTCTCGATGGTTTCTCATCCTAATTCGGCAGGAGCGACCGGCACTTTTATACACACTGAACTCCGGAAGGAGAGGGGAAGGGTTTCAGAAATTCGCAATCTCCAAGATGGAACATATATGATAAGACCATCGCGCCCAAGCTGACACATTGGCATCGGTGGAACCTCCTTACACAAGCGGGGTACAGGCGCTTCTCTCGCCGAGCGCCGCGCTCGACAATTATTGAAAAAACACAAGCACAAACGACGACACTTATTAAAAGGGACACGTCTAGACAGCGAGCCGGTGAAAGCATTGAGTGGCGTTTGTCGCCTCGCTGAAACGGCTCAAAATGTCCCGTGCACTGATTGATGATTTGGAATCCATGCACTGACATCGCGTAGACGATCCCACACAGTGGTGGTGAAAACGGAACAATGGGGTAATGCATAAGAGCACATATAATTCTCCATTTCATTGCCTGCGTAACCAAGTTTTCGCACACAACTCAACACTGACTACCATCATCGTGTATGAGGCCCAAAACCTGATCACGTCCTAGCTTCGTTGTTTGCTGTGAGAAAAAGCAAACCGAAATATCCAAGGTGGGCCAACGCACCACTGGACACTCTTCCGCCGATGATAACCTGTACATATTCCGAGGAAGGATGCATTTTTCTGTCGCTATGCACCTCAACTACTGCACTTTTCTCGTGAGCCCACCTCTTGATCTCCCCTTCGCTTGTATTCACATCATCATAATCGTCATCATCAGCCTCACTATACGCACTGCAGGGCGGAGGCCTCTCCCTATTCTTCCAAATTACCCGGTCTTGTGCTAGCTGCATCCACTTGGCCTATGCGAACTTCTTAACCACATCTTCACACCTAACTTTCTGCCGCCCCCTGCTACGCTTTCCTTCCCTTGGAATCCAGTTTGTTACCCTAAGCGACCATCGGTTATCCTCTCTTCACGCTACATATTCTGCCCATGCCCATTTCTTCTTCTTGATTTCCACTAGAATGTCAGAGATTTGAATTATTTCTCTGACCCACTCTGCACGTTTCCTATCTCTTAACGTTATCCCTACCATTTTCCTCTATATGGCCCTCTGCGTTCTCTTCAACTTAAGTAGAATCCTCTTTTTTAGCCTCCATGTTTCAGCCCCTTAGGTAAGTACAGGTAAGATGCAATTGTTGTATACTTTCCTCTTAATGATACCGGTAAGCTGCTCGTCATAATCTGGGAGTGCTTGCCAAATGCGCTCCATATCCCAATATTATTGCCCTCGTTATGTCGCTTTCATGGTCCGGATCTGCGGTTACAACCTCTCCTATGTAGATATATTCGCCTACTACGCCCAGTGCTTCTCTACCTAACGTAAACTGCTCTTCCTTCTCTGGGCTATATCCACATACATCTTACAATAGCTATGGGCGACTGGCGGGGTCGTTAAATTATTTCCTGCTCAACTTTGGGGGCAAAGCCACCGGTAGCTGTCCATATGTATAGGTCGTGATAGTATTTAATTCAAAGTAATAACCAACGCCTCTGTTCGCGCTTTTGAGTCGCTTGCTTTGCAGTGCCTTTGTGTAAAAGAAACGTAATGGATTCACTGGCTTAGTATACAACAGTGTGACGTAACGTTTTGTTCCCCTAATGGACAAAATTTGTTGGTCACTTGCTGTTTATTCCATCGTATTTTATTTCCAATAAAGTACAAAGAAAATCTAGTCAGGTTGTAGCCCGACTTGTTAAAAGGTTTCGTTCGGACGCCGATGCCGATCCACCAGCGGAGACGCCTGACGATGAACCCATCGACCACCATGCAGCAGCTGGCAGTTTTCGCGCGTCGTTGCGCCGCTGATAGTATGTCACGTTACTGTGATGTGACTTCACAAGTATTCACTGATACACTTATTAGCGTCATATGTCATTAAAGACGATGGTGCTAATGATTCGTCTCGATCGGGCGAAAGATCATTTAACGGCTTTTTGGAACTGAATTAAGATATATGTAAAAGGTTTTGGGTCCAGATTTTGGCTGTGGGTGACCTCGCACAAAGAGAAAACCCATAACATGCTCATAAATCCTCAAAAATCGGTGTCCCGGCCCCTTTAAACATAACAGGATAAAATTTAAATGCGTACAAATTGAACTGGAAGAAAAAAGGTCTGAAACCTAACATGAAAGGATTCGAACAATCGATGAAGAAGTGAGCACAAATACTTTGCAAGTACGACCGCCTTGGTATGTCAGTGATCTAATTAAAGACGCGGTGGACTATAATCTGTCTACCAAACATTACAAGAAAATGGGCAGAACTGGCAGTTTTTGTGCGTGTATTTTATTCACTAGAACAAACTGAGAACACACGCAAAAAAAAGCATTTTTTTTTGTCGGATGGCATACTGTAGCAACGAGAAATGCGATAAACGTTAAATTATCAAGATTCGATAATGGAAAAAAAGGAGCCGTTGATATCAAATGACTAGAGTATAGCTTAAAACACAGAAATGTCCAACACTTATTTACGCATGGCTTATTTGGAGATAAATGTGGCAAACTTTGAACTGCATGTTAACATTTGTTGAGAAAAATAAAAGCACGAGCAAGAGTAAGCATATATAAAAACACACGATGAACATACAGAAATGTTGCACGTAAGTATGGTTCCGTGTTTGATGTAAGGAAAAATGAGATAAACGGCAAACAGTACAAGGTAACATACAGGAATATAAACAGCACATTCGAATGTAAACATAGAAAGACTAGACTAGTGCACGGAAGAAGAAAACACGGAAACGTGGCCAGACCTTACTGCCCCATGATTGATTGCACACAAACATTCAGATATAGATTTAATTCCGCATAAGAGTTCCGCATGAAAAAAAAAATTCACCAGTGAAATATATATGAGACAGAAAAAACGCACTAAGGCAAGGGAGGCACGGAAACAGAGAACTTTGTCTACCCACACTACTACGAATTGCTGCTCCTTTCATTTCCTGTGCTCTTCATCAAACTAGACACTTTAAGCTGCATGTTGGAACGAATGAACACAGCTTTTGTAATCTATGTCCCGTGGGCCTATGCCTGTATTAATGTGCACGCAGACTAAATTTCACATCTTCTGACACGCAATAGTGGAGGCTGCAAAACACATGGGAGCATTATTCTAGAGTCATTAAAGGTGTCATTTGTCGGTTTATAACCTTCTAGAAGCGGCGCGACATTTGCACGAGCAGCAGTGTGCTAAAACAAATAACTGTTTGGAGTGAAAAAATCTTTTTTTGTTGTTTTTTTCCAACCTTCAAACTTTCGAGAAATTTTATACATACCTAATCTGCATCGCCCTTGTCGCTATAGAGGCAAGGACGTACTTTGTTAACAATGTGCTCTGTTTAAAACTTGGGCAAGTAGCGCGCGTATAGCACTCGCTGCACATCTGATCGTACTGGGGCCTAGCAGCTGGCTTTACGGCTGGTCTCGCAAATGCAAGGTAGAGCTCCTCGCGCGCACCGATCTTCGCCTCGCTCGCGAGAACTGGGCTGCAGCACGCCGTGTCTTTCACATTCTACCGATAGTTTTGCTTAAATGGGTAGCTGAGGTAATGGAGCGCTAGATTATGTTCGGAGGACTTTACTATTACACTGGCTTGGAAGTAGGAGGCGAATAATTGGACCACGTGGTCTGAGAAACAACGCATCAACGGGGCTAACCCCTCTTGCTTTTTATGCTGCAATGGCGCGCATGGTCGTACATCGTGGTCGTACAGGTGGAGCATGGAGAGCAAAGAACTTGTCTAGGCTCTGCGAGGGAATCTGTTACTCTGAACTACCGCTGCAAAATCCCGAGAGATACACTTCTAACCAAACGTAGGCAGACACTCATTGTTCCAACCTCCCATTAGCAGTGTATATTTTGCGGTGACGCTCTCATAGTGGCATCCGCCCTGCCAAAGACAGACTTCATACCTGAGGCGCAGTTCCTGATACGCGCTGTATCAATTGTGATCAGGTAGAGTCTCAAACCTATGTCCTTTACAATTGTGTCGTAGATGGGAGGTTTCTGTGTCTAATCTCTCGAGCATCGATCTCCTTCCAATCCGGTGTCGCGTGGAGGAAGGCCGCTCACAGCCTGCGTACAACTAATGATGAAGTCCGCAGGATTGATCCCTAGCCAGAATATAAACGCGGATCTATATTTGTGGCGACCTCGTCGGCTCATGTTCCACATGCTAGTGCGCCTTCAATTGTTCATAGGGGGATACCTATAGCATTTTGCTCTTGGAGCAAACCTTTATGCAGTTGTGGTCGACGCGCACATCCATCTCTGGAAGGGCACCTTGGTCCTGAGTACATCGTTTTTATGTGTGCCTTTGCTGTCATAGTGAGTGAAATATATCCTCGTGCTTGGCGTCGCGAGTCTGTATGTATTATGTGAGCCAAAAGAATCACTGACTAACTGATTGGCGTAAATGTGTTAGGGAGTCCAAGCTCCGAAGGAATCTGTTGCACCTGCATTTTTTATGTTGAACATGCGGACAAATAATCTCGCTTGATCATGTTTATCGCCACTGCCTCGTATCTGTTATATTGCGAATTGTTTCAGCTAAACGTAGATGCCTCAGTGTTCCCGCATGGTAGTCGCGGCAAAAGTCATGAAACGTTCACCCTTAGTAAACTTGGAACTTGTGTGCGATACTTGGTTTTAATGGTTTACTCAACTTAATAGCCCGTTCATGCACAAATGTTGTACGCATAAAAGCTAAGCACAAGAGCAAAAAGGGCGACAGGGTGTAAGGCTGCACAGAAATTTGTTTTTCGAAAACAAGGCCGACAAGTATTTCAGAGCTGCACCTGATCACGGTAAACCTAAACGCCGATCATCAACAGCTAAATGACATATGGAATACACCTCAGGTACGGTGAAGCGAGGGCAGGAATCGCAAGTGTGTGCAATGGAACACAGACTTAGAGCAAGGAACAAAATAATATCTTCATACGCCCGAAACTAACCAGGGGAAAATTTTGCAAACCTTAGGCGTGTAGGCAATAAAATCAACTTAAGCAAACAAAACTAACCAAACACTGTCAGGAAGGGAGAAAAAATGTCATTAAAAAGTGAGTGGCTTTGATGAAAAAAAACTTGGTGGACGATTAAATGCCAATAGCTAACACAGCCAAACATGAAAATCTGTAAGAAAGGGACAGTAAAATTACTAAAAGCAATTGAGAAGCCGACAACTAATACAGCAAAACATTAGAAGCAGTAAGGACGGCGAAGTAAAATGTCAAAAATCATGATACCTTTCACGACGCTTTATAAAGAGACCTACTTTTCTATGCATAAAATTTCATCAAAATGTGTTTTAGGGCGCACAGAGCCCATTAAGAGGCAGTGTACCAGGATAAAAATTAAGTTGCACTTGGTCTTCTATGAGCGTATTCTCCAGGATAGAGCTCTAATGATGATGATCGCCAACATGCCGGAATCACTGTGGGATTTGGGGCTGTAAACGCCCGCGCGCCAACGTTTTCGGTTTGCCTACTAAAGGGCCTGTTAATTAGGATGGTATATTCAGTGGAGGATTGAGGCTATTGTAATAAACAAAATATTCGTCGAGAGAAACCGGATTTACTGTCCTAAAAAAGGCAATACAGTATCTGCAAAATTTTTAAAAATAAAACTCGAAAACTGCAACCTGCACTTAGAAACCATTGAATTCGACCTCAAAATGGTACCTGCCCTTAATGAAACCCCTCTCAAAATTTCAACGACATTTTTTTCTTACCGTTATTAAATTAGTCCAAAAGCAAAATTGAAAAAAGGCAAATCACAATTAGCTCACAGATATTTTCTCCCATGCTAACAAGTGAAATAAAACCGAGGAAGCCTATATAGCCAGCATTCTCTCTCTTTTTCATAGTTAAAAGTGGTTCTTCATTCATTATTCTTTTTTCCCTTCAAACTCTTCTGTATATTCTCAAGAATAGGCTATATTTTATATGCATAACAAACTAAAAACCAATTATGACACCTTCAAAAAAGAACCGAAAGTTCGAACGAGCTATTTTACTTCAGAAAATGCAATCTGTGTTTTTTACAGCCGTGCCATATATGGGGAAAATATAAAATCTGGGAAACGGTCTCTAATGAATATCATCCCTCAGAGAAGGCATTCACTACAGGAAACTAATGCCAACATGCTGTATTCTCCATCTAATTTAAAAATGCAACCTAGAAAAGCCTCTAGCAGTGAAACAGAGGCACCCACATGCAAAACATCGCAGATTAAATTTCAGTCTTAATGATGAAGAATTCCCTTCATTCGCTGTCGTGATAATTGTTGCTCGCATCAGTGACGTGCGATAATTGCTGCGGTAATTAGCCGCTTTAATGACTTCTTTCATTACTACGCACGTTCGTGCACACATTAAGTCAGAAATGTAAAGAAATCAAACAACCAAAAACTTTCATATCTCTTCTTACAGCCGTGTGATATATATGCTGTCTTCTGCAGTGTAATAGAAGGGTCAACAATCTATAAGTGCTTCAAATGCTGATAACATGGAGCCCCATCTATTATCTCAAAAAGAACACAAACGAGGAGGCGCTCATACCGTTTCTTTGCCTTTGGCCTTATTTCAATGTTAATGAGCAGCAGTAGGCTTCTGTGTTCTCAAAAACAAATATTTTTTCGTGTGAAGTTTCAGCCCATAGAGTCAGGACATACTGAACGTCAAAAAAGGCATCGTTGCTATGTTACTGGATTTTGTCTGTGCGGTTCAAAAACACTTCTCGGAGGAAGGTAGAAAAATAAACGGGGCGTAAAAACCTTCAATAAAGTTTGGGAAAAATACAATCAAAAAGAAGGGTTAAATATTAGCGCGTTTTTTTTTTCATGTGCAATGCTCCTTCGACATCAGCCGTTTGTTCGCTATACCCTACTGAAAAAGCAAAAGTTCTACGGGGCAATAACCTCATAAAATCTCATTTAATCGCATAGAGTCTCATAGGGTGCGCATCATTATCATAAAATATCGTACATAATTTATGATAATGTACAAGAAACTATGAGAACTTATGCATTTATATGCGACTTGTACGTGATTTCTAATGTGGATTGAGTGAGATTGTGTGAGAAAATGTGAGGTTATTGCCCCTTACAGATTTTTCAGTAGGGTACTGTTAGGAACATGCATTAAGACCTGATAATATACTTTCAATGAATTTATTGTGTGCAACTGTCTCTTCACGAAGGCAAATAGATCAAATTTAATTTATGTGATCAAATCGTATTGGAAAATATAGCTGGTAATATGTCCAAAGAACGTTTCACTTAGAACCAGTCGCATTTCCTTCATAAGGTTTGGTAAGATATCTTAGAAGTTTCTTTTGTTTTCTTTCAAACGAAGCTCTACGTAGTGAATCACTTAAAACATTTACTGGCAATGTGCATTCCTCAGAAGATTGACAACACCAACTCACTGGAAGTTTACAGTAATCGGGCAAAGCGTAACCACCGAATTATCTTGCTTGGTTTCATCTATCAAACTTCTTTTGGCGCTGACCCTTTGGTTCTGCATTAGCGGTGCAGACTGTGACATTATTGCAACGCTTAGCTTCAGCTCTATTTAGCTGCTCCTACAGCTGGACTATTTCAGATGACTGCCTTGCGCGTCTCTTCGCTGGAGACGTGTACTCCTGCAGCACACATATCTAAACACCAGCGTACGGCTTTTTCGCACTGATAGCACTGAACCTGGTTGCGAAATTAGAGCACAGAAGAAAATGCTTCATTACGAGAATTCAGACAACATCAATTCAAGTTCAGAATAACAGAGTGCAGCTTTATAAGAGCGCGATCTTGACTGTCAGTTAAAAGGTAACGAGGTATATCACTTCCAGTGCTCTCTACCGGAGGTTAATTATGAACTCACTACTTCCGCCTTAAGCGTATTTCATTCTGTTCTGAATCGGGCTATGAAGCAGCCGAAGAGGTTCTTATACCAGTTTTGTACCCTTTTGCTACTTGAACAGGGCCTTGTCACGGAAAATTAACTGCAGTGCCTTTGAAGCGAAAATCAAACCACTTTACTGTGAAATATACCATCCAAGGCAAGAAATATTAAAGCGACAAAGATGGTGCGATGGTACTCAGTTGTATACTGTGGAATTAAAGCTTGAGCTCTTATTATACCTGACACTTCATAACAAGCAGTGAGCATATGAGCTCCAAAGCTCACAATACGTGTAGGAAATTTATATTTTGCTGTTGATGACGCATTACAATATTAAATAAAGGTAACTGAGCCCATTAAGTTGAGACTTGCGCACGATCATTTGTATCCAAGTGCAGGCATTCAGGCAGAGTTTGCTGAACCTGCCTCTCGGGCCGCCTAATCTTCGAGTCACGTGTGAGCACAATGAGCGCCGCCGCACCAGTGACCTTATTCGCACCATGGACCCTTCAAAAGTGCATGTTAACAGCGGTAGTAAATGGTATTTCTCCTCGATGAGAGCCTTGTTGTAGGAAGCATCGTGGAAAAGAAATATGGCGCACATTTCAAATATTGTGCCAGTTTATCGGAAAGTGCTTGAAAGACTGACAATATACCCGAATCAATTTGAATTAAATTGGGCATGCACTGTTTGTTTCGATGCCATTAGCGAATTGGATTATGTTTAATGCATATTTTATTCCTTCTTGCGGTTTAGTACCCCTACATAGAACAGCACTCCTAAAAAGTGAGCCCAAGTTCCGATTCGGCGTCCGTAACGCGTTCACATGTAAAGTAAAGACAGAAAAAGCCGAACGAAGGCTGTCTCAGAGAATACAACAGCTGAGCAAACTTGCAAAAATTGGTTTCGTATATACTTATCATGTGAACGTTTAGTGAAAGCGGGCTTGTGGGATTTGGCTGCAAACGGAGCAATCAGGGAGCGTTCTTTACGCCTTCGAAAATGGTTTCGCAAAACGTCAAAGCAGTCGAATGCTTAACGCTGCCGGCCCGTCTTCAGTATTCTTAAAGGCGCTAAATTACATCTTTTTCGCATTGCGTTCTTTCTTTTGAGTACGTAACATGCCACTTGAGGTTTGTATTACACATTAGTTCATTCATTTCCTTTCAGGCTATATTTTCTCGAAGCTAGAAAATATCTAAAAAAGCACAAAGTACGAAACATCGAGCAAGTATGTTAATAGCCCTACAATTTTCTATCTCTCCCCGCGTTCCTTTTTCTTTTTATTTCCTCAATCACAGAAGCGCCGTTCCCTCTTCATGACAGGGATGGAATTGTAGGACGCTTGTCCTTGCCTATAACCCAGTCGATAGGCAACGGGTGCCCAGAGGAAGCGCGCCAAGCAGTCGACCGATACAAGTAGCAAGGAGTCGTTTTCAAACGAAACCTTCCCAGAGGATGATGGGTTCTTTCATGTCACGGTCAAAACAGTGGAGGACACTGCATAAGAATCACGACTCATCCTAATAAATTATGTCTAGAGCTATTACGATGAGATGAGTGCCAGTAGACGCCTGTTCTTGCCTAAATTGCCCAACTGACAGCATCAACCTACTCAACAACCAAGTCATGTTGGATTATCGCTTGGTTTTGCTCCCAGTAGTGATCAGGGGTGATCAACAGCCGAAAGACCTTTCTTGTCTTCGAAGTGTCGGAGCAAAGCGCCTTTGAAAATATCACAATCATCAAGAATATTGATAAGATCAAATTAGCTACTGGTGCCCCAAAATAAAACGCAATGGATGACATCACTTATGATATCGGCACAGCCACCAGTGACTCCAACCACCTTATACATATTATTTCAGCGACCGGTAGACTTAAAGTATTACGTGAGGAGTTATACAGCTCGTTTGATAGAAAATGCGTCGCCTCACAGTAACCCATGATATTGAATAAAATGTGTTGAAAACTACTTGAGTCATTTGGCTAAAATTGTGAAGCAACACTTCTTTCTGCAGCGTTTACGTTGGTTTCATATTATTTTGTGTCCATTTTAGAACCATATACTAGTTCACTTGAGTCTAGTTTGCGATAGGGGTTCGACTATAAGAATTTTGGCCAATTCCAACACGTAGCTAGGCCAACTATCGCGAAGACGCTGGAATGCCGCAAGTGCATGATAATTGGCCATGTCAGTGCACTTAAGCACCGTCGTAATGTGCCTAGGATGTGCTGTAGCACATAGGGGGGATACTTGTCGGACAACTATTCGACTGTATTGAAGTTCTCGAAGTGTCAAACAATCAATGCGCACTGGTAGGAATACATGGGGCAAGACAGCCGCAGACAAAATATATACCAAAATTTTTTTTTCTGTTATTTTCGTACTTTTCTACGTATATAATCAAAGCGCAATTACTGACAGAAACATTGTTATTTTTTTTCAGCGATTGAAAAATACGGTTATGTCAAGGCCATGGTGAATAAGGTAACCAAGGCAAACAAGAAGTAAAAGTAGATGACACATCAAAAAATGAAAATAAATTGCACGTGCTGCTTTCCCGTGCCCACACACACACGCGGAGAAGCGAACACAAACACGGATGTACGGAAACATCGTTGAAACATGCTGAAACTTCTTCCGTCATATCCGGGCAAGAGGGAAACAAAATCGATGCCTTTCTTGGCGGCGGCTTCACCGTGCGGATCCACTTAGGGAAAATGAAAGGCGTCCATCTCCGGCACTTGTCTTGGAGGGCGCATCGGCACTTCCACCAACTGGCATCGACCCGTACGTCACACACGCACACTGCACGCATGCACGCACGCACACACATATACGTATGCTGGCGCACTTGTCTATAGATAACAAAAGATATTTTCCGAGCCTCCTCAACACGCTCCAGTAATCGTACGTCAGTGCAGTGTCAGGAAGGGCGAAGGAAAAAATGGAAACAACATACGTAGTTACTTGGAGACATAAAAACAGACAACTTCGACGAAAGCGTCAGTAAAGGCTTTCCGAAAACGTCCTACTTACGTCGAATGTGCTGATCGAATCTGCACTACCAGCTGCGGTATGGAAGGGCGGAGTGACTTGGGCAGCACCCACGGAAGGATGAAAGTTGCCAAAGCAACGTTGCCTTTCAAGTGCCAGGCTGAGATGAAAGGCATTGCAGAATATATCATGCCCAAGTGCTTTTATTTTTCGGCCATTTCAAGAGATTATTTCTCGTTTATTTGTAAGCTGCTATATTTTGCAGAACTGAAAGCCTCTACTCGTACACGGACAAACCATTCGTGAACGAGTACCCACCTCTCCCTATGTACAGGGGTTGTCAATAGTTCCCAGACCAAAAGGTCTGCTTCTGAGCAGTATTGTTAGGCAGCTACGACGCCCCCAAACACCAAAATATGTGTGGAGTGTAGAAGAAGCATTACTTAAACCTGTGAATAATTGACAGCTTTAATGAGGTATCAAGTTCCAGATTATACCGACCAGAAGCGCAACCTGCGGTCTGAGAACTTTTTCAAGAACCTGTACCTGCAATTCTGCTTCTTGCTTCGCACTTACGTATTGTCACCTGCCGGTTGCAAGGTCGTAAACATAAAATGAGGACAGGCGTAATCACACTAGAATCAACTCCTTATAGTGCTGACTTGCGCCCGCAAGAAAACTAAACAACCTGCCGGCGGCGATAGCTACAAACATGCTCTGTGGTCCTCTAACTGAGAACACCCATCGCACACGTCAACTAACAATTTCAAGGCGGCTACAAACCAGCGAGATAAAGCCGAAAACGGCGACTAGCACAGCCAGGAACATCGCAGAAACTCACGCGAGTGGCCGGAATATTCGAGATGCACCTCGACGCATCTTACGGGACAAAGGAGCTGATAAAGCTGCGTCTCGCGACAACGAGCGCGAACAAACAAAGAATACATAATTGATACGCATGGCAGCGGCTGCTAAAAAACAACAAATAGAGATTTGAATGTTTCGCGGCGGTATTCCCATCGACATTAAGGCATGTACAGTAGCTAATTGAACTGGTAATACTTTCTTCTTTGGTGTCATTATTATAACGATACCTCGCCTGGACTGCTGAAAGTTCAAGTTCCGATATTATTGCCCAACTTCCTCTTTATTCACTTTTAATAGCAAAATGCGGCATCATAGTCTTCAAGGTTCAACTGCAGTATTTCTGAAGTCACGAATTACTCAAAGATTGCAAAGTGGACCCTTATCAAATAGAGGCGTAAAATGATATACACCAAACGGAAGGTCCAAGGTATGTAGGTTGCCGCTTCGATTAGTGATTCTATTTTCATTATAAGGCTCTTCTGTGACGTGTGCCTGATAACATAAATCTAGTTTGCAGGTTCTGGCAGCAGGAACAATAAAAGCTTTAAATTTTATTATGAGCTACATTGCAAAGTATTAATGTAGGGAATTCTTTTCATTTTTAACCAAAATCGCCAAAAGAACACCGAACACTTCCTTATCCTTTACATAGATGTGCAGGTCGAAGACTCCTTATATGAAATATGCTCTGTAATGTTAGGTGACAAATACGTTGGCAGAAAGTGGTATTTAAACACAAACACATGCCGCCAATATCCGAACAAAAGCATGAAGCCACTACATTCGTATGTCGTCTCCACAACGTTTTACCACCTGAGCTGCGACATTGCACACCTATCCTTTTTTTTTTAGGGCTTGTTACACACAGGTTAATCTTGAAACTGCTCAAGTGCTTCCCGTGCACCATGTGGTTCGAGGATTTTGCATTTTGCAAAGCCTTATTTCTTCTGAAATATTTATGCATATTTTATCTTTACAGATTAGAATTGTTCTTTTTAACGCTATTGTCGGGTGTATGGGAAGGAAAGACGGCTGGTGCAATTGGATGCTTGATTCCAGCTAATTACTGCAGTGGCTATCCTTAGAATTAAGCCGCTGAAAATAGTTGTCATTATTTCAGTATTTCTATCCCCAGCTCCTGGAAACGTGAGGTCAGGAAGACTGAATAATATCCCAACCCCTGCCACACGGCAAATTTAATGTCATTTTCATCGAATGACATTTGTTCAAAATGACATTTGTTTGCTGCCACATGGGAAAATGTAATGACATTCGATGAAAACGACATTAGGCACCGAATAAGTTTGAGGAACTCATTCGAATGCTACTAACGAGGGCATGTGTTATCTCAACACCAGAGACTCAGTGATAATATATACCCAAAATAAACTGCAAAAGTGCCGCAGGCATTTAAATACTACTGTGCATCTACAATTTTGTAGCTAGTCATTAAATTATGTGAAACATGCCAAATAGCATCGCGAAAGAAAAACTTCAACCCTCGCTACCAGCCAACCAGCCACCGCACTCAGCGCGAGCGGCACTGGCCGCGGCGGCCGCAGTCCATGGGCGCAGGCACAGCGGTTCCCTTTCGCCACCGTCAGAAAACATGTTAAAATCTGTTGACCTTAAATAATACGCGATTGAATAAAGGAACCTCAAAAATAACCTTCGCTGAGAATCGGTTCATCTCACAGCCCCGTAGCAGCCGCAGCGCCGGTGTGAGACAGCTCATCCGATCTCGTGCTGTACGTAGCACGTAGCTCCAATGCTAATGCGTCGCCGAAACTACACCTTCCGTTTACCGTCAGAAAATTTATGACACCACTGAAATTACAGTAAGTAGCTCCACGAATAGGCAGTTGACTATTCTGTGGCTTCGATGCGAAACCGTTTAGGCCTAGCGACGACCAGGGCGTAGCGCACGTCCAGAGCGCCGTCGTCAACCGCTCTCGCAGGCAGCACCGTTTCGGTAAGATCGCGGGAACCGGCGCAGCAAGTGATGCTGTTTTGTTGTCTACCTTCTTGATGAGGCTGGGGTCCGGCATTTTGTGACGGGCATTTATTCCGAGCTAACGATCTTGCGATGACAAGACTCGACGGGGCTGTGGTGCGCTACGCCGTCGAGCGATGCTCGCAGATTCAATAAAAGCGTCTTTGGTGAATGCACTAGCCGCTGTCTATTTTGCGTGTTTCACTTGGAGTGTGCAAAATGTACGTTGTTGAAACAATTCGTCCACTTTCCACACCCAGGCACTTACGCGCGCACGTTTCCTACCCTTTCGTAATCAAACGCAACCGGCGCAGTCGATAACTTCGTAATGGGTAGTCGTAACCAACAGGTTGATTACGAGTCATGCAAGACATAAATATGATTTGAAAGGCAGCTTTCGTTCACAGCGCTCATCATTCTCGCAATGGCGCATTAACATTTGTGCATCTATCTCAATTGCCATCTATTGCAAATGGCATTAGTTTTGGTCGTGTAGCAGCGCATCGAAAAAATGACATTACACTGAACGAATGTCATTCGGTGGAAATGACATTAATTTTCGCGTCTGGCTATAATTTTTCTTTGGAGAGTGGATTCTTGGCGCAACATCCAGATGACGCTATTTTAGTATTATGCGCATCTCCAGAGGGCTTCAGGCCAGGAATACTAAGTAACAATGGCTTTCATTTCTTGAAGAGTGTAGTTGAGAGCGGTCTCTATTTTTAGAATGAAAAAAAAAATGAAATTCACCACAGGAATAAGTCCCTTTTCGCCGGTGTTATTTCTAAAAGCATCTACTCACTTTGCTATATTTCGACACTCCCGCTTAGGGATTTCAGTTGATTGTCGGGCCATATACTAAAAGCAATTGCGTTAACCGCAAATCTGACGCCGACGTTGTTGGCGAAAAATCGCGAGATTGGCGCTGGCGGGTGGTAGCTGCGTAAGGTAGGTGACACGGCCACGCACTAAGTGAACGTAAGGTTGCCTGACGTTACGTTTGGTAGGAGCTGCCAAGCCAGGCCTGTTATTTCATATAGAATGGTGGTGCCAGAATAAACCTTGCAGAACACTTCCATTCACCTTACTCGCTGACCAAGCAGGTACGTTGATACGGATTGGTTAAAGCGTGCTTTTATATCTGGGGTGTAGCGTATACGTCATCGCGTCACAACCTTAAAGGTGGAGCTTAAGTGTGCCCTATATTTTTTCTTATTTGTTGTCACTGCCTGTGCTTTCGATTATACTGGGGCATTATATGAGCTATGAGTAATTATTTCATGGCAAATAGTTCATGGCAAAGCAGCGACGTGCAAATTAGAAACATATGCAATATGCGGTAACGTTCATTTACCTAACATTGCCTACATTTCATTACCGTTCTGTACAATAACTCTTACATCTGAATGTAGCGTCCTTACTGCGTATGGCTCTTCCGATGGTCAGATCTTTGTTTTATTGTACTACCTACAAACAGGCGAGTGAAATGATCAAGAAGTAATTTTGGCGGCGCGCAAAATTGACGAGGCTAAAGGCTTTCACAACCATCTGAATTTTCCTAAAGAGGCAGATAAGAAGCGGAAGAGAGACATCCCAAACTAAAAAAAAAAAACCCCAACGCCGTGGTTTTGACTGGTTTTTCGCAACACAGTCACTCCCCGCTAGGCATTTTACTTTGAATAGGCAAAGTGCCACCGAGTTCAAGCTAACTGCAGGCAGACTGGTGCAATTTCGGCTGAACCAGATTTCGGGAACGCCCCTTTCCGGTAGCACGAAAACAAAGCAACACTGTTGGATCCTAATGTACTCAATTTACATTTTGCCAACATAATGTAGAAAATAACTTTTTGCTTTTGCAATATCAGAGTCATTTTATTTTTGATTGTTAGTTGTTCATGCTGTTTACGTTGTCTGCACGTAAACTACCTTTTTTTATCCTGCTCAAATTTTGGTTTTTGCGATTTCCCTTTCTCGCTCGCGGCGTCTGAGTAACGTCTGATTTGAAAGAAATTAATCTGGCAATCTTTTGTATGGGATTTGCCAACTTGGACTGACGTATTTTGTGATTTCGTGTAGATACACAAAAAACAGCACGAACTAAGACGTAATGTCAATAATACTGAAAAATAATTAGGTTTTCCTTCCACTATCAAAGTGAGTGTTTTTAGAGCGATATCTCTATTCAGAGCAAAAGTAGAGCATCTAGTTTTGTGTATAACTTTGGCCTGCAGCTTGCCCACCAAGGGCGAACACACCGGCCACCTCTTAGCAATGAAGTTTATCCACAGTAACCTCAGTAATAAAAGAATGCAGCGATCGTCGCTTCGCGCGTATGGACGAGAAAGTGAGGCGTTTAGAAAGTGCGGGTTTCAATGATGCACGTCAGCAGTGTCGCAAATGAAGACCGAAATCAGATTACCCAGCTTATATATTTAGTATGGAAGACGAATTCACCAAGAAACGATTAAGCTATCAGACTAAACGCTAAAGCAAAAACACCGAAAAAGATGGAGGGTAAGCTCGCAGCGAACCAAGGATGACACCGTGAACGAAAGCGGGCGGAGAGCTCTGCACCGAGTTATATATTGCACTTCAAACTCGGTGCGGTGCAACTCAGTTATTTCGGTGCCATATTTTTCTTGCGTGTATTTCTCCTAGGGTTGAGCTTTTTTACTGGATAGACATGACTTTGGGGAAAGAGGCATGACGATGCCCTTCACGGCTTCCTTGTACAGTAAGTTACGGCTGACGATAAAGATAGCCAGAAAAGGCAGGGCCAAATTTCTGAGTTTTTTTTTTATTGGGCGTTCTTGTGTAATCTTTCAGATCATAAGTTCGAGAACTAAGATGTGTGCAAAACGGTAGGTCAATATTCCAGCTAGCTCACTTATAAACAAAAAAAAAACTATGTTGGTTAAACACCTATTCTGAGTCATTTCTTATGGGTCATTCTGTTTTCACTAAATTAAACCTGTTGTTTTAAAAACCTTACAAAGGCTTCCGAAAGGTCTGCCGCATATCCTGATTTACAGAACGTTTTCAGCAGTATGTATGTCAAGGCAATGTACGACTTTACTGACACTTGGTTTCTGAATCTAATTCTGCCTACACTGAGCTGTCCTCCAGGTTATTCACAGCAAACAAGGTTTCTGCTCTCAATAACTTGAAAGGGCAACTGTATTTTGCTCTGCATCCGCGACATTTATGTATACAGCGGCATTATTCTTCCATTTTTCATTCAAAACTGGATTAACTGTACACTCCTCCTACGACAAGACTTTTGTTTCGATAGCAATACTGCGCCAGGTTTCGGCCCGTCGCGTGGTCCTGGCGGAGGTCACGTTTGGTCCAACGTGCTGAGTATAGACAGCTGGAAAAGTGTGCGGGTGCGAAGTGGACCAAAACTATTGCCGGTCCGGCATGACTTCATCGCAAGGCGACCGCAGAGCCCCTCTCCACTGCCGGGGTAGATGGGTGAGCCCATTGAGCTAATACATAGGCGGAAATTTTAAAATACTATTAACCTTTTTCTTTCAGCAATGCAACAGAAAATAAAATTTCGTTTACTAAGAATGTTGGTTTGACCTTCAGCAGCCGCAAAAAAAAAACGAAGACGAAAATGATGAAGACGAAGACGATGAAGAAGACGAAGGAGAAGGAAAAGATGAAAAATACGACGAAGAAGACGAAGACCAATAAGAGGACGAAGAAGAAGCAGAAACCGAAGGAGAAGACGAAGAAGAAGAAGACAAAGAATAATAAAAAGAATATTAAAAAGAAGAAGAAGAAGCAGAACGCTCGGTCACCGGCAGCTGATGCTTTCACTTCACATTCTGTTCAGCAGCATTGTACCCTTCTTATAATATGTGGGCTGGTAGCTTACGCTCTCGCGTCATACTCTTAAAGAATGAGCTTAAGTGTCCCCAATAATGTAGCACCTTACACTGATAGGGCGTGATAGGAGAATAATGTAGCAGAAAAAAAGAGGCTAGTGCCGTTGCTACCGCAATTCAACTAGGGTTAACCAGAGTTAAACAACGACAAATATTTGTTCTTGTTCTTTAAAGCATGCTCTGCTGCTCTAAATGTAATAATGTGGCCAGCTGATTTGCTCCAGCTTTGTTCTGTGCTATGAATGTGATACGATTCTGTGCCCTATTTCAAGAAAAGCTGGTCTCACTTGATGATCTGCCCGAATTATAGGGAAAAATACATCAAGCGCCAGTAGGACCTAAAGTTATGACATTTACTAATGCGTGAAACCTAGCGATCCGCCATCGAGGGCACCTTCAATTCAGGACATCCTATAAATGTTCGTTTATACAGGGTGTTTATAAGAGGTCCGAAAATGATAAAGATAGCCTACATTACTGGAAATTTATTTAAGGCCTTTGGCTATATGGGCAACGGCTGGAACCAGGTGAAAGGCACACTGCTTTATTTAAATCGTGAATCAAATAAATAGTGTACATAACATCCTAATGTTTATTTAGGGGTCTTCTGCGTTTGCAGAATTGGCGCTCCTTTGTGAAACAGTGCAGACAAGAAAAAACTTCCTTAAAAATTAACTGCCAATCTTGAAATTGAGAGCAGATGGAAGCATGAGATATACTGTTTCGCCTTGCTCCATGCTCTGCTTAAGTTGCTGCGACGGCAGCGTCATTCTAAGTCTGCTGCTTTGCGGCTTACTCGGAGCAGTGTGGTGCCGCCTTGCGTCTGGAAGCACGAGAGGCGATTTCGCAAACTAAAACCTGTGAGGCCACGTAAAATAAAATTAAAGACCGAAATTAATGTGAAAATATGCTCAACATGAAGCGTAGCGATATTAACAAAGATTTTTATTTGCATTTATTCGAATAACGGGGAAAGTATAACCCCATGTTTGAAATGGGTGATGGTAAATACTAGTGGCTACATGTTTTACATACCTTGTTTGCCTGTAATTTTACGTTGGACAAAGACTAAGAATTTACGAATAAGGCTATCAACTTGAAAGGACTATCACAATGCAGCATTAAAGTAAATGCATATTTTTTTCTTTATACAGCCGGCAACTAATGAAATCTTTATTTCATATTTTCAACAGGCACTGGAATTTGTCCTTATCATTGAAAGTATAGCGCATGGAGTAATTTCGACCTGTTTGTTCACGCTCGGATGCCGCGAGATTATTCTGGAATGATAGCAGGTAAGTAAAACTATTTCTGTAATACTTCAGAGTTTTCCAGTTATCCCGAGCTGATTTATTTAGATGCTTCTGAGCCGAATTTAAATTTACCACCTCCGAATGCAATGAAATCTCATAGTTACGCGACCACTGAACACATTTGTTGATCTCACCGCCGCCTTGTTGCCCAGTGTTTGTGAGGATGCCTCTCTGTTTTTCTTTTTTACCGATGGTATCCTCACCAACGTGACAATATTGTGAACTTGCGAAGCCGAGATGTTTCTGACGAAATCAACACATATAGCAACGATTTGGTGTAAACCTGGTAGACCTGGCAGTTTAGTAGACTAAAGTTTGCGAAAAGTATTGCAAATTTTACAACACATATTCAGAATTTATAAGATTGGTTACATAAGGTATAAGATAAAAAAGAAAACTTTGCCTTTATGAATTTTGTAAATATTTTTTGATGTGCAAGATTTTCTTATACCTATATAAAAAATATTCATTTTCCTTTTGTTAAATTTGCTTAAACAATATGATTTTGTTATTCACATAGCACTGTTTTGTTCCAACTCCAATTTTGTTTATTTTCCTTAGTTCACACGCAAGCAAATTTACTTGGAAGAGGACGGAACAAAATTGAATCACATCATGTGCTATGCCGTTAGCATGATCCCGTTAAGTTTCTTTTTTTTTTTTGCTTGCTTCTTCATGCACATTTTTTACATAAAAATGTATTCTCTTTGTTTATTCGAAATAAACGAACAACTAAATTTCTATCATACGCCTAAACGCAGCCGGAAGGCAGAGTGAATAACTGCTTTGAAGCTAGCTGTCGTGAAAGGTAAGAAGAAATCCTTTTTTTTTTTAAGGTTTGCTTTTTCGAAGACCGGCGTTGCCATTAAGAGGAGGCACCTTAACACAGCAGAAACTCCTTTCAAAGGACATCGAAAAGCCGTTAGGCCCGCCATCCACTACTTTGTAACAGCGTGTTTCGCCCCTCTCTTTTTGGTGCCATAGTAGGTTACCTAGAGCAAACCCTTAGGCACTAGACGTTGCCTAAACTTCCCAGGCTTTTAGCGCAGCAGCCTTATCAATATGTGACCAGTGCCGACGGACACCAAGGAGGCTAAGGAAAGCCCTTTGGCCAAGTTTACTTTGGGTGTCTTTGAGCTCGGCTTCACTGTATACGGCTGTAGTCAAAGTTTTCGGTACTTTCCAATCTGCTCTGAAATATATATTTCCTAATGCAGATGATTATTCGTGGAGTAAGAGAAAAGGGGTAGCTGAACATTAATTTATGATAAGCATATTTCTGAAAAACAAATGCATATGCCACGAACTCTCTACGATGCCAAATCATGATCCTTAATGTCGGTACATTTAACTGAGAATTCATTAGAGGAGGGATATACAGGTACTCATGAAAGACCAATAATGCGCTGCAGCAGCGGTATTGAACAATTGATGGTTACATGCCAGTGCAGTGTTGTATTACGCTTTAAGAACAAGTTGCAGTCGTCGCGCGCTTTTGGTGACGCGGCTGGCCTTCAAAAAGCAAGCGTTCCATAGGATCGTTGGTTCCATTCGTGTGACCAGTGCCAACGGAAACCAAGGAGGCTAAGGAAAGCCTTTTGGTCATGTTTGCTTTGGGAAACTTTGAGCTCAACTTCACTGTATACGGCAGCAGTCAAAGCATTCGGTACTTTCCAATCTGCTCTGAGCTACATATTTCCTAATGCAGATGATTATTCGTGGAGTAAGCAGAAAAGGGGTCGCTGAACATGAATTTATGATAAACATATTTCGGAAAAAAAAAAGTGCATATGCCAGGAACTCTCTACTAGGCTAAATCATGATGCTTAATGTTGGTACATTTAACTGAGAATTCATTGGAGCCGGGATTTACAGATGCTCATGAAAGGACAACAATGTGTTGAAGCAGCAGCGGTACTGAACGATTGATGGTTACATGCCAGTGTTGTAATTATGTGGTAAGAACAAGTTGCGGTCATCGCACGCTGTTGGTAACGCCGCTGGCATTCAAAAAGCAACCATTCCATAAAATCGTTGATTCCATTCGGCGAGAGAAACCGCTACTAAAAGCAAGGCAAAAGCTCTCATGCGTAGTAATAGATGTCTGCATTTATTACTAGCTATTACTAGCTCACGTCTCGCACGATCATTAACACTGGCTCCTGAGAGATACTTATTCATTTAGTGACACAACAAGCTAAAGCCTTTTTAATTGCTTAACGCAATAGTTATCAAGCCCTTTAAAGGACTAAAATATCCTACAAGCAAGTCAAGGTGTGATAACACGCTTGCACACCATAAGGCTGCGGCGGCCGCTAAAGCGGTCAGAAAACCTCGCTAATTGAGTCACCGAATATAATGTTCTTTTAATTTTGTCGGCCCGTAGCTGCCCTCAACTTTCAACGACAGTTTTGAAATGGGAAATTATTTGAAGAAAAGAAACATTCCCATCTATTTGTTCAGTTCTCCGTATTCACTTGAGTCCGCATGTACCAAGAACTCGCACGTGAGAAATATGAATATATGGCATCCATTCATTTTGAATTCATACGGGGTAATTTCTAAAAATGTGTCCAATATGTACTTTGGGACAAAATAAGGTAATTAAATTTCGGTACGCCGTTAAAAACATCCGGAGCGATGCAAATTGTTAGCGGTTATGCAAACGTGAGAAGTACTAAAGGAAATATTTGCTACTCTAAAAGACTACTACAGGCAATGTTCTCGTATATGAGGCCTCCGATCTTTCAAGTTTTTGGCGGAAAAGGTCGAAATTCCTATCGCGGATTAAAAGAACAGCTCTGATTCAGATAAAAAGTCTTTATTTTTGAAGGACATTGATGCATCGTGATGCATCGGTGTATATTATGCACCCTGGAGGTAAATGCGCGGCTGATATCGGCGGCAAAGCAGTGGAGCGATTGTGAGTTGACTGTATGACCAAGGAGGTAGAGCATGCAAGCGATGGAGCTGAAGCGACATTTTCCGCCGCCTGCTCATCTCACGCTAGTCAGTGAGTACAGATCTGAGAAGCGCCACCTTGGATGGCTCCAAACCTAGTGTTTTCTTAATCCCGCCATAATAAAACACATGGACCCGACGTTCACAGGTAGCTGCGAATTCTGCGCCAGTATGCTGACCTAGCTATACCACCAGGTGTGGACCTGCTAGCACAATATAAAAATAAAAGTTATGAAACAGCCAACTAGGGAGGACTAGGAGGCGACCGTGTCCAGCTAGGACATGGAGTGTGCCCTGGTCCAGAGAGCTCGAGCAGCGGCGGCGGCCAATGGCGTCCAGGAATAGGGTGTGCTATCAGCTCACCATCCATACACACCTCCCTTCCCAAATCATTTCATTGTAAATAAATGTTTTCTCCTCCTCCTCAGTTATTGCATTAAGTTGATCGCACTCTTGCAAGACGGGTATGGGTGCAAGACGAGGGAGATAGGTTTTGAAGCGCATAGCCTCATGACTGATAGCTTCAAGGGAGTCCTATTGTCGACGGGTGAGGTGGTGAAATTGTGCCCGGTACACTATCCGTGGCTGAAGGACGGAACGCATGAGCTGACGAGCAGTATCTAAACGCATAGCTAAGCTCTGTAGCGTTTAGTCAAGTGATCCCTGTCTTAGATTAATGAAAAAGACCTAGAACACGATGAATTTGAGGATTATCTACTGTAAAAAAAAGGGAGCTGCTTTCCGTAAGACAGACTTGTTTCCGGTGTGAATGAAGCATTATTTATTAGACGACAGGGGCCGACGCAAAGCGGCGAGCAGAGATGTTCAAACCTACAGCGCGAGTTGGAGCGCCGACTGTTGTACAAACAGATCTGGATGGCGTGCCACAAGGTTACGGCATCGACATAGGCCAGGACGCGTGCAGAAGGCGTGTTTTCTACTGCTCGGACAAGAGGAATAAAAGCCGAGGTAAATAATGGGGGGGGGGAGGGGGAGGACGGAGCCCTGGGGCACCCCACGGCTGTAGGTAAAGTGACCAAAAGGCTTCCCATGCACAGGAATACTAAATGTTCTGTTAGTTAAAAAGGAGTGAAAAGAGAGAGGAAAGCCATTCGGGAGACCGAGATCCGGAAGGATGCAAAGCATTGCAGAGTGAAGGACGTTGTCATACACCTTTTCGATGCCTGTAGTGATCACAGTACAAACCAAATAACTCTGGGGAGTGTGGTTAAGCACGTCAGCAACCCAAAGCTGCAAGGTTGTCTCCCGTTCCAATTTGAGGACGGAATTCGATTTGATATTCTGGATAACCAGCATTTAATTCCAAGCACCATGACAAACGAGCTACTAGAATGTGTTCGTAAAGCTAGCAGATAATAGGTGTAAAAAAAATAGGGCGGAGGGCGGCCAGAGAAACTGGCTGTGGAGCTAATGTGGGTATTGTCACAACTATACGGTGTTTCCATTTTCTAGGAATTACTCCAGAATTCCGCATCTTATTGAATATATCAAGCAGAGACGAAAGCAGACCCTTAAAATTACAGGGCAAGGAAAAAGGTATGCCGCTGTGTTTGGGGGCAGTGTTTGTCTTAAAGCGATCTATGGAGACCATCAATGCTGCCATAGTGAAATCTGCAGTAATGTCACAAAGGGATCAGCCATTGATAACACCGGAGGTGGAGTAGGAACACAATCATGATTTGGGAAGACTGGTGGGCTGCCTATTGTCCAAATAGGCAGCCCGTCTTAGGCGCCTCAGTCTTAGGCGAATGCTTTCGGTGTAATCAAGTATTTGAGAGGGGTGTTCCATGGCGTGAAATACCTGCCAAAGGTGTCGACTACCCTGTATACAAGAGAGGCGTGCACACCATGCAGCCCAGCGTTCCCTGCTAAGTCGCTTTGAATAGCGTCGTACACGTGCAGTAGCCCGATGAAGAGCGGAATAGCTGAAGGGTCAACGGGGTTACGAGAAGCCTAACGATCAGCCTCGTGACAAAGATCCCACATATTTAAAAACAACATGTCGGGTTCGGGTCATCTTCATTTACAGTAGTGAAGAATGTGTGATTCGTCCAAACAGCCTGAAGTATAGAGAGAGCGGTAGATGGATTCAATAAAGCCAACACAATATCCGAGCGAAGAGCGTCCCGAGATGTAAAACAAAAGCAGCGACATATTTTCCACAAACGCGAAGGTGTAATGGAAATTAAGATACGGCTGTGGTCGTTACCCCAAGTTTCCGGTTGAAAATCCCAACGAGAGTTGCCGGAACCTAACCACCATGACAAGTGAGGTGAATGCGAATCGTCCTGCGGGCGCGTTGAAGATTGCTGATAATTTAGAACATGAAATGAATAATTTAGAATGGTGACATGCTAGTGAGCACCTCGAAAGAAATTCATAATGTAATCCCACGCACTGTGAGCACCGTTGAAGTCTCCGCTAAATAAAATGGGGTGCCTATGTAGTCCCTGCGGAGGAAACAAAGACAACCAAAGTTGCGAGATGCAGTTCCTTGACGGCCATAAAACGATACTAGAATCAGTGGTGTATCAGGTTTACCGAGAAGGCCAACGACCTCTTGTCGAGTGTTGCACCATCGTGAAAGATCGGTTCGTGTATCGGGGACACAGTGATGACATAAATTACAGCTTTACATGAATAAATGGAGGAAGCGGTGCACCGGCGATCAGGGATGGAAGGAGAATGGTACGCGCAGAAACTAGAGATACGAGGAAATGAATTGTGTTCTTGAAGAAGGAAGGCCCAGGACTTTAGTTTGCTATCGCGTAGGTTGATTTTCCATTTTGGTGCCTTATTAGCAAAACCTCTCCAGTTCCATTGTACCACCAGAGATGATGCACTACCATGACGAGGTTGGAGCACTTCAATTATGAAGGTGGTAATCTTCTACATTAATGCCAATCTTTTATCCATAGCCGAATCATGCATATTGATTGGTTCGTTGGTGCTAAAATTTGGATCATTCGCTTGAGGAGGTCTTTCGTTAGGTGGTTGCGCTGCTATAATCTTTCGGGTTGGCTGTGAACGGCGTTGTTCTCAGAGCTTAGTTAGTTCTTCTAAATGACGACGAGCCTCTGCAATGGCATTATCAAGAGCGGTGTCGTCATTTGTGTTGTCTGTGGCTTTACATGTCGGTGTGGTCTTTCTTGGTCGGCAGTAGGTAGATTTTGCGCATTCATGTTAGTGAGAAGACGCGTTGTGACTTGGGGAGTCAAGGGTTAGAAGTTAATAGAAGTCATTTCCACCACAATCGAGAACATCGAAGAGATTGCTTGTGGTGACATCAGTGTTCTTAGACGGCTTGTTCAACTTCTTTAGCCCCATTCCGTGGACGAGCGGGAGAACGAATATCGTGACCTGGGAATTTGCAAAGGGCACAAAGGCCGGCTGACGCGTCCATATCGACCACTGCTGCAAGATTGGGGCAGGCGTTTTGATATTCCCTTCTTTATGACAGTGATAACAGAATATATGGCATGGACGAAAGGGATGGGGCCTAAGCATCGCACCAGAATATATTGGCAAGGCAGTCTGGTAGATTTGGAGGACCATGAAGGGTAAGGAGGCCCGCGCCTAAAGTCCCTTAGGCAGGGCTTGGCGTACTGAGTGAGCTCAGCAACGAATATTTGCTTTCACTTCCACAGGATGGCTACTGGTGCCTTTATGATAGAAGATGTATCGCAGCGTGTCAGGTCCTGATGCAAAATATATCTGAACAGGGAAATGCTTGCTTGGGTCTAATGGGATCTTTGTAAATATGTGCATTGCATAGTTTTGAAATAGGGGGCCCGAAAGCTTGGGGCCAAAGGAGCTTTGGGCGTCGAAATGCGTATGCGCAGAACGTAAGCCATGCCGGGGTCTTGGGGTAATGCTTGGAGCGGCCCCTCGAAAATAGCATTCGCCGCAAGCCGCCGTTGGATCGCTTGGGTTATGGCAACATGGCGACGTCCGGCCAAGCGGCGGCCGCTCGCCTCGTCGCACATTCGTCAAGGGTTCACGGCAAACGAAAGACTAACGAAGTTTGTGTTACGTCTCATTATGCCCGCACATCCAAATGAAGTGATAAAACGCACCATATTTTCTGATTGCTTCCGGATTTACCAAGCTGCAAGGCTTACCGAGTTCGCCCCGTTTAGTTGACATGGGGACCAGACATCGGAAAGCGCGGAAGATTCAAATGAGAATTCCCGGCTCAGCCAGGATTTTCTAAGAGTGGCCGATTTTGTTTTGTCTGAAGAAAGTGGTTTATATAACTGGTTTTGTACAATATAATATTTTTGCTGAATGAAAGAGCATTGATAGCTTTTATGTATTTAACGGCATCTTCATCGTTTACTGTAGGGGCGCTGTCATCGATGAACGCAAGCTAGGCTCCGCTGCGTCGGGGAAATGCCCATTCTAAAAGTCGCAGGTCTACTCGTACGTTTCGCCGGGCCGCGCTATTTCTTGGGTCCCCCAAGCCTTAATTTCCCCTGTTCTAAAACTCCCTATTTTCGCAACGGCCGCTATGGAACGTAAGTTCACTATGATGGTGTTCGAATGGAAACGAACCGTAAATCAACAGTAGTTCAAAGAGCCCAGTATGTGACAAAGTGTGACTTGAACACAACGCGGAGGAATGGCAGTTATGTCAAAGTGAAATGTAGGCTTGATGATCACACGGAACTGTTTTGGGGTCGGTGGGAGCCGACTTGAAGAGGTACTCCTGGGGTGCGTTCGTTGAGGCGTAGAGACGAGTTAAGCGGGGGCATCCTTGGAAGGAAAGACACAACTGGTGCCATAGGCGCAGCTCCTTCAGGCAATAAATCAGACGTCAAGGGCTCAGCCGGCACTGTTGATGTCGGAAGTGAAGACGCTACTGGCGCCACGGGCAGCGTTCCTTGAGGCAGTGTGAGAAGCACAGAGACGCTGGAGCAATCCATGTCAGTCGTAGCGTCGGGAGATGCTGCCGGGGGAGAGTCCGTAGACGTCGAAGCTTGCATCGACGTGAAGGGCGCATGTGGCCGCGTGGCTGCTGCCGAGGAAGCAGCAATTCATGCCACAGACACGTAGCAGGGCTTCGCTAGCCAGCACCGAGCTAAGGCTAGCTTGCACCTGGGATGTTCGGCTGAGTTTTCTTACTTGAGAATTCGCCCACTTGTCTGGAAACTTTTTAGGAGGGGTGTCCTTCAACTCCCTTTGCACAGCAAGCAGTTCCTAGCATTCGCGATGCTGCAGAAAACATAAGATCAGACACGTCTAAGTATGTATGTATTAAAACTTTATTGTTCCGCCAAAAAAAGGGCCTCCTATTCTACAGCCCTGGCAAGCTGGCCGGAGGCGTGGGTCAGGAAATATCCCGCGGACTAAGGACTAGGGAAAATACATTGTTTCTTCACGGCCTCAGCCGCGAGCGGATGGCTAGCTGCTGGATGGCGGGATCTCTGCTCCGCAGTCAAGCTTGGCGCCAGGTGTGATGTCATCCTCAAGATTGCACGTATGATTGCTGTATACGCCAATGGTGCGGGAGGAGTCTGTCTTTGGACTCCATCTTACTTTATGTATACGCCAGAAGCTTCACTTCTGTTGTGGAATACCGCAGGACTCGTTTCAGAAACACTTGGTTTCACCACCGCGGGCGCAGTCCGTGTGGCGCAGTGGAAAGCGCGTTGGACTTCTAATCCAAAGGTCCCGGGTTCGAATCCCGGCACGGATGTTGTCTGCAATGAACGATGGTTCTGTTTTGCAATGTTGTTCTGTTGGGCCAGTGATTGGCGGCCTCTGGCGGCAAGAGGCCCAATATGTAGCTTTGTTTTCCTTTTTTTCGGACCAACATTTTTGGTCCATGGCCCCTTTTTCCAAACATTGCACCACAGAAAAGCCGCGCCGAGGAAAAGCTTGCACATATTGGAAACCGCTGCGTACGCGGCGGTACCAGGGCTCGAATTTAGCCGTGAGATACGCTGTGGCAGTGGGATCCGGAAACTTTAGACCACAGGATTTTGCACCGCGTCAGTCAATCGCTCAACAGGCAGGTATTATTACATTTCGAATCCACCAAAATGCACCCAGGATTCAATCCCTCGTCTATAGGCTGAGCCGTCCAGCGCTCTCGCCACGGAGCGAGCCCATACGGTGTTTTCGTGTCACAGTTTTAAGGCGAGAACCTTTAAGTGCTCATGTTCGCGACCACGATGGTGTCCATCCGTCCGTAAAGCGTTCGTTTAGTGGCAACTAATAAAGGTAGGAGAAAAACTGATTGCATAAGATAGAGGAGGAAAATATGAACCTAGAAGCCAGACTTGAGGACTGGAGAATAATTAGGTATTTGAATATAGTAAAAAAATGTCGAAATTGCGTAGAAATAGGGTTGACGTCGATATATAGCCTCGGGAAAAGTGTGACGCCACATCCACCAGAAGTCGTCTCTGGCCTTGTCTAGTTACCGCAACTGATGTCACGTTAACGTCACATACGCCCATGACGTCAAGACTGGTCTTGATGTCGACACGCAATTCACGTATATACGAAGCCGACCTCGCCGGGCGTCCGATCCAGGTGTCCCTGCGGCGCCTTTCATTTGGCGCTTCCTCGAACGCCGCACTACATAACATAGTCAAGCAGAAATAGTACAGCAGGCATCAGCGGCCTTTCAAATTGGTTTACAGGAAAGAAAAGGCGCAGTATCTCCCATTTCTTAACCGTTGCGTAAGGAGAAAGGTGGGGCGAAAAAAAAAGAAAGAAAGAGGTGCCATAGTGGATGGCTTAGGACCAGCGAGAGATATACGCTATCGCCTCATCACAGTTTAACAGTTCACACTGCCTCCTAGCATTTTTATCGATCTTCTAAACATCATATCTATCCCACCATGCATCACGTCTTCTCATAATTGATGTGATAGTTTAATACATTTGAAGGTTATTGAGGTGAAGACTTCAGTAATTGTTTAGACATATGACATTAGGGTAGCAAAGTGTTTAAGTGAATTTAAATATTTGCTGTCTTGAACAATGAATTCATTTAATTTGATTGAACATGGTGAAGAGAGAAGGGCAATCCCTGTTCAGATTTAATAAAACAACGCTCCGACGATAGGCCGCACCAAAATGAGTAAAAAATGTCCTGGTGAGGGATTTTCAATAAATGTTTCAAAATGATGCTCTGACTTCACGGTCGTAGTGTGATCGAAATCCAGATTTCAAGATAGTGATCTTTAATTCATCAAATGAATGGCCCCGAACGCTGACATGCTTGGACAGTGGTAGGTTACGTAGGCTGTCCGCCTTGTAATTGTTGAAACGCAATCTAAAAGACGTCACAGTCTGCCCTCTATACCGGAGCTGGCGGGCGGAGCATTTAGGCAGGTAAATAACATTGGCAGTGTCACAAGTGAAGTTCCCCTTAAATTTTATGCGACAGTTAGAAGCCATTCTAACAGCAGCTGATGACGTTGTCATTTGAGAACATATTTTAGAGCGAGATGTATTGCATATTGCACAGCCGTTAAAATCGGGACAGGTGGTTCTCGAAGATGCCAAAAGATCACGCAAATTTTCAGAACCTGTGAGTACATATCGGGGCGGTTCCAGGAAGATTGTCTTTCAGGCGGCCACTTTGCATCAGGGTGTTGTCATGTATCCTTAGAATACCTATTACGTTAGGGAGAGGGACTGAGTATATTAAAACCAATTTAGTTTGCTGTTTCGAGACAGGGTCGTTTGTTGAATAAAGTGACAACTCGCAGTCAAGTGCATCTGCGCGTATGACGGCATCGTCAGTTAACTTTGCGGGACATTTTTGTTTGCTTAGAACTCATTGAAGTTCTTTACAATTCCAGTAGAAGCCAGATGGTTATGAACATATCCGTTTAAAACGAATAGCCTGACTGTATGGAATACTGGTGTTGCAACGCTTTCCATGACTGCTGTTAAAGTGAAGATACTGTTGGCAGTCAGTAGTTTTCCTATAAAGGCAAACAGGTCGGTTTTCACCGTTACGCGACACTGTCACATCAAAAACAAATATTTAAAACCGAGTACGAGTGAGTGAAAGAGATTGATGGATAAAATTGATTCAAATCTGCAATAAACGTAAGGAGTCGTAGCTCGCTAAAAAACCGGTTTTAATGGACGAATATCAAGGACTACTCTATTTCAAGGCACTCCATAAAAATATTTGCGTAATTGGGACATATTTTGGCACCAATTGAAGAACCATTAACCTGAACGTAGTGGGTGTCATTGCATACGAAATTGTAAAGTTCAAGTATGAGCCTCAAGCGAGTAACTAATGGCGAACTATCAGCAGGTCTGAGAAGGCAGTGTTCATCATCATAAGCGTTTATTATGGACTGAATACCATTGCTGTGCGGTACGTTTGTATACAGTGAAGTGACATCTAAGGTAACAAGAAGTGAGCCAGGTGGGATATTAATGTCACTGATATTAGCTAGGAAATGAGTGGTAAAGTTTATGAAAGAAGAGAACTTGGTAGAAATTTTGTTAATGAGGCAGTCAACATAACAAGAGAGGTTTTCAGTGACCGTTCCAACACCAGTGACTATAGGTAGCTCAGAGTTGTTCTTATGAATTTTGGTAATAAGTAATATCTGCCGGCATTCATATTACAGCAAGTTTACTATTTTATCTGTAATTTTTCCAGCCTTCAACAGTCAGTCTGGGGTGTCAATGACTTCTGATTTTTATTACGATGTCGGACCAGAATCAAGGCGTTTATAAAACGTGTCGTCATCTAGTTCTCTCACGTCCTCACTAAAGTAATCTTACGTATTCATTCTAACTATGGCAGACTCCCGTGCCTGCCGACTTTATAACAATTTCCGCGGATGCCGCTAGTTTTTTCATTACTGCCAATTCAACAAGCGATAAATTGTTCCGGAAAGGCACTTTATCCTTATATTCTTAAAATATGTCTTTCTGCACCGCTTGTATATGCATGTCTAGATATTTATCGGGTTGTACTGGAGGAGTCTAGTGTTTCGACGAGAGCAATAAATTTTCCCGATCATCTAAATACTCTCGAAGTCTCAGGCTGCGTGCGCAATTTCCTTCTTGCGAAATTGACGTTTACGTCTTGTGTGTTACCGTCTTGAGATTTTACAAGGAGAATTTACTAATCGAACATGAGGAACATATGGCAAACATACACTATTACAAATTATCTCGCCTCCAAGAGGGACAGTAGGGACTAAAAGAAGCTACTTGATCAGCCCGATAAACGGTTCGCTGGATTGCTATTGTCAGGCAGTAATAAGAGGATTGATGATCTGAGCCCAGTATCTCATTATCAAAAATAGTAGACATTGCACATAACTAAGCATGCCACAAAAGATAGGGCATTTACTCTGTTCCCAACACAAAACAAATCAAATGCATTCTATTACACATTCTGATCAATACGACACGACTGGCCTTTTGAGCATGCCTCCTTGTACAAAAAAATTAGCTGATGTGTAGCGTTAGTTAAACCCGGCAGATTTCGTAAGCAAAGCCGACGTAGCTTCTCTTTCTGTTCTTTCTTCTTCTTGTTCTTCTTTTCCTTTTTTTTTTCTTCTTGTTGTGTTTCTTTTACCTTCTCTTTTTCTTCTCTTCCTTTTGCTTTCTTTTCCTTTTTTTGCTTGTACGTTTTCTCTAGAAATCAAAGGTCTAACGTGGATACCGACCGGGTTTACGCGACAGGCCGGAACGACGCGTATTATTGCTTGCGCAATAAAAAGATACGCAGAAACCGCGATTTACCATCTCTTTCAATCTGGTCAAAGAGATACTTCAAGAAGACGAGATGCAGATTCTGCAAGGACTGGAGTACGGCGCAACTTCGTAATACATCTACGCCGCCACAACGCAAAGAGAATAGTAACCACTAAATGTTCAAAGAAGCCGCGACGGCGCCTTGGTCCATCATTCACGCGGACGTTGAACATTGTATATATAAACGGTAACATATTTCTCGCGACGACACATTCGAAAAATACGCACGAAAGACTCTCGGGGCGCCACAGTTCCTACATTGATCATTGCATAGGACACCACATCTGGCAAGACGCTGGTATGTGTGGAGGACGCCCCAGCCCTTGAACCAGTTGGTCTATATCAGTTCGCTGTGCCGCCGACGTGTTGCCCACATTCGCCATTTAAAGACAGCGGTTTTCAGCTGTTTGTCAGTCGAATGTCTGAAATAGGTGACTAGCTCATTTATTATACGCGCGTTTAGAACGTCACCTACATCTACATCTGAAAGGTCAGAATCAAGCGCAGATTTCTTCGCGGTTGCCGCGTCGTCAAAGGGCAGAGGCCTGTCCCCCAAAAGATTCAGGTGATGTCCGGGTGCAAACACGCGCCGCGCTGTACTCAACCAATGAATTATGAAAGAGAGGCGAAGGCAAGACTCGTATGTCAACAGTATCTGCACCTGGCTCAATGCAAGAACTCCAGCAACCGTCTTGATTCACGGCAGCCCGATGCCTCTTCAGCTCGAGGTGTAAGCGGTGGCACACAACTTGCGGTATCCCACCGTCCCAAACAAAAGTACTAACAAGAGACGGAAGTCGGCTAGCTTTACGGCGTTTAACTGTCGCGACGAAGGCAACCTGTCCTCTAAGTTCGCTAGCTCCATAAGCGATGCGCATGCGTCCTCTCAGAGCTGAGAAAGGGGCCCCCAGAACGAGCTGATAAATTCCTGAAAGCCGTACTCCTTAGCGTGGTTCCACGAAGAGGACGGCGAAATGCTTGTTCATAACTCTATATGTCTGCAGTATCGGAAGACGCGATGCCATGCGCTCGCATGACCGTTTCGACGCGAGTTCACCTTTAAAAAAACTCGTAACAAAAACACAGCAGATAACCAGGATGCTCAGCCGCATTTGCAACAAGCACCACGGGATAAAATAAAGGGACGCAATTTGCCTTGTAGAAGCTCTTGTTGTCTCACGAATAATGTACGGGACTGCCTACCTCCACCTCACCTCGCACGAAATCGCACAGCCAGAGTCGCTGATACGGGCGGCCTATGAAACGACACTGGGTCTGCCGAAGACCACACAGCATCGCGCCTCATGTCTCTCAGCATCCACAACACACTCCAAGAAATCTGGGAGGCGCAACGACTGTCACAGCTCAACCGCTTGGCCATCACTCGAACAAGCCAAACACCTCTGAAAAAGAAGCATCTCAAAGTACCCTACACAGTGGTCCAAAGGACGGAACTTACTCTATCAATCCGCAAGAACACCTATGTCCGTCAAATACTCCAAAACATGCATCCGACATTTAACGCGGAGCGAAGAAACGCCAGAGCCGAAAGCCTTCGCAAGAAATGGGATGGCCACTCCAAAACATGCATCCGACATTTAACGCGTAGCGAAGAAACGCCAGAGCCGAAAGCCTTCGCAAGAAATGGGATGGCCACCCGGACATGCTCTACGTGGATGCAGCCGGTCCATTCCAAGGGCGGATGACCATCGCCAAAACAAATTCCGAGGGCAAATTAATCAACAGCGCATCAGTCTGCACGTCCAACCCGACTCACGCAGAGGAGGCAGCCATTGCCCTAGCGCTAGAAACCAACCCAAACGATATTGTACTCACAGACTCCCAAAAATCATGTAGGAGTATTACCAGCAGACTAATTAATCTATCAATTATGTCTCACACTATTATCAAAACACCCTGCTAATCGGGCCTCAATTATATGGTTTCCCGGACACACGGAACACACAGGAGGGAATGACGCCGCCCACCGGCACGCCCGAGCTCTCTTACAGCGGGATCCCCCCTTAGCCAACGAGGAAAAAGAGCATATTACACAGCTCATAGTCACCTTTGCTGGACACCTGCAGTCCTAGAGACAGGTGAGACAGACATACCACACACCTCACAAAATTAGACAAGGCGGAAGAATACACCCCCCACCGGCTACAATATGACACTCTCGTTACACCATTTAAACTCCACCAATATTACCCCTTACTTTGCACACCAGAGTGCCCACACTGTGGAGAAATAGCTACGGCTTTACATATGGTGCAGGTATGCCAGTTAAATTTCTTTGTTATTAAGCTTCCTAATCCCAATTTTAACGCAGTGGGAGGCCATTCTACACAGTGACGACCCCGACCAACAAAGAGGACTAGTTCGTAGGCCCCACGCTGCGGCACAGGCCACTGGGCTGCCGGAATAGGCGAACCACCCACAACGCCGAGAACTCCCATGCGCTCAATAAAGTTTTCAGTCAATCAATCAATCAATCAATCAGTCAATCAATCAATCAATAAATAACTAAATAAATCAATCACTCACCGTTCACAGCACTGTCTCGTAACTCGAGTGTGCCCGAGGTCTGCAGCATATTCAAGCGGCCAACGGAAGGCTTCCACGCAAAGTGACTCATCATGGCACTGCCACGGCCGCTCAATGGAGGCGCACTTGGGTGCGGCCCGTCGCGTCGCCCAGAAGAGCCGTATTGCGCCTAGTTCTCATCGCCACCGCTGCGGCGCCACCGCTCCGGGACGAGTCCGGGCGGAGAGCTGCGCGCAGAGACCGTGGCTGTGCTTTCGTTTCGGCGTCCGCGTGGTCGGCGCTTGCTCAATTTAGGATTATGAGCAGCGTTTCTCACAGTATGTGATGCTATGTGCATGTTTGCTATTGATAAGCTGATAGCGGCAAGTCATCATCACTAGGCTTTTCCAAGTCATTCGTGGTCTTCCGTTTACAACGAGAACGAGGCAGTCGTGTGCTTCGCTGAGTGCGCACCCATTTAGTTGCGTTTCAACCACTGTAATAGCGTATTAGATATTGCAATCTTGAAATCGAGACATGGTTTGGGGTCATTTATTCAGCGTGCACTTTTCTGGAAACTTACAATTCAGGACGTAGCGTTCAACATTATTGTTCAGCCTGTTCCTCCGTTTTCACTGGAAATAATATTCAAGTGGGTACCACCACCAAAACATACAAGCTAACACAAACTGTTGCAAAAGAAGCAACACAAGACAGTCAGTTCAACGATACGCCCGCAGGCTCAGGCAATTTTTTTCTCGTTTGATTATGAAGCCGCGTGATGCACAGAAGACACGCAAGCTTGTTTTACAAGCGAAGAACTTTTCTCGAAAAAGGTTTATGTGCAAGCGTGATTTTTTCCACTGTCTGATTGATGTTGCCTGTCCAGTTGGTCAGCAGTGGTCGCATTAGTCTGGTTAGGTCCTTAGTGTGACGGCGGTCTTCTCTCTCGCAAATCAACTCCGGAAATTGCACAAAATAGGGAAGAAGGGATGAAATTAACATGTTGCATAGCTTGCTACTTCTTATGACCTGCGGGCACTTTATCACCTTGCTAACAAAGGTGCATGGGGATTTTCAGATACCTTAGGCGTCCATCATCAAGAATTTTGATAAGTCCAGGGTTTTGCAGGAATCACAAGGCACAAAGTTAATAAATAGATGGGGACTAATAAAATAAAATTATTGACACTCTAAAGTAATCACTAGAAGTTATTTAAACTTTGGTAATATATAAATAATGAAAACAAGGGCAGGCACTGAAAACAGAATAAATAAAAATGTTTTATGAGATTCTGTAAAACTATTCATACTTTCTCTTCAAATGGACGTGCAAGGTAACCAGCCAAGAATGCAATCGGTGCTAACTCTATCTCAGCTGCTGGTTCACACCACACATGAATGAATCAAAGCTGACTCGAAAACTCTCTCGCAGCAGACGTGATATGGCAGTTGGCAAGGTACGACTTTTATAATCACGAATGCCAAGTTTTACAGCTGCCTATTGTTAATAGGTGCATTTGCAGACCGATGCTTGCAAGATGCCAACCTGCACAAAGCATGGCAAAATGTGTATAACATCAGTCGATATATTTTTTTCGCTAGTGGTACCTTCAGTATTTTCTCCGAGGTGAAAACTGCAGCCCTTGCGTCAACTTTGTCGTTCCCGCCTTTGAATTGCCTTAGGCTGCTAAAAAGCGATACTATAGACCCTCTTTCAGAGCCTGCTTTAGGGCGTATCGGAAGCTGAAAATAAGGTTCGGTTAAATGCAATGCACTAGTAAGGCACACAGAAGACATTTTTGTAAGATACTTGATGTGATCAAGAAGGTACTTAATTTGCGCCACTGTGGATCTGGTTGTCATGATTGTTGCTTCGTACGTTTGTTTGGTTAGCCTTTGCTTCGACGTGCCTCCTCGGACCTGAATGTCTTCGATATGGCAAAGTCCAACTCTAACCAAGAGAGTCGCTCGTCATCTGACAAATAGAGCGGCTCCTCTTGGTGTCTCCATGGCTTCACTTATGCGATGTCGGGCAAGGCATACCATTTTGATATCATCGTCATAAAAGTGATCGTGGCGCAGCTATCTTGAAACAGACATGCTTCAGGATGACACGTGGGGTTGTCCAGGAGGAAATGAAGTGTAGCTATAACAAGTGGGAAAAATAAAGCTATTGACCTGCGCACATTAATTTTTTCAAGGTTGTTTGGCTCAACATGAGCCCGTGTGAGTAACAACTTGTAATGTGGGCAGTTCGGGAACACGGAGGGGACAGCTTAAGGAAGCAGGATCTTCAGTTTTATGTTCTTCCTGTAATCGTCATCTGTGAAGTGTAGTGAGTATACCATTGACTTGTCACTCGGCTCCCACCGGCTTCCTTTTCCATCCTAGCCCTCCCGAGATATGTTTTCCAGCCATGCTGCTCGACGTTATGAATCGCACGGGAACTCATGGTAACCGATCGTTTCTTGCTTTCGTGATGCACAGCGGCACACAGCAGTTGCCTGGCATGGTGCTGCATACGCTTAGGACGCTGTTATGCTGAGTAGTCAAAACGATAACACTCGCCAACCCAGCCAGCGCGCTCCTTCCGCGTCGTCTGCTCGTCCGTGCCGGCGGCGCCTTGTCCCGGAGTGGTGGCGCCCCCGCGGAGAATGACGGCGGAAACTGTAACTTCTCCCAAAACGCGCTTCCCCAGCCATTGAGGCGCGACGCGACGGGCCGCACCAAGTGCGCCTCCATTGAGCGGCCGTGGCACTGCTCATCATGGAGCATGGATGCATCCATGCTTCATTCAGGGCCTTTTCGCACAGCCATAAGCTCCTTGCAGGTACCCAGAACTGGCAAGAAATCCCTTTGCTTAAGACCGGAAAGAAATTGCAGTTCCTCTCCCTGCAGTAAGTCAGATGCCGAAGCGGAGGGAATGTAAACTGTGTAGCCGGCTTGCGTTCTGCGTCACTAAAGTATATTGATGCCGATAATAACGTAGAAATACGTCTAAAATTCAACGAAAGTCTAACATTTAGCCACATGCTAATTTTGAGGTGAGAGCTAGATAAAAAACAACCACTGTCGAGAAAAAAAAATATTCGATAAAATGTCGTTTAACTATCGTTTTGTAAAAATATATTTACAAAATTTGCGATGGAGGATAGGCAGATTAAAGTTATTGTAGCATTAAAACATAATTTCGGTACACTCAGTTCTGTTACTGAACCATACGAACTATTCATTTTTCAAGACGCTTCCACGTTTTCTTTAAAAAGCAGCGGCAGTGATCTCCTCCGAACCTGCACTAAGACTACTTGGTGAATTGTGACTTGTGATTTGAAAGCTACCGAAAGACAAGGTCTGACGGGCTCAAAAGAAGCCAACGAAATGATGCTTATTGAAGGTCTGAAAAATATGTAATTTTTGGTAAAAATGAAGTTTCATCACAACCAAGCTGAGTCATGAAAATGTTCCAGGAACCTCTAGAAGTGCGTCGCATATTTCAGTCTTAGCGAAGTGCACAGAACTTCTGACAATCATCTGGAAGAAAAAACGCGCATCGGCCTATACCAGAGGATCTGAAAGGAAGCCTTGAAGTTCATGAAGACTCACACCTTCGCATACGCATACGCAGCGTTCGTGTAAACAGCAAATCGAAAGTAGGGCTCAGCCGGGATTTGAACCCGGGACCTCTCGCACCCGAAGCGAGAATCATACCCCTAGACCACTGAGCCGGACGGAAGCGGAATTTCACATATGGTATTTATTCTATTCGCTTAGGTAGAGGACCTGGCTACGTACATGCGACCATTCACTGAGATATTGACACAGAAACACACCTATATATAACGCGTGTGACAAACGCTAGTTCCTCAGATATATCATCACGATCATGTTGCTAGAACGCAATTTCACCTAATTTAAATCAGTAAAATGAGAGAGAGAGAGAGAGAGCGAGAGAGAGAAGAAATATCCCATCTATTATTGCCAATCCTTTGCATGCGAGGGCGTAAAAAATATCATCAGCTTTCGCTTTCTCCAAGAATTGTTCAATCCGCCTCACTGACACACATGAGGATTGAGAGTAGCGAAACACTAATTCCCTGATTTCTGGTAACCACGGGCATATATATAAACGACGAAGACGTGCCTTTTTTTTTTTTTTTTACAAATGAAACAATAGATAAATATGACAAATTCTGGCAGCGCTGGCAATGAAAATTGATTTTTTAGATTGATCTGCATGGTTATATATTATCTATGTTCTTTAATGTGTGATGCTGAATTTATCTCGTTTTTTTGTACCACAATGCTGCGCATATCTGACTCAGTGAGGCATAAATTAAAATCCTCAAGGTCTACTACAGCAAAGAGCCAAACCGTGATCATACACACCAGTTACTCTTGAGCTGCACCGACGTAGAATACATTTTCTGTCCCTTCAACTTCTAAGGACAATATATCCGTATGAATGGCGAAGAACCAGAACCATTGCCGCCTATGCTGCTTCACTTGCCTGTTTAGAACTGAAGAGGATGTAGATTTTTATTTAACTTCTCATTGAATTACGCAAGCATTTCATCTAAACATGATATTGAAAACAAAAACAGGCTAGCCGTATTACCGCGCCATCCGTTGGATTGCTGCACAAAGAATTTGTGCAGCTGTGCAAATAAATTTATATGTTAGATATAATAACGTAACATGCTCTCACAAATATTTTGAAGGATGGTTTATGAGCTCAGTGACGTACATAATGTTAATAAGCAAATATTAGTGCAAGTGCAGCGGCAAGGTAACCAGCGAAGCCGAAGCGCACAAAAGTGTTGTGGATTATATTGGGTTTATGAGCCAAACTTCCATCAAATATCAAAATGTTGCGCAGTTTGCGGATTCATCTAATGCCATAAATAATTGTTAACATCCGAAATAGAACCAATATGTATCGTCCGTTACGGTGCCGTGAGGGCCGCGAAGAAATTTGCAGAGGAAATGTACAGTTAGTTCTAAAGTACGTATTTTCTCCCGGCTAATTTCAGCCTCAAGCGAGCGATACACATGCACAGGTTACGTTAAGAGGCACTTCTATTCCTGTGGAGGAGATGTCCTCCTCTATTAAAACGTAAATAGCATACATTGTACTTCTAAACACTACTGCTGGAAAAACGGCTTTGCGTCAGGCGAGCTTGACGAATATTACTCTTTCTTTTCTGTTAAAGGATTCATGCTGAAGTGTTCGGGCTTTCTTAAAGTATAAAACAAGCACGAGTAGATGTAGGTCGGAGAAGGGAAGTCTTACTGCACCGACCTTGCACAAAAGCAGCAAATGTCGCACAACATCTCGCTATAGGAGCCGTTTGCGTGACTGTTCCCTGCATCTGGTCTGCTTAACGAATCCCACGCATGTTGTGCTGGTGCTTAAAACTGACATAGGTGTACTAGCGAAAGTAGCCGTTCTCATCCCATTTACCTCAATGGCAATTTAAAGCACTTTTGTTGGGCCTGTTTCTTATTAATATTTGTAGTTTTTCACTTTAGACAAGGATGCGGCTGCTTTTAGCTTTCTTGTATCTTGAGGCCTGAAGTGATGGTTAATTTTTCGAGACCTGATTGCGCTGAAGAACACTTTCCTGTTCTTTCGAGCTCCTGCCCCACCACCGATAAAGACTCATATGTAGCTATATTTATCAAAAGCACCGTATGTAAGACTTGCAATGTAATGAATCGCCGGCGTATACCGACGTCAACTGGCACCTAAAAATAGTACGTTTCAGGCGTCATCTTTTGGTTCAAGATGTCATTAGGTTTATTGCTAAACACAAAACTACCCCAACTTGGAGTTCGAACATTTTTCAGGCTTCTTTCAGGGGGACGCATACAGTCCCGCAGCGGAAGTAGTAGATGAAAAAATAATTACACTTATTGCAGATGTAAGGTGCTGAAAGTATCGGCATCGTCTATCATAAATAAGGTGGTGTTATTAGAGGTTACCGGATCGACGCCAGTGTTTGGTTAATAGAAGTAATATATGGAAATAATTTTGTGTTTTTGACCTTTTGTTCCTTTTATTTCAATTATTATATTATATAACAACGTACGAACGTATGCGAGAGTTGTTTTTCGCTTTCAGATGTGAATTACACATTGCAGTAGAATAGGTCTTTGTGAGCACTCCGCATTTGGGTTGTATTTAACTTATCCAGAGAAAGGGGAGCCATTTTATTTTCATTGGAGAACGTTGAATGCTTCAGCTAATAATCTCCGTTTGGCTGTGCGATTGCGCACCTGCAATCTGCCCTCTTGGCAGAGTAGCCTCCTGCTCCACTCCAAGAGTCACCGGTACGAGTGAATGTGTCATGTGCAGAGGTGTCCGCATTCGGGTCATAGGGACTCTTCTCGAAAGGTAAATCTCGCTAACACGCAAGGGAGCGCCGAGTTGCAGCCCCACTCTTTTGCGCATATAGCAAGCATAGCTGTGCCTGCCAGCTCCATTCACAACCTAATATGTTGAAAGGACGCTTAATCTGTTCCTGGGTCGCTAGAGCCACAAAGTGCGACGTATCGAATTAGAGGGAACTTAATGACACGGCGATATTAGATGCGCGGGTCTGAGGGAGGGAGTGGAAATGAGTCTAAAAGGTTCATGCAGATGACATCCACGCAAACTACTGAGAAATACGGCAGCGGCGATAGTAACAAATGAGATCGGTGGTTGTCCAAGCTTACAGTAATACGGAAAGTGGAGCTAGTTGGTACATGATTGCAAATTATGAGCGCTGCGACGGAGAACAACAACGAGAGAGTAATGACAAGGACAGGCGCTACTATCAACTGAAAGTTTATTCGAAGAACACAGATTAAATACTCACAGAAGATAACCAAAGGAACATGCGCTTTACAGATTTTTCCTAGGTATCCTGATATAAAATCTCACAATCTTGGATGCTTACAGATGGTGAGCTCACGCACGTGTCACTGTTCTTATGGATGTGATAAGACTCTGACAGTTCTCTAGTCATTTGATCTTTGTGTCTAAACTTAATCTTGGTTTTGTTAAAAAGCGGTAGGCATTTTTTCCTACTAGGCACATTTGACCCACTAGGTTTATTCAAATGACAGTCTCTATAATGAAGGGCCAAATTGGATGAAGGGGCACTATTCAAAGAAGTGTTATGTTGGCACAGGCGCGTATTAATACATTTGCCGGTATGCCTTATATAATTTTTCCCACATTTAAAAGGTACTTGATACACAACGCCTTCTTAACATGCGATAAAACGCGAATCATGGTCCACTTGGCACGCACTTTTTCCTCGTTCTACTTTTTTGTTTCTCATCTCTAGCCCTTCTGTCAACAACCGCACAAATTTTGCCCAGCTTATTAGGAACCGAAAATAACACTTTAACTCCCTATCTACTGCCGATTTGTTTTGAGCCTATGGGATAACCGATGGATATACGGGATAACTGCATACTTCTTTCTATCGCTATTGATATGGACCTGTGTATCCTCTCTACCAAAAGCCTTAATCTTCTTTATAATTTTATTGCTAGCTAGAATTATCACATCCATCGGGAAGCCCGCTAACCTTAATCTTTGGACCTGTTGTTTGAAAGTGCTATCTATAGCGTGACCACATGATTTTGTAACAGCAGAACTTAATCAAGATACTGCAATGCTACATTTTACGATCTTTGAATGACCTGAATGATAACTAAGCAAGGGCTTCTCTGACCACTGTAGAAAAGACCAACAAACATGATCCAACTTTTTTTCTAATCTTATATCTAAAAATTGAAGCTGGTTTCCCTCCGGTAATTCAAACGTAAATTTCAATCCATACCCACAGTCTACAAATGTTTTTAAAACCATATCCACTTGACTATTGAAGTCCTGGGCTTCAACAAAAACCAGATAATCGTCTACATATCGGAAGACATTTTTTACATAGTTACTTAATACGTCATTACTGGATCTTTCCACGTAAGAAAGAAATATGTTGTTAAGAACTGGAGCCACTTTTGAGCACTATGGAAAAGATAGTCAAAGTAGCCGAGGAGTTCTATACAGATCTCTACAGTAGCCAAAGTAGTCAGGACCGTAATGAGATTGGCGGTAGGGAAAAACAGTCAGACGCTCCACCAGTGACGAAGGACGAGGTCAAGAAAGTACTAGAAACTATGAAAAGGGGGAAATCAGCTGGAGAGGATCAGATAACTACAGATTTGCTGAAGGACGGGGGGGGATATCGTGCTAGAAAAACTGGCCACCCTGTATACGCAGTGCCTGGTGTCATCGACGGTACCGGAACCATGGAAGAATGCAAACATTATCCTCATTCACAAGAAAGGGGACTCTAAGTACCTTAAAAATTATAGACCAATCAGCTTACTGTCTGTTACGTATAAAGCATTTACTAAGATAATCGCTAATAGAACCAGGGCAACCTTACACTGCAATCAAGCAAAGGATCAAGCAGGGTTTCGGAAACGGTACTCTACTATCGATCATATCCATACCATCAATCAGGTGATAGAAAAATGCTCGGAATATAACCAGCCCTTATACATAGCATTCATTGATTACGAAAAAACATTTGACTCAGTTGAAACCTCGGCGGTGATGCAGGCATTGCGAAATCAGGGGATAGACGAGCCGTCCGTGAAAGTGCTGGAAGATATATATAGTGGCTGCACTGCAACCATAGTTCTGCATAAAGAAAGTAACAAAATTCCCATAAAGAAAGGTGTTAGGCAAGGAGACACAATCTCCCCAGTGCTATTCACAGCTTGTTTAGAGGAAGTATTCAGAGACTTGGAATGGGAGCAGTTAGGGATAAGGGTAGATGGAGAATACCTCAGTAATCTGCGATTTGCTGATGACATTGCCTTGCTAAGCAACTCGGGGGATGAACTGCAAATAATGATTGATGACCTAGACAGGAAAAGTAGAAAGGTAGGCTTGAAAATCAATATGCAGAAGACTAAGGTAATGTTCAACAGCCTCGGGAAGGAACAGCAGTTTACATTAGGTAGCGAAATACTGGAAGTAGTAGGCGAATATATCTACTTAGGACAGGTAGTAACCGCAGATCCGGACCATGAAAAGGAAATAATAAGAAGAATAAGATTGGGATAGAGCGCATTTGGCAAGCACTCGCAGATTATGACTAGTAGCTTACCAGTATCGCTCAAGAGGAAAGTATACAACAGTTGCATCTTGCCGGTACTCACCTATGGGGCTGAAACGTGGAGGGTAACCAAAGAGTTCTACTTAAGTTGAGGACAACCCAGAGGGCTATGGAACGAAAAATGGTAGGGATAACATTAAGAGATAGAAAGCGTGCAGAGTGGGTCAGAGAAATAACTCAAGTTACCGACATTCTAGTAGAAATTAAGAAGAAGAAATGGGCATGGGCAGGACATGTAGTGCGAAGAGAGGTTAACCGATGGTCGCTGAGGGTAACAAACTGGATTCCAAGGGAAGGAAAGCGTAGCAGGGGGCGGCAGAAAGTTAGGTGGGCGGATGAGATTAAGAAGTTCGCAGGGGTCAAGTGGATGCAGCTAGCACAGAACCGGGTTAAATGGAGAAATATGGGAGAGGCCTTCGCCCTGCAGTTGGTATAATCAGGCTGATGATGATGATGATGACACCCCAGATTTTTGTATAAATAGTTTACCCTCCCATTCAACAAATGTGGATTTAAGATAAAAGGACAATAGCTCTAAAAAGGAGCCAACAGATACACCGCACTTTGAAATGAAGTGTGACAAGAAGTGTGACGGAGGGACTATCAGAAGGAGGGGCTATGCTCTATTGATAGAATTCCTGACGTCCGCAAAAATGCGTGTGGTTGTTTCGGATAAAGAACGTTATTTTGTTACGCTCCCAGAGAATCTTTTCCGTGAGAAGGCTATGAATTCGATCACCAAGAATTTTAAGCCTGTGCGCACCAGTTCCCCGAAACAAAAAAATCAGGCGTTAAGGCTATTAGGAGAAATGAAGTTAGATATATTGCACACCTCCAATAAAAAGACAAATGGGAAATTTTTTAGAAGTATTTTTTTCTGCTAAAACACATAAAATTGACATTCCCTTTCGTTCAATTGTTACTGAACGGGGAACCTGGCAACATGTTGTCTCAAGTTTTTTGCAAAGTAATTTATGTTCACGTTCCGTACAAGATCCATTTCTCGTACCTAATTCAGTGGCAGTTGTAGAATATTTGAAATGCAGTAATCCTGGTGTGTGTGGCATGTTCAGTACTGATGTGCAGGATTTATTCTATTCATTATCGCATAGTAGGCCCCTCCAGTGTGTTAAAAAATGTAAAGAAGAGGAAAATGATGAAAGGGCATTCATTTCAAAGTGCGGTGTATCTGTTGGCTCCTTTTTAGAGCTATTGTCTTTTTATCTTAAATCCACATTTGTTGAATGGGAGGGTAGACTATACAAAAATCTGGGGTGTGCATTGGCTCAAAAGTGGCTCCAGTTCTTAGCAACATATTTCTTTCTTACGTGGACAGATCCATTATTGACAAATCAGGTAACTATGTAAAAAACGTCTTGCGATACGTAGACGATTATCTGGTTTTTGTTGAAGCCCAGGACTTCAATAGTCAAGTGGATATGGTTTTAAAAACATTTGTAGACTGTGGGTGTGGATTGAAATTTACGTTTGAATTACCGGAGGGAAACCAGCTTCAATTTTTAGATATAAGATTAGAAAAAAAGTTGGATCATGTTTGTTGGTCTTTTCTACAGCGGTCAGAGAAGCCCTTGCTTAGTTATCATTCAGATCATTCAAAGATAGTAAAATGTGGCATTGCAGTGTCTTGTTTAAGTTCTGCTGTTACAAAATCATGTGTTCACGCTATAGATAGCAGTTTCAAACAACAGGTCCGAAGGTTAAGGTTAGCGGGCTTCCCGATGGAGGTGATAGTTATAGCTAGCAATGAAATTATAAAGAAGATTAAGGCTTTTGGTAGAGAGGATACACAGGTACATATCAATAGCGATAGAAAGAAGTATGCAGTGATCCCGTATATCCATCGGTTATCCCATAGGCTTAAGCAAATCGGCAGTAGATATGGAGTTAGTGTTATTTTCGGTTCCTAATAAGCTGGGCAAAATTTGTGCGGTTGTTGACAGAAGGGCTAGAGGTCAGAAACAAAAAAGTTGAACAAGAAAAAGTGCGTGCCAAGTGGACCATGATTCGCGTTTTGCCGCATGTGAAGAAGGGGTTGTGTATCAAGTACCTTTTAAATGTGTGAAAAATTATATAAGGCAAACTGGCAAATGTATTATTACGCGCCTGCGCCATAACACTTCTTTGAATAGTGCCCCTTCACCCAATTTGGCCCTTCATTATAGAGACTGTCATTTGAATAAACCTAGTGGGTCAAATGTGCCTAGTAGGAAAAAAGGCCTACCGCTTTTTAACAAAACCAAAATTAAGTTTATACACAAAGATCAAATGACTAGAGAACTGTCAGAGTCATATCACATCCATAAGAACACTGACACGTGCGTGAGCTCACCATCTGTAAGCATCCAAGATTGGGAGATTTTATATCTGGATACCTAGGAAAAATCTGTGTAGCGCATGTGCCTTTGGTTGTCTTTGCTAGTATTTAATCTGTGTTCTTCGAATAAACTTTCAGTTGATAGTAGCGCCTGTCCTTGTCATTACTCTCTCGTTGTTGTTCTCCGTCGCAGCGCTCGTAATTTGCAAAGTTGTCCAAGCTGTGAACCACAACCACTCCCAACTGCAGACCTGACGGTTAGGCTACAAAAGCACTCCATGGAAAGCACCGAATTTCATACTGGCAGTCTGGAATGACTAGAAGATGCTGCGTGCAGCAGTGATCGTTCGAGATAAGCCAGGTCGTATCTTATATCACTTAGAGCAACGTGCTGATTACTTCCGCCTTTCTCTCCCCAGTTCCCTTTCGTACGCAGAGTAGCATGTCAGCGAATCCTAAGCGCTGGCTGGATTCTCTGCTTTGCCTTGAACAGTTTTCTTTCTCTGGGGGTTTTCAACGTTATACATATTTAACAAACATTCGCGGCAGCATCCTTTTTCGGAAGACGCTTGCGTGCGCCACAACGCCGGACATTGGTATTATACTAAAATGCAGGAAGGAAATAATCGTTGCCTAGTGGTATATTCTAGTCAGCGTTCACAAAGTTATTGAGTCTGGCAAGGACTCAGATACTCTTTCCGTTCAACTCAAGATGTATATTCATACTACAGACCCAGATATTAGTTTAGGTCTCATTCTGGAACAACGTTTCCTCTGAGCCACTATCTCGAATTTTCCATAACATTTTCTTCACGTTTAAGAGCTCCGCAAGCAGGCTTAGTTTTTCCCAGCCCTTCAGGACCAGTACGTCAGGAAAGGAATCGTATTTCCTAAGATAAACAGCACGAGGTAATCCTGCAGCGGGGCTCGCTTGCATTTCCAACGTTCGATATTCCGATAATGTTGGGAACAGTCGTTGTCAGACTTGCCGAGCATAAGTGCCACAGGCATGCTTCTAGGAGACTCACTACAGCGCTTAAAAGCAAACCAATTGCCCTGCACATGTTCAGCTATGATTGTGCGTTCTTATGTTTGTTGGGATTGGTGCGAATACTTTGGATATCTCTACAAAAGGCATTCCAGATAGGGAGCACTTGTTTATAATTGGTAATAAATGGGAAGAATGTAATGAAAAATGCTTGAGTGCTTTAGTGAAGACCGAACTAAGACAGGCGCGAATATTGAAGTGGGAGCATGATTCGAATAATGTTACCTTTTTGACGAGTGTTCCATAGAGTTCGCAAATATTCTACTTTGGCTTGGTGACCCAGGTTACCGCGGAAGCGTCAGCCGGCCTCAGCAAAAGAAGAGACGTACGTCGTCTAACAAGAACTACGCTAATGTTCCATCGTTTAAAGTTGCAACGACCAGGAAAATAGGCCCCAGAAAGAAAGGAGACACGATCATACAATAGCTGTCTCCGCGGCCTCTCTTGGGCTTGAGTGACTGTCGTTTCTATACATTATAGAGTCCAGAGACAAAGTGGGTAGAGTTTCGAAAGAGCTCGGCGCTTGACTCAGCTTCATGTCCTTGCTTGCGGCGCTGAATCCGACTCGCTGGAACCTCGTAAACTTCTTGCACTAGACGAGGACTGTTACTATCTTCCTCCAGTGCCTCGCATAATTCACAAGAGCTCGCGCTAATGTGCACAAAAAGATATCTACACGTGGGGACTCAATACGTCGTTACACAACCAATACCTTGAACATGAAAACCGCAGAACGCGTAGGGCGATGGTCTGCGCCACGCTGAAACGGCTCGAAATGTAAACTCACATTGAATACAGAGCTTCAATTCTCTGCCGCCGCATCGGCGATCCCGTTATCTCACCTCGGGCAAATTAAGGCAATAGAGATTAAACGATTAGCAAAGGAGATATACGGGAATGAGAATCTGCAACAAGAGTGGCAGAGATGAGCCTTTAACTATATAGTGTTTCTATCAGTTGGTAGAAGTCAGATGACTCAACCGGGTATGGAGTTGTCAGTGGTTGTGTGACATCCCGGTACTATATGACATGGCACGAGCTGCAATATCGGGTTTTTCATATTATAATCATGGATGAGATGGAAAGTAAACATCCGAGTACTCCAGGACTATGAGCAAGGCTCGTTGTTCCTAGGCCGCACGGGCTCTTCAGTACAGCTTGGTGTAAACGCCGCCTGAAAGATTTTTATGTCGGGTCACCTTTCAGGTGATTAGATAACGGGTAACCTCCGACAGTACGCTACGGACGTTTTTTTGAGGTTGTTCGGGCATATATGAAAGGATTGATGCTGAAGCGAGTAGCAAAGTTTATATAGGTTATCGCTCCATATACGGGGATATACAGCATATGATTTTTTTTCTACTGTCCCATGTTCTATATCGACTGCTTCAATTTCTAGATATCCGCAATTATATAGCAAATATGTGACAATAATGATAATAATAATTTTAATGATTATTATTATTTTTATTATTATTATTTCACAGAAAAGAAAGGCGCAGTATCGGTCAAATGTTATATGGACACCTCAACCGCGCCGTTAGGGAAGGGAGGCAGTGTGGAGTGAAAGCAGGAAGAGAAAAAGGTGTGCTTTAATAGAGGCCTCCAGAGCAATTCAGACCACGTGGGGATCAATAACGTACACAGACATCGCACAGCACGCGGACTCATTCCTCATCAAAAAATTGCGGATCCAGATTTGGGCACGAGTACTAGGAAAGCGTTTGGCGAATGAATGAATGAATGAATGAAAACTTTATTTCCACCGAAAAGGAGCCCTTCATCTCCCGCCCCTGGCACGCAGGCCGGGGAGCGGGTCAGGGGGGCCCCGCAGGCTGAGGTCAGGTGAGGCTACAAGCACTCTTCACGGTCTCAGCCGCCAGGCGGGTCGCGTTCCGCTGAACGGTGGGATCTCCGCTCCGCAGCCAAACCTCCCAGGCTTCTCTACTATCAATGTTAATGCCGGCGCCTGGGGAATGGCGCATTGCCATATTATATGATCTAGCGTGCCTTTTTGTCCGCAATTTTTACATTTAAATCTTCTTCCTCCCCGGTCTGTGTTAAGAAAACCCAGACAGGACATATGTAGTTATCGGCTTGTAATCGCCTCCTGAGAGACCGATCTGGGGGAGGGTATACTTTTCGATCTAATTTGTAAGATTCTGTGATCTCATATTGTCATAGCGCAATCTTTAATTCCCTTGCATTCGGGCTGTTCTACCGCTGCCCGGTGGTGGAGATCTCGGGCCAGCAGGTGCGCAGCTTCGTTGCCAGGGACAGACTCGTGTGCTGGTATCCATATCATGGATATGGTTCTAGTAATGGGATTTGTGAGAAGAATTTTTTTGGCCTCCTCTGAGATCCGTCGTTTTGCAAAATTCCAGACAGCCGTTTTGCTGTCGCTGATTGTAGTTTTGGCCTGTGTAGCAGTGCATGCGAGCGCTGACCTCTTCAGCTGTACTAATGTCACGGGTGCGTGTTGAGGCCGCAATTTGAGGTGCACCTTTTCCATTTACTACTACCGAGACAGCTGCTCCGTGTCGTCCGTATGATGCGTCTACATAAGCAACTTCATCTACTGCTTTGCGTTTTATTATTTTAGCGATGGCTTTGGCTCTGTGTTCTCTGAGTTCTTTGTTGTAGTCTGGGTGTATGTTTCGAGGTAAGGGGGGTACCAGTATGTGTTCCCTTATGTAGGGTGGGATAGATGTTTCCGTCTGTGGGCCTCTGTCTGATTGGAGTCCGACCCAGTCTAGGATGGCTCTGCCTGTCTCCGTCTGAATTAGTCTTTCCAATTGAGAGATTCTGACAGCTTCAGTGAGCTCTTGCCATGTATTATTAATCCCCATTTTCTCCAGCTTCTCTGTTGATGGGGAGACAGGGATCGAGGCCTAGTGTACGTTTGACGCATTTTCGAATTATGACGTCGATTTTTTCACGTTCTGTCTTTTTGAGATTGAGAAAAGGTGTGGCATAACATATGCGACTGATGATGTAGGCCTGGGTCATTTTGAGTAGACTACGTTCCTTGAGACCATGTCCTCTAAGCGCTACTCTTCTGAATATGCCCGCAACTTGGGCTGCTTAGTTCTCCAATTTTTTGATGGTGTTTGTGTTCTGGCCTCTTGCTGGGAGGATCATTCCTAAGATTCTAATTTCCTCTACTTGTGGAACCGGGTAGTTTTCAACATTTATCTTTATGCCTGCTTTATTTTTCTTATATTTGGGGTTGTAGATGAATAGTTCTGACTTTTGCGGCGAGCAGGATAGACCGCGTTCCGCAGCGTACTTATTCACCTTATTTGAGGCAGCCTGGAGTTTGTTCTCTAATTCTGCGTCGCTACCTTTATTTATCCAGAGATTTATGTCATCTGCGTACATGCTAAATTTTAAGTCCGGTATTTGCTTTAGTTGTGCTGGTAGCCCCCTTATAGCAATGTTAAATAGAAAGGGAGACAAGACAGAGCCTTGTGGCGTTCCCTTGTTACCCAAGGTGATTGTGGGTGATTTGGCGCTTTGAAAGCTCATGGTGACTTCTCTGTTAGTGAGAAAATCTTTGATATAGTTATAGGTTCTGATTCCAACCCCAACTTCTTGGAGACCTTTGAGCACTGCCTTATGCTTGACATTGTCGAAAACTTTGGTTAGGTCAAGTCCGAGAATAGTCTTTGTATCTGAAGATTCATGTGTTATGATATCGTATCTAAGTCTGAGCATAACGTCCTGTGTGCTCAGCCCCGGCCTTAAGCCCACCATTTCGTGTGGCCAGAGGTTCTCTTGCTCCATGTATTTGGTAAGTCTCGTCTGAATAACGCATTCCATTAGCTTTCCCACGCACGAGGTCAGTGATATGGGTCTTAGGTTTTCTAGTTTTGGCGGCTTCCCCGGTTTGGGTATGAGGACTATACTGGCATTTTTCTATGCCTGCGGTAGTTGTCCAGTCTCCCATACCTTATTCATGTATTCTGTCAGGGCTGTGATGGACTCGTCGTCTATATTTATGACAATAGTGTTCGTGATACCGTCAGGTCCTGGGGCGGACCTTGTCTTTAATCCAATAATCTCAGCTCGGACTTCAGCCCTAGTGATGGGAGCGTCTAAGTCTGGGTTAGGTTTCCCCTCATATGCTGGTAACGTTTCGGTTTTCGTTTGTCCGATGTAGATTTCGATTAATTTACTCAGCAATTGTTCGTCCGAGCCTTCGAAGGCATGCTTATAACTTTAGTTTGATTTACGTTGGCTTGTGCTTTAGATTTTTCCGGATCGGGCATGTGTCGTAGAATGTTCCATGTTTTGTAGAGGCTCATGCCTTGTTCCATTTCATCACATCTGCTACACCAGTTTTGTTCATTTTAATATTAGGAGAGCACTAGCTCGACATAATAAAGAGATGGAGACATACGCCATCAAAATAAATGAACAAAACTGGTGTAGCGTTTGGCGAGTTCCTCCAGGATACCTTCATGACGAACATTCTCAAAGGCTTTGTGTATATCGACAGCCAGGAGATAGTCAGGTAGCGCTTTACGATGAGCTCTATTCAGAACTCTTCGCAAAAGCCAAAGGCAGTCATGCGTTCCGAGGTTAGGGCGGAAGCCGGCTTGAGCTGGATGAAATCTAGGACTGACGTATTCAATGCAGTGACTAATTCGGGTATGCAGCAGGCGCTCGATGAGTTTACAGAGATGGGAAGTCAGGACGATTGGACGCAAAGTACTAGGAAGTCGAGGGTTTCCGCCAGGTTTGGGGATAGGAAGAATAAGAGAAAGCTTGAGATTATCCGGTACCGTTCCCGTCTCCCAGTAAGAATTAATGATGTCGAGAAGGGCATCCTTGGCTGCCGAGTCGAGATTGCGAAGCTCCTGCCAACTGACTCGGTCATGCCCGGGTGTGGCGTGAGCTCGGCCTCTTCCGAGGGCTGCTTGCAGTTCTCCATTTGAGAATGGGCGATCCAGGTCTGGATCAGGGTTTCTGACTAGAAAAATGGAAGCTGCTGGTGGAGGCGTTAGGCTGGCGTGTGGGAAAAAGGTGCGAATAACTTCATATTCAACATCAGCCGGGTTGCCATTAAGAAGGAGATCGGCGAGAGGTGGGGCGCCGCGTGCTCCATATGAAGCTTCTCCCGCATTGATCTCTCAAGATGTCCAGACATGCTCGTGCTTTTCAGGGTCTGGTTTTTGTTACTACGTCCGCGCTGCAGATCAAAAGCCCACCTACACAATACAGCACTGCAAGAGTCACTTAGTGAGTCACCATCTGCTCTCAAGAAGGGCACATGCCAAATTATTAGGACGATTATTGGTGCAAAACCAGCTATTTCGATGCGGTATGCAAGGATATCGATAGCCATTTCAGTTCCATATAAGGTATATTTAAATCCATGTAATAATGGGATTCTCGGCTGTCAAAAAGAAATATGTTACAAGAGCGCGATGGTTTGGCTAGTTGGACGCAGTCAATGCTGCAAAGGTCGAAGCAAAAACTGACGTAGACACAAGCGCAATCAACAAACAACACAGGACCTGTCCTGTCTTGTTTGATCCTGGTTCTTGTGCCTACGTCTCTTTTGCGCTGTGAAGTTCTCAACAAAACGTTTTACGGAAAATTCACTGGATAAAGGCTTATTGGAGAACTTTGCAAAACAAGTAATGAACGATTTGTGAGCGAAGTTCAAAATGACTATCAAATAATTCATTTCACTACAATTGTTGAAGATTTCCAATACAGTTGTCAGTCTGCCATATATACAGCGATAAGAAAAGGTGAGAAAAATAAAAACGACCGCAGATCGTTTATATTCTACGCCAGCTTTTCCCATTTTACTGTTTTGACATCAGACAGGATTGCGCCCTTATGGCTATATATAGTGGCCAATGACAACAGGAAAAGCGATGTGAAGGCTTTTACGCCAGACGAAGACATTGGAGCGCCCTCTCTTTTTTTTTTTTTTTTCCTAGCCCTCTAGGCATGTAGTCTTGTGTACTAATACCGTTTGGTCTGGAGTACGTGGCGATTGAGTGATAACGTTTTTCCTACGAGAGTACCATTTGAAGATATTAAACAATGTACATTAAAAGCCGCTATCTCATTTTAGGGCACGTGGGCGTTTTGTATGAGGAGTAAGAGCCTTCACAAAAAACGAAGGGAACTCTGTGAAACCTTGGTGTAGGCAAGTTAGAGCACTGATGAACTGCAAACTGTCAACAATAATTTTAACAAGCGAAAAAACACTTATGGTAGCTTCACTTTTGCCCCGCCGGGGTGGTGCAGTGGTAAGAAGCCCGATTACTGTGCCGGAGTTCCCGGGTTCGAACCCGACCACGGCGGCTGCGTTTCGATGGAGGCGAAACGAAGTGGCGTCCGTGTGCTGTGAGATATCAGCGCACGGTAAAGATCCGCAGGTGGTTGAAATTACTCCGTAGCCCTCCCCTACGGCTTCTTTTTCTCTCTTTCAACTTTCACACTCACCTTCATCCCTTCCCTTACGGCGCGGTTCAAGTGTCCACAGAGCAAGTGTGACAGATACTGCGCCTTACCCTTCCTGTGAACCTATGTGAGGCAGTTTAGGTCCGTCTGAAGGCTGGAATTTCTAGCTTTAGGAGGCTTAGAACATATTATAGCTCGATAGCGCTAAGTTTTATGTTTCGCGATTACAATATTTATTGACGGCAATAACTGTTGCTACAGTGTGATAAAACCCGCATCGATTAAAAAGCTATGAACCCAGAGCAAAGAAGCTGAAAGCTAGAAAACCTGTCCACCTTCACGCACATAGGGAGGCACGTTTTATCATCGTATTTATTAGCCGTGTTTACGTACAGGAACAAACTATATGTAGTTATTACTTAGAGACAAGGAAGACAGTGGCTGCGCTGAAATAACGTAATGCACAAAAGCATCTATACAGAACACATCAATCAATAAGTAGTGTGGGACAGCTGCACTACTTAGCCTTGGATTTGGGGGCAGCAGGGATTACTGCAACCATCCGTCATTCCAAATGACGGCACAAAGAATATTACAGGCAACATACAGGATGTAACGGCAGAAAACTTAGGACACTTGGTTGGTTGGTTGGTTTGTGGGGTTTAACGTCCCAAAGCGACTAAGGCTATGAGAGACGCCGTAGTGGAGGACTCCGGAAATTTCGACCACCTGGGGTTCTTTAACGTGCACTGACATCGTACAGCACACGGACGCCACTCCGTTTCGCCTCCATCGAAACGCAGCTGCCGAGGCCGGGATTGCTCCTGAGAGATGTTTATTCATTTAGTGACACAACAAACTAAAAGCATTTTACTTGCTTAACGCAGCAGTTACCAAGCTCTTTAAAGGACTAAAATATGCTACATTATTATTATTATCACAATTTATTATCACAATTTCTAAAGCATAAACCGTTTTCTTCTCGCAAGCCCTTTACTATCGAATCTGCTGCAAACTGCCGCTTTATTTCGATGATTAACAATACCGTACTTCAAAGGGGAACGGAAATAAGCCTTAAAAAAAATGTTAAAAGTAGTAAGGTAGGCGTGAGCATAAGAAAAAAAAACCACTTTAAGAGAACGTGCAATTCTGCAGAGCAAGGGATTATTGCTGAGTGTTTGTACTATTCTCGCGATCAGCGTCGATGGGTGGTGAATAAGATGTAAATGGCTAAATAAACCAGCTACAAAATAGAAAAGGTGAAGCGACCGCCAAGAAAGACAAGAAAAAAACGCGAAACACGACGATTTGGGTGTGAAAAAAGTGCGGCAGGTAAACGAAGGACAGGGATACAGTGAGATCGTTGGGTTACGGTATAATTTATTTATTTATTACAAATACCTACAGTGCCCATTGGGCATTATTGTAGGGGGGTTAATGGCAAACAAAAACAAACAGGAAAGCTGAAGCGAGAGTATACAATCAGTTCTAAAAAATTAAAAATACACGTTTAAACAGAGAGAATGGTGGCACATTTAATGCCAAGTGTAAAAGACACACCCAACAAAACTTTGTGACTCTGTTTTACAGTAAAGCACACTGCCTGTAATGTAAAACCGATTCATATAATATTCTAATATAATAAATTGTGCGCAGATACACCTCACCCGGGAGTAAATCCTAATCTGAAATTGAGCGCGGAAAGAATGAAAATTTAAACGCATTTATGCGACTTTGATACGGCCTGATTTGTTTTTCGATTTTTTTTGTCTCTTAGACTGATAATGTGGTTGTTTTAAATATGTGTTCCTCTCGATTCCTGTTTTACCATTGTTAATGTTGTTCAAAAGGTTTACCCGGAAGATTTTCCTGCGTGCGGAGCGCAAATTTCAACCTAGACTTTCCCTGATTTGAGAACCTTTAATTTTGTAGTCGTAGATAGCCGCAAGAAATCGTGCAGCCGTTTTGTGAACACGCTCTAACTTATCTTCAAGGGTTTTAGTGAAGGAGTCCCAAGCTACACACGCGTATTCCAACATCGGCCTGATATTAGAGAGGTACAATGTTTTCTTCAGTGCTTTTGGTGCGACTTTAAATTTCTTTGAAAGAGATGTGAAAGCCGACATGCTTTAGCGCATGCAGTTTGAATGTGATTTGTCCAGTTCAGTGTCGTCGTTAATGTGACGCCCAGATATTTGACTTCGTCAAGACAATGTGCTAAAGCATTATTAATAAAGTATGAGCTAGAGAACGTTTTCTTTCTGTTCGTGAACTGCACACGATAGCGTCTTGATACATTCAGACCCATTTTTCATTTAACACACTATGAACCCATTTTATCCAGGTCAGACTGCAGCACGTTCATTCTTCTGCACATGACACATTTTTGTACACAACGTAGTCATCAGCGTATAATCTAACATTCGAGGCAAGGCCTGCAGTTAAATCACTGATTTACACGAGGAACAGGAGCGGCCCCAGGAAGGATTCCTGTGGCACGCCTGACAAAACTTCGACTGTTCGTGACTTCACACCATTTAGGGCCACTTTTTACTACCTTTCGTACAAGTAATCTTTCACCCAGCAGTAAAGTGAATCAGGAAGGCCAATATATGAAACTTCGTGTAGAAGTAAGTTAAGCGGGACTACGTCAAATGCCTTTCTGAAATCAATAAAAACAGCATCTATCTGCGTACCACTGTGCAAACCATATGCAACGTAATGGATGAATTCTACAAGTTTTGTGCTACAGGATAATCCCGAGCGAATTCCATGCTGGACGAGGATGAAAACACCATGGTCATCAAGCTATTTAATAAGTCCTGAGTACACAACTTGTTCCAACGTTTTACAGCAAACAGATGTTAAAGACACCGGTCTATAATTGTTTACTAAATCACGAGAGCAACCGTTGAAAATAGGAGTTACATTTGCCATATTCCATTCACTAGGTAGGTATTAAGAATTTAATGACTTACTAAGTAAATCAACCAAGAAAGGTACAATACTTTGGGCTCAGCGCTTCAAGAAGTGATTTGACACGCCGTCTGGACCGTGAGCAGAATGCGGGTTTAGATAGTTTAGGAGCGCCCTAACTCCCGCTTCATTCGCAACAATGTCACCTATTTGAGGTAATTGCTCAGTATATTTTAGGTAGCAGTGTATTACGGCATGCTGTAAAAACAGAATGAAAATATTCATTGAAGTAATCAGCCTTTTCAGTATCATTTGTTAACAATTTCCCTTCGTGCCTGAGAGCAGGAACACGAGCATTGTCTTTTTTGTTACTTTTTACGTATCGCCATAATTACTTTGGGTTAGATCTTACTTTATTCGCTAGGGAACCATGAGTATGTTCTTTTTGCAGTTCTTAATTCCTGCTTCAAGTTTTTAGTTAGAGTTCTAAGCCTATTCGTAAACCCCTGCTTTATTTAATTGATAGATGCAGCTCCTTGTTACTCCACGGTTTATCCGTTCTACGCCTAGATGATACAAGCCTAGAGGGATTATATATAGCTACCAAAGAGAGCCGTTAGTCTCTAAACATATCGCATAATGTTTCTACACTGCACTGACAGCTACGTTCCAGAAATGCAGGCAGGAATTATTCTAACTCCTAATTTATGGCCTCATAATTACCCTCTTTATATATAAAAATCTTTCTAGGGCAATTCTTGACGATCTCTTAACTGTTTGCATACAATTGTTGCACACACGACGTTATGATTACTTATTCCTGGCGCTGCCATAACTGATTCCACCAAAGCATAATTGTTACGAAACAACAGGTCCCTCGAGCTGAGCCATAACGTGTTGGGAAATTAACAAACTGAACAAGTTCATTGTTCTCTACCAGCTCACAGAAGGCAACAAGCCCCCATAAAATGCCACGTAGCAAGCTAGATACAAAGGCTTTGCTTGGTGACAATACATCAGTGTACGGCACCTATAAACATGCGCGTTACATCTACCGAAATTACACAAAGTTTCACTCATTTCAGCATTGTACTATACCGGTCTTATACGTTGCCACGAGCACCTAAGTGTATGAACACAGTGGCTGGCACCCATGTTCTAAACATAATCGCCTCTGCTTTTATATTCATTTCTATCATATGTGCAGAATCACAAATACATCTGAGCACAGACTTCTCTCTGCCTTTTTCCTGCAAAAGTTACCCGCTCGGTTCACAGACATTCAGCGGTCCGTTTTTAAGTCGCGCACAAGATAGCAAACTAATTTATACCTGTTCTTCTTTTGTTTCCCCCTATTTTTAGCCTCTTCAAGTAAGCTTCGAGCACCTGCTTTGTGGGAAGAGTAGTCCGTTTACGGTACCTTTGGCCTCCACAAGGTCGTAAGTTGAGGCCATTTGGAATGTTCAGTGACAAACCTCTGTTTTTATAGTTCGCCTAGGATGTAAAAAGAGAACACAGGAATCTTCGTGTTAAGTAGCGATACGAGTTGGAATGTCTTGCAAGCTGCGCACTTACAGGTGGCTTCCGTAACGATTTCTCAACAGCAAGCTTGTAAAGATAATCGCGAATTGCAGTCGCCACAGTCGTTTAGGAAATGCCCGAGTAGAAGTGCACCATTGAGTGCACCCTTCTGTTTAGCAGCGAGATATAACCTCTTCTCTGCGTTCACAACTGGAATAGGTTCTTAATGTGCCTCCTCTTGCGCAGGAGGTAATTGTCAGGAACCTCAAGTACACGGGTCCCAGATAAGACTGGTTAGCGAACGCGCAGCCACTTCTTGGACGAGCTTCGATCCCTAACGGACAAACCCTAAGAAAGAGAACGAAATCACCCCAGTCAATTCGCTAAGCCGAGACAGGTTAGAGCGGAATGTTCGCCTCTCAATTGTTGCCAATTTGCACAGCGGATTTCGCGCGAGATTGTTTTGAGAACAAGTAGAAGCTGTCCTCTTTAACGACAGTGTCGTTCATCGCATCATGGCTTTGCCAGAAGGCAGGCAATTTGGCGAATCTCTGCCTGCAAGGAAGCAGCTGGAATGCTTCCCACAGTATCCGCACATCTGCCTCAAGATCGATCAGTACTTACCTCTGTACAGGAGGCTCTGGCGTCCTGAGAAATCCAAAAAGCGACATACGTTGCCGCCTGATAAAACATTGCACCGGTGTATTTTATTTTAAGACACCATATTCCGATGCGGTCATCTGTATGTAATTTGTACACAAGGAGGTTGATTGTCTTAAAGCAGCATGGTTTTAAAGGATTTGAGCCATTCTGCAGCGTAATTAGTAATTTTAATGATATAATTAGTAATATAATTAGTAATATTAATATAATGATATAATAAGTATTGAAGCAAAATAGAATTACCATCGTGTCGTTGTGCGCAATGCCTTGAGTGCTTCATATGCATGATTGTTTTCATTGTTTGTACATTTCGTTTCTTGCTCAAGTGACTGAGCATGCGTGGTTGTTTCATGCTGCTGTGTACGCGCCTTGTTGTTTTTGTCGCGCTTTACTTTTCGTTACTATTATTATTGCTGGATTTCGTCTCTTCTTCTCACTTAAATTCTTGCGATGTTTTCCTCTATGTTCGTTTTCTTGATGTATTATTGATATGCCCACTCCTGCCTAAGGCCTCAAACTGAGGCCGGCAGTATCCTGTAAATAAATAAAAAAAATATCAGACGGGCAGAAACGAGTACTTGCGCTCTTATTTTGTTCGTGGCACATATGCAATAAATCAATTTATAAATTCCAGCCACTGCATAAAAGTTTCACTAAAAGGAGTAAGCGCAGGAAGTGAGTCACGGGAAAAGAAGACCAATGCGAAAGATACCACTGGTCGTTTTTGAATTTGTTTTGTTCAACATCCTGCTATCATTTCTTGTGAAAAGCCTGCTTGATAAATCTACATATCTGTTGAAATGCTACATCAATATATATATATATACTGTACATCTGTACGGTCGCTAGGTGAAAGAGACTCGAAATAAGTCAACACCTTGGATTATGAACACAGAAACTAGTTGTCGTAGCAGTGTTACGAGACGATACTTTGTGCAAGAGTATGTAGCTCACATTTCGCAAACTTTATCTAGCCATGCAGCTAAAGGTACAGGGGCTTAGCTTTCGTGATGCTGTTAATAAAGCATGTAATTCTGGCATGTCTGGCCTCATTTATGGTTTGGAGTTCAGTGCCGCCTTTCCTTGTATTAATGTCTTTCGAGCCGTCAACAAAGCAGAGATCCTTATTTTTTACACTATCTAAGACTAATAGAACGCAAATTGGAGGTTAATGGGTATCAGGTGCTACGTACGTTGCCGAAACAAGAGCATTGCGAAAGCTTGCAGAAACCGGAGGGTAGACGCAGCAGAATCAGGTGACATAAATGCTTCGAGATTCCCGCCATGTGCGCAGCCATTTCGGTTTGCATAAAAGATTTACACGGCGCAGCGCACTGATATTATAAGGCGCTTCACTAACGTTGTACAATCTTATATTGCAGTAAAATCTTAATGTCATTATATGATAAGTATCTCCGTAACGATGGGATATTCTAGAATATGATGCGCGAAATACATCAAGTGAATACGTTCTGCTCCGCACTGAGCCGATCCGTTTTGTCTTGTATAGTTTTAGATGCACAGCCACAAAAAAGTTGTCCGGTATAGTATAGATCAAATCTGTCTTACTGCGAAAGAAAACACTACGAAAAAAACCTCGTTTGCGTAAAAGCCCAGTCGAAAAAAACTACAGAACTGTGTCAAAAATACGACAAAATATCCTGTAGTTCTGCCGTAACCATCAGATTTTTCTGTAGTTCTGTAGTTTTTCTGTAGTATATTTCTGTTGTCTGTAGTACTGTAGCGCTTTTCTGTTGTAACTACAGACATTTTTGATGTTACTACAGAATAATCTGTTGTCACAACAGGTTTCCCGTCAAAAACCAAACAGAAATTCTCTCGTTACATCAGAAAATATTCTGTAGTTTTTTCCGACTGGGAAGAGTAGGCTCATTCTATTGATAGCGTACCGAAAAAAAACAGCATTTTGTAATTTTTTATCGTTGTGCACATTAGCTGTAGCATCGACAAGTCTTCCAGCTGAAAGTCGCTGTCACCTGTATTTCATGTGACCGGCACGTATCATGTGCTACCGGTGAGCATGGCAGGAGGAGGAGGAGGAATCAACCATTATTTGGTCGGAAATAATTCGGCGGTGCACGCAGGCATCAGGCAGGACGTTCGAAAAAGGGTTTTTTCGAGACCATTTAGAAAAAACAACTGCTCAGAAGTCGTTTTTTCTTGTCTGAACTGGAGGCTTTCCCCGACGACTTGAATAGACCAACTAAAACTCAACTGTTCTGCACACCATTAGTGACAATGCTTGCGTCTTAAGTTAGTTCAATAAACATGTGTATATTAGAGAGTCTGAGCCTGTAGTCCTTGCTATTGACCTCAATTTATTGATGGCGTTTTCTTCTCGTCACTGGTAGCTAGTGCGCCTGAAAAAATAAATGCAAAGCTAGTTCTCGTCGTCCTTAACACATGGAACTAAAAAAAATCTACGAGAAATCTGTAAACCAAGCTCCTCAAGCATCTCTTTTTTAAACTCGTATGAGGTTTTATTGTAGGTATTAATAATATTTACTTATGTTTGCTTGTGACGCGTGGCGCAATCGTTTTTCCATAGTTTTTGTGCACACGTTCCTTTCATACTCGATCCAAAGATACGTCGCTTAACCTCATGTTCCTGACCGCAACTTTGGCGCTGTTTAATTTGCTTGTGGTATTGTAGACTTCTTTGATGTGAGAAAAGAACCCTTAACCAAAATAATAAAAACGAGTACATGTCTCCGTGTTTTGTTTTTCGAAACAAAACAATGCAATATAATCTTAAAATCTAATGATATGTCGGGCTTTTTGCACGCCATCTGGCACGTTATATTTTCAGCGGGTGTTTCCTCCGGTTCGAAATTAAATTACGCTCCTGTCCGGATGTACTTTTCTCATAGAAAGAGGAGCCTCTCTTTTCTCCTTACTACAAACGCTGCGGCTAGGTTACAACATCGCAAACAGAAAAACGATGGGCAACATCTCGCGCTGCGTAAAAATGCATTGGTTTCAATAACGCGTCTGCCTGCCAGCTCAAGAAAGTGACGACCACTTGGTATGGGCCTCTGATCCGCACCGCTGGGGAAACCCTGTCACGCTGTCAGGCCGATGCACCGCAAAGGTTCAAGTTATTAGACAAACTTATCCTCCCACCTTTGTGGTCCTGCGGCAATGCTCCGGCGATATGATTCCGGGAACGGAATTTCTGAAAGAACATTGGGAGATCATTGACCATCGCTCAAAACTCAAGCTCTCAACGGACAGCTCCATACCTTCCACGACAACATTGACGCGTCACATCGCTGTAAGCGTCCTCGACGGAGACTTGAACGTGCTGCCCCGGTCGAGCGTCGTCGCCTTCGTGGGCATGGTAGACTACGAAACCGCTGAAGGCGTTGTCGAAGCAATCACCCACGTAATTTTGGAAAGAAGTCTCGACTTCGCAAGAGGTGTCTCCTGTATCTGAATAGGACAGGATCAGGTGCTACCGGCGAACTTCAGCGAAACATATCTGATTGTTAATAAGGGCACGACGATCGATTTCCTCGATGAGCTAGCGGACAGCCGAGATGTCTTTACCATTTCCGTCGAGCGCGACGACGATACGCCCAGTCTATATATAAGCAGCTCATGTTCGATATCAACACAGAACTACCGCGAAACAGGCAGACCGGATTCGCGTCTTCTTGAAAGCTACAGTGAGTGCTTTTCTTCGGCGTGAAAGGTACGAACGACTTCGCTGGCGAAGCACCGCATTATCACAGACGAACACACCCGACCTCTTCGCCAAAACCCCTACCGTGTATCGCCACGCGAACGCCAAGGCATTCGCGATCAAGTTGAGGAAATGCTTCGCGGAGACGTGATTCAGCCAACGAACACCCCCTTGGCAGAGAAAGTCCTCCTAGGGATGAAGAAAGGCTGCACACTTCGCTTTTCCGTTGATTACCACATGAACAACATCACGAAGGGCATATCTACCTTCTCCCTCGTATCGACCACACTATAAACCGTCTCTATAACGCTATATATTTCTCGTCCATGGACCTGAAGAGCGGGTACTTTAAAATTGAGGTCGCCGAAAGAGACCGCGAGAAGATGGTGTTCATAACACCAGAAAGTTTTTACGAATTCAAGGTAATGCTATTTGGCATGTGCACAGCGCCGGCCAGTTCCAACGAGTAATGAACACTGTCCTGGCGGGCTTGAAGTGTCAGATTTGTTTGGTGTACTTAAACGACGTCATTATCTTCTCGTCAAACTTTGAAGACCATCTGAAAAAGATCAGGACAGTGCTGGATGCCATCAAGTCGTTGGGACTGACGTTATAATCAGAAAAGCGCCACTTGAGCTACGAGGAGCTAATATTCCTGGGCCATATCGTGAGGAAGGATGGCGGTCGCCAAGACCCACAAAAAACTGCTACGATTACCCAGTTTCCACAGCCTTCCGCCAAGAAAGCCGCCCACAGATTCCTTTGGCTGTACTCTTACTAGCGCCGGTTTGTCAAGAACGTTTCGCGAATCGCCGAACCGTGTACGCAACTCACAAAGGCTGGTATGCCTTTAAATGGGAAGCGCCGCAAGCGAAATCTTTTAAAAAACTTAAGCGGCGCTTACAATCTCCTCTTGTCCTCGGACACTTCGATGATAACGCCGAGACAGAAATACATACCGATGCAAGCAGCGTTGGTTTAGGCGCCGTTCCATTTCAGAAAAATGGCGCACAGAATAAAGCTATCGCGTACGCTAGCCATTCCCTGTAAAACACTGAAGTCAACTATTCGACGACGGAAAAAGGATATCTTGCCATATATATATCTTGCCATATATATATCTTGCCATAATTTTGGCCACATTGAAATTTGCCCTTGTTTGTATGGATTGTTGTGAGCGATTCAGGGTTGTGAGCGATCACCATGCGCTGTGCTGGCTCGACAACACAAAAGATCCCTCAGGCCGCTTTGTACAATAGAGCCTGCGCCTTCAAGAATTCGACGTCCCAGTCGTCTATAAGTTCGGCCGCAAGCATTCAAACACAGACTGCCTGTCACGAGACCTCTGTTGACGCGCCGCCGAAAGAAGACGACGAAGACGCCTTCTCGGGACCGGTGAACGCCAGCAGTTTTGCAGAGCAGCTGCGCTCTGATCTTCAGTTGAAAGACCTGGCTGATTACCTGAAAGGGAAGATCGCTTCTCTTCCTGATGTGTTTAAGGGTCATTTATTGTCATTCGCCTCAAACAATGGCGTTGTCAGGAAGAGGAACTTCGCCCCCAAATGGATCGCGCAGCTTCTATTTGTGCCCAAAAACCTCAGAAAGGAGCTTTTGCAGGCGCTGCACGATAAGCCGACAGCAGAACATCTCAGGTTTGAGAGCACATTGCACCGTATACAGGAAAAATATTGCTGTTCACGGTTACCTGCCGACGTTGTTCATTATTTGACGTTCCAATCAGATTAGTACTGAACACAATAACACCTCGATTAGGCCCTTTCAACAAAGTGCAATGGATCTCCAGACGGACTTACACAACGGCTTTAAAAAACGCCGCAGACGTTATCACTATGTACATTGACGCTGCATACAAGACCCGGGACGCCATCATGACGTATTTGATCTTTGCATATAACACGACCATGCAGGAGACACCCAGCGCGACACCGCTGAAGTTTTAGTAGGCAGGGAGCGACGACACCGCTCGACGCAGTGATGCGCAGGTGACAGACGAAGACAACCTCGACATAGCTGTCTACCTTCAGCGTGCAGAGGAAGACCGATGACTCGCCAGGCTGCGCAATAAACACGAGAAAACGCACCCACGCTCCAAAGTTCATCCTGCGACAACGCGACGCAAAGAAACAAACCAGGAAACCAAGTGTGGGTTTGGACGCCGACACGCCGCCGCGGACTGAGTGAAAAGCTCTTGCGGCGCTACTTCAGCCCAAACAAATTATTTCGAATAATCTGACAGCTTGCCTATGAAGTCATACCTGACGGCTCAACCACATCTCAATGGCACCGCGTGAGCCAAAAATAGTCAATTTTTTGTGCGTCAAACTTATTACGCGCGCTAAAGTTATTTTAATTTCAAGCTTTTGTTTACCTTTCTGCGTTCATTTTGTAAGCTTATACGGCTACGGAAATTTCGACAGCCTGGGGTCTTTAACGTGCACTGACAAAGCACACCTCACGGGCGCCTCGCTTTTCGCCTCGATCGAAAAGCCTTCGCCGAAGCCGGGATTCCATCCCGCTTCCTTGGGAACAGCTGTCGAGCGCCGTAACCACTGCTCCACCCCGGCGGGGTTAGTGGTTAAAAATCACAGAATAGAATGCAAACCCAGCAGTTGCAAAAACCTTGGTTACATTTCGCAGCCGTTTTGCGCCTAAATAGCTTTGCAGAGAGGAGGCCCTAGTATCGCTGGTCTGATGCGTAACAAAGAAACTGACAAAGACATTCGTAGCAGTGATTTCAAAGCACATCAAAATATTTTCTGGATAATTGCATCAACAAGAAGAAATGCTTTCGCAATCGCTCACTTAAGAACTGGCAGGTGTCTCAGCCAAATAATTATTTATGTACTTGTGGAGGACATATATTATCTCCAAATCACGGCAGGGTAAAATTGTTCTGGGCATCTAATATTTCATTCAGAATTTGAAGGTAAAAACAACCGTATGTTTATTAATGCACTGAAGCCGCGAGGCTGCGATGGATCGGCACGACCTCCCTTTTTATGAAATTAGTTCGGGCGTCCATGAGATCGATGCTAACAACGCTGTCGAAATCAAATATTCACGCTACCTGCCGAACAGGTTTGGTTCGAAATTTTGATTCCACTCTTAAAAGGCTCATTGCAGTTAAATTATAAAAAAAAAAGGTTGCATTGGCTGTATTTCTGCGAATTAAGGAGGTCACAGCGCAGGAGAGAAGGGACGCTTAGAAAGCGTCATTTTTCATTCACTGTAAGAGCCAAGGCCTAAATAGAAAATTGGTTCCATCAGATATTTGATAAATGGTATATGATTTGTTGCGCTTTCTTTTTGTTTCCGCAAATGCCGTGATTTCGAGTTAGGCAGCGTTGTCAAATATTTATCCACCTTGAAACCGGCTGGGCAGGAAGTTTAACACCGAAATAGAAACATAGATGTATTCTGATGGCACTTTTTTCTTAATAGAGCGTGGAACGTTCTGCATGAACAGGTTAAATACCAATCATTTTTCACCGTACGATTAATATGTCAGAACAGTAATTAAAGCGCGAACTGTACCCTTCCGACCTAATCCAACCCCCTCTGCTTCGGCCCGGGAGTCAGTTATGGAGCTCTTTGTCATCCCTACGTTCTAATACGCAACTTTGTTATAAAAGGAGGGCCTCAGAGGAGTTACAGGAAGAATACGCGTACCTTCGCCAAGGCAGCTAAGTTTAGGTAAAGAAAAGTAGTTAATTCCTAATGACCATGCCTGTTGCTGCCATTATTGTTCCCTTACCGATGCAGATTCTCAAAGCAAAGCAGATGAATACATTAGAGTTTGATGCTTTCGCTCATCATGTTTTACCACAAAAATTAAGTGTGCTTTGTTCATTCTATACTAGGGAAAAAAAGTTCGGTGAGTGCTGAGATGAAATTATTTTGAAGCCTCGTTGATTGCCAAAATCGATGCTTATATCACAATATGCTTTGGTACGTTGGAAAGCGAACGCGTTTAGTTATTGACAGTTACAGAGCACATTTGGAAACTACGAAACTATATAAATTGTTTTGGGTACATATTTCTAAACTCTCTTCAAATGCTGATAAATTAGAGTTGGTATCAAGAACAATATTGCTAGGACAATAGTTTGTCTTAGACGTGATGAAAATTGAAGGCTCGGCTCCATTACACCTTGATGAATACGTAAAACAAATCAAGGAAGTAGGAGCGGGAAAGCTTTTTGTGAACCTGATAGTAATAAGAAGCAAAAGTGAATGGAATAGGAAACGTCTACAACTTCTACTTCCACAAACTTTCGAATCACACTGGTTTTATTTGGATTTACGAAAATTCCCTGTTCTAAGAACTGGGCCAATAAAAAGGAATAAATGTGCTAGCATGCCCTTGTCAGCTATGAAATGTTCAAATATTTTGCGACAGTTTGCCTGGCCAAGTTTGTTTTCAATCTGTATCAAGCCTGTTGTAGAAGACGGAGTGTTTTGAAGCTCAGCAATCAAGGATAAAGGAATGCTGGATGAAAGAGATAAAAAGATGTAGAAATAATTACCGAAGGGAGATAAAGATTCGTTTGTTCCTTTGACTTGCGCCTTTTTACATTTGCGCGCCGAAATTACCGATGTAATCTTGCCGGTGACAACCGCCTGAAGCATGCAGGGGGATTGTTTTCGGTATTTCGTTTTGAAACGTAGAATTTCTGTAGTTTTTTTTTTTTTTTTCGCCGCAATAGTCATTCCCTGTCTCGCCTCAAGCAATTCGGGCCAGCGACGCTATATATACTCTATACGCTATAATACTCTGTATCATTGCTAGTTATAGTCTATCCATGAGATCATTTGCTGTCGAGAAGTCATTTTTTGGTCGTTTTCTGCCAGTATTTTGATATAGCTGCTTAATAAACTAAGAGGTTTAATTCACAGGCTAGTTGTTTCCACGTGCAGCCCATCCAAGCAGTTTGCAAACACCTCCAGACTAAACAAGCAGCCGTGCGTGGTGAGTTGTAGAATTATGTGCAGAAATATAGCCCCTTACAACCTATTATCAAATTTCTGAAATGTATGAGCACCGTATTATTAATGCGAACGCATTGCTTTGCTATCTTCACAGATTTCTGTCCGCAATCCGCGTCAGCAGACCGCGTCCACAAAATCGTGTCCGCAGCACTTGTGAGTAATTGATAAGTAGTAGGGGTTAATGAGTGGTGTCAATTAATAGAGAGTGACGTAATGTTGTGTCCTAAAACATATCTGGGCCAAAAATATATTTAGGTAAATAATTAGAGTCAAGGTATGTAAAAGTACAGGCGAAACTGGTCTCAATAGCCACATTTGAATGTATCAAATACTCAAATAGCTCATTATTTCAGGTAATTATGGTGACTTCAAGGTGTATCAAATAATAAATAATTAATTAAATCAGTCAATCAAGGTGACGTCAAGGATGTGACGTCACGCAACCTGACGTTGAGCCAAAAAAGGTCATAGGAAGGGATTGACGCGCAATTTAAAAGAACCAAAGACTAACATAGGTAATTAATTCAGTCAATTAGGGTGACGTCAAGGATGTGACGTCCCAAAACCGGAAGTAGAGCCGAAAAAGGGTATAGGAAGGGATTGGTGCGCGATTTGAAAGTACGAACGACTACAATTGGTAAACAAAAAGTGAATTAAGCAACTAGAAGGAACCAGAAGCAACCAACAGCAGCATCAGTGCTTTCGCATTATTCCAATGAAGATTCTGCAGGGCTCTTTAATTTTTGCTCATTTACCACGGTCAGAATCAGTCCAATGGGTTTTATATTTTTATGCGCAAATGGAAAGGATTGTCTGCACCAAAACGGTCAGCCCCTTTTAATTGCAACTGATGTTTGTCACTTTCATATAAAGTATATGTTGTTTTCGTACAATTACAGCTTTCAATAGAAGTCAACTTCACTTCACTTTATTACCTTAATGACCCCACATTGGGGGTAGAGTATGGTAACGCATACTCTCGTCCCTTACTTCAGTTACTGCTAAGAAGAACGTTGATTTGGTTTTACATTTATTTGGGCCACTCTTCAATTGGACATCCGAGAGCTCATAAATTGTGCTCACAAGAGAGGGAGAATGCACAATTACAGATATCATAGAGAACCAACAGTGCGAGTTTTGTCAAGGAAAATCAGCCGAGACTGTATTGCTGAGCAGTAACAAGTTACCTGTAGAGAAATCTTTACATTGATCGCATAATGTGAGTATAAAACGCATCCCCTAGATTTAACACCATTTCGGCAACCAATAATTTATAAATTTGATATTACCAGAATCGTGCTCTTAATACTTACAAATCACTTTTAGAACCGTTACTAACCTCTAAACAGTGCCGGCGTCACAACACAATCCACACTAAACACAATGGCATGCCAGAGGGATAAATGTTAGGTCACTTTTACTTATTATGGCAATGACTATCATTGCGCCGGAAATACATCCTGTTGTTTATTCACTCAAAACATCCACTTTTTACAGCTGAGGCAAAACCAGCGTACTAACTTGTGCAAGTGCATATTGTGGGCTATTTCAGATGCAGTTCTTTGGTAAAATAGAAAATATATTGTGATAAATTATGGAGCAGATATATTGTTGAAGCAGATATATCCTCAAGTGTGAAGCTTGGCGACAAACAAATAACTCAAAGTCACGTTTCCGAATTTCCTAGCGTCCCTTTATTCTAGTAATGACTGAACAGAACATGCTGACAGCATTTGTACCAACAAATTTTGCTAATAAAAGGTTGTAATTATTGCTTGCGTGCTTGAGCCGCCCATCTAATTTGGAATAATTTACTCCCCACTTTTGCTTTGCATTTTAGCCTTCCGCATATTTCCAATTGCAATATTGCACTTCTTAATACCAGGCTAGCGAGAAATATTTTATATACTGAAACTTGTTCTGGACAACATACAAAGCAGCTTTTATGTAAAAAAGAAACCCTTTTCTCAAGTACTAGCGCATTCTGCGAAAAGTTTGAATGAAAGTCATAAGAGAAATGATGCCTCATGCGTCTCGTGTTCCCCCTACATTTGAGAATTCTTTCGCACTTCCGACCCCGAGAAAATACGCATTGATTATATAAAAAAAGCACGGGATATTTTACCGTATGTAGTCTGTAACAACCAGATTGCCGCGTAAGTTGGACATGTTTTGGTAGTCAGGTGAGATGTCTCTTGAATGCAAAAAACCAGCACTAAAAAGCAAGTAGAATTTTTGAAAGATAAAGTGTATCTGCATTGTGTGTTGAAATAGGACGTTGCTTGCAAATCTGTACTTCGATACAGAGCAGATGTGGCTGCTGCAAACAGATTGCTTAACTATCCCGGAACTTTCTCCTTTCCATCTTTTGTTAATACATACGTCTGTTGTATACATGAATGGATCTATCTGTGTTTCAAATTTTCGTTCCTATGAAATGTTTGTGTGTGTGTGTGTGGAAATAGTTTTTATTTTTTATACCTCCTTCTTTACTTTGCCGATAGGCGATAGTATATGGAACTATCGTGTACTTTAAACGTGAAATTGACTGGCATACACTAAACACTGTTTGCTTCGTCAACAATAGAAGTCCTTTGTACGTATTCAGTATTGCTTTTATTCTTCCAATTTAGGTTGCGCTGTTATCGAAATAACACAAAATAGAAACTATAAAGCAAACTCTTCGTCAAATATTCATATCTAATGGTTAGGTTGGATCCGTCAATTCATCCAGACAGTAGTAGATATCCTCAGCTCAGATTCTCTTTCCCGGCTTTCTCTTTCCTTACTTACAAGGCTTTCTAAACTCTCCAGACATGAATATATAACATAACGTGGTTGTACTGAAAATCCTCTACTAGATTAGTATTAGTTTCTTGCTTGCATAACTGCCCGTTGTAGCTTCGTATACCAGCTGGAACAGAATGTACCACCTGGTATACAACGGTATCATTTTGCAGTGCCATAAGCCATCAAGCTAAATAAAAAAAAGACGTAATGCTGATTGGAAATATTAAACGCCCTATAGCTCACTTTCAGTAGCTTGACAAAACTTAAATGTAACTTTGGTGGAATATGCGAACAAATGTGCCATGAAATGAATATATACATGCAATTACTATTACTGTACCAGAAATTTCAAGTGAAATTTTATCTCTGTAAATGTGCAATGCAAGCTAATGACAAGGCAGGCTAAATCTGGATAACAATTGAGAAAGCATGGTCCTCAATTTTTTCTCATCTTTTTCTACAAAGTCCTAAGCAGAAATATTGGACTACTATTAAATTCTTTCCGATTTTCAAGGATGTCAGCATGTAAAATCAGTGTCGTTTTAATTCAGGAAAAAAGCTGCCTGTAGTGTTTTTGATCACAGTTTGAAAATACAGCCAGAACGAGCTTACCGCATAGGCGTGACAGAATAGAGCCAAAAAGTACACATTTACCTAGTAGCCTCTAATGTTTTTTGTTACGAGCTCAATATTGTATCCTGTCTATAGTGAACCAGGTCTTTCTAGTCTATGGGAAATATAAGGGCAAGGAAATGCTGGAATAGATTGAGGACGTTAAATAAGTCGCCACTTCGGCCGGGCAATAGAACAGTCTCATTATCGAGTGCTCATGCTAGCGTACAGTTCAGCGAGGTCTGGAGTACCGGTAAAGAATTATTTGCATAAAAAAAGCCATTCTCAGAGAGGACGGTCTGGCGCTAAATTGAGAACTCAGAGAATTCCCCCAAACAGACACCCTCCCCTCAACCCCATTTTTCCGGAAATGAGGTCGTATAACGAAAATCGTTCTTCACCGACTTATGTTACCTCTTCGGAAATTAGCCAAGTTCCTCGCAGATAAACGACTGCAAAGTTGGTGAAATTGCGCTACAGAACCATTAAATTGATCACTGGAGAGATGCAAAGTTCGTAAAGAAGTTCGTATAGTGTTGGCATGCTGTGCAGCCGAAAAAGTTTGCCTTAGAATAACTACTTTCTTTTCTCAACACATACGCTGAAACCTGCTGCGGCAAAAATACATCTACTTGCTAGCCTTCACTGAAATATTGCACAAATGATTGCACACGAACATCATGCATATTATAAAAGCTCTCACGACGCTGATTTTTAACACCGCATATTTAACTACAGTATTGACGGGCCACTTCCTATTATTTCTTTGTGGAATCCAAATGGAATATATAATGCACGGTACTTTGGAATTAATTGACAATTAAAGGAGGCTGTCAGAAGAAATACAAACGCAGCTGAAGAAATCAACAACAAAAATTGAGTTTGCCTGCTCCGCTACTGCGCAAGTAACCAGCTAGAACAAACACATTGTACAGGCTGCAAGTAATGTGCAGAAACTCGAGCGCGCTGTTATAAGTAAAAGGCGTAATTCATATATAGAAACATTGTACTTTGATTTGGGGGGTTCTTGCGTTTATCCAAACACAGGCAATGTGGACATCTTTTTTTGCATCCCGCTATTAGCATCAAATATTACTTCTTCTGAGCAAACATATTGAGGACTCTTTTGTAATTACTTGCATAATAGACCGACATATATTTTATTGACGCAATGAGAACCTTCATTGATATCATTCATGTTATTTGGCAATAAAAAAATACTTAAAGCAATAAGGAAGTGCATTATTATAGCTGCCGTACATCCAAGGAAACCTGGTATGACCATAAATTAGCTTGACGACAAAAGTAGCACAGCCAGGACGGGTTGAAGGCAATGGTTCAAGATTTAGACCTAAACTTACAGTATTACGCAAAAAAAGAGCAAGTTCCTCAATGTTCTGATGCGCATCACAATGTAGTAGTCCTCCCAAAACAACGGCAACCTTATCTGGCAAGGCGCTCCCTGAACAATTAATCTAGGAAAGAAATTCGCAGTTGAAAACCTGTACGTTTAAGAGACGAACTCACTGCACGCCAGTGATGTGTTTGTAAAGGAAAACCACGTTTAATAGATCTCGGTGGGTCAATGGCTGCCAGAAGCACAGTGTTTGTGGTACCCAGTAATCTGCCTATGAATTGCAGCCTGTTCGCTAGTTATCAGGCTTCTGCTTGGAGCAATAATTACAGAATGAGAACAACGCAAAAAAAAAAAAACAACGCTGAATCAGCAGATTGAACCACTTCAATCTGATTCGTATTGAGTGCCTTACGGTAGTGTAAACACCAGTCAGGGACACATTATCAGCAGAATTAAACTAAGCCATGCTGGTTTATCTGGTCAGACCTTGCCTTATATCGACCCCATGTCTTATATCGATCACAGAAACATTTCTTGCCTTCAAAATACAGGGAATGTTTTCCAATATAATCTGCGCCTTATTAGAAGTGCACATTCTAGGCGATTTAGATTACCCATACTTTTATCACCTTTATATGTTTTCCTTGAGTCCTAAACGACATGTTCTCCCCGAGGTAGCACAAAGTGGGCTATGAAGGGTGGGCCCTGCTGGGTCCGATGTAGGCAATGCAGGACAGCCCCGGTGGGCTCAGTGGGGTTGCTGCAAGTGGGGCCGACGTAGACCTTAAGGGGGCTGTCGACAAAGCCCCTATAGGCCCCACTAGGGACCGATGCAGGCAGCCCTTGCGGGGCTGCCCACATATTTCCCGCATTGCCAAATTGGCACATCCCGCCAAGTCCCCCCGATATGGTCATACGTTAGACAGATTCGGGCGGCTGCTCTAGAACATTTTTTTATTGTGGCTAGCCCCTCAAATAATGACATAGGACCGATGCGGATTCTATAGAGAAAGCCGAACTTGGGCTTGCCCAGATTATTCTCATAGGGGTCCGACGCAGTAAATTGATTTGAAGTCCTAGTCCAAGTTTTCCTAAGCAATATTTATGCACATAATTAAATATTTTATACATGTCTGCACTTTCTAACATCCACAATAATAAATTTTACAATAATTCATAACATTAATCTAGCCTAAATGACTTCATGTGTTTAGAAAAAGATTAATTAGACATCAGACGTTCACATTAGACATTCACATGAGCGGCGACCAAAACAGGTAATACACATGATTAACAATAAAGGAAAGTGCACATAAGATACATTCTAAGGAACATATACATCACAAATCAGTATTTACATTCAGAATAAAATTTGGCAGTTCGTGATGATGATATATACAATTCTGAATGGCAATATACATGAAGGTATAAACAGTGTAGAATAATTTGCCAAATAAAATAGATATAAACATATACAGCAATCGCATGTACAGTATGTATTTCACATGTGGGTTGCGATGTGAACATAAATATTTACATTATATTACAGGTACCAAGGTGGCTTAAAAACCACCCGGACACGTCCATCCGACACGAAACAAAAGGGCAAGAGCATTGACGAAGGATCTCTCGCTCCCAAGGTAGAAAAGTTCCTCAGCCAGAAAGCTTACGATCTCCTTTCGTTGACGAGCCAGGACAGGGAAAAGCGCACGTTGGCGCTGGCTCCATGCGACACCCTCACAATGACTGCGCCATAACGCGAAAGCGCCAGCTACAATCAGCAATCGTGGAAAGCGACCGTGAAGGCATCTACCATTTATCTGAAATCGGTTAATACCTAGACTTGTGAAACCGGCATTCACTGTCTTTCAAAAAACACGAGCAACGACGCATTGCTGGGCCATGTGATGATTGCATTCCTGAAGTGGGCAGTTGGGGCACTGCGCGGTCCGCTGCCCCATCGTTGCAGCCGATCTCTTGTAGGCAAAACCCCCCACTCCAAAAGCCACATAAAGTCACGTAAATGGCCTTGCAGAAACGCCGCTGTGAGTGGTAACAAGCAAGTGAAATCCGCACTTCGCCTACGTTCCGCAGGCGCCAACGGGAGTAGTAACGTTCTCATTGAATCCACTACTCTGTTCGCCGAGATGTCTAAGTTAGGGCTCGCATGGTGGGCGTGGCGACTAAATACCACCATACACGAATACAAAAAGCAGGCATCCGGAAATCCTGAGGTACCCTGTTGAGTGGTATGTCAGGGACAAGCTCCCTCACACTTGTGCCTAAAAAATAGAAGGCAAGCACCCATTCTGGGCACTCATCACCCTGCAGCAAACAAAGAAGGTAGCGTAGAACCAGCAGCCGACAGCAGACTGACAAAGAAGGAAAGGCAAACCCCCTCTTCGAACGTGGATGGCCGAGTGCCGCACGGCATACTAGTTCCATGCGACCTGCCCAAAAAAATAAACGTACAAGAGACTGAAGGGAACGCAAAATTCTGAGGGGTGGATGCGCTACATGTGAGAGTTACCATATTCGCCCGCAGAAAACAGTGTGGACAAGGTAGCGTTTCTCCAACATGGGTAGTTCAAAGGCACTGGTTGTAGTCACCTTGCTGCGCACCTCGTTTAAGATGGAAATCCACACCGAAGCTGCTATTCTACGTGCCTCATAATCAATGCCAAGTATGCGGATGATGTCGCTGTGCGTAATTGGTAGGGCACCATTAGGGCGCGCTCCTGGCCTGCCAATTAAAAGATTTTTTTTTTCAACATAGAGAGCAGCCCCAGACACCCTGCCGTATCTGTCAAAAAGATGAAGGCAGCGCAGCAGGCTCGCTTCATCACGTAGCTACAACGTAATATCCGCGTAAGCAGTCATCCGCGTAAGCTGTCACACGCAGCGTCTGACAGCCTGGGAGAGGGAGGCCACGGATACTTTGGTCTGTAATTATTGCCCTCAAATAAGGCTCTAAGCTGAAAGCAAACAAAAGAGGCGAGAGGGGACAGCCTTGCCGGACACCACGAGTCAACGGGAAAGGGGCACTTTCCCACTTATCCATTGTCAGTGTGCCTTGAATGACAGCATACATGCTTTTAATTAGGCACATGAAATCTTGGACTGACAAGTCCAACGTTTAACTAATGGACAATACGTGGGGACCAGATTGTTTATGCCCTGTTCGAAAACTCATAAATATGCGCAGGTTCATTCCGCGAATGAGGTACAGGATTCACACTATTCTGCACCGAAATCTATGACAAGTGAGCATCGCATTTTTGCGCTTCTAGAGTGTGTAGCTGCTGACATAACTTGAGCAGGCTACTAAGAATACTTCGTGGGAGAACTGAAGACATGTCCTCTAAGCATAAAAAATTGACAAGCTTCATGCTTTACGACATAAAAAAAAATATTAGGGTTTAAACTATGGTTAAAGCAAGTTAAACGTGCTAATGCACGTTAAAGGAATATGTAGCTATGTTCTAGCCGGTCAAAAGCTTTTTCTTGATCTGAAGAAACAAGGATAGTTCTAGCTAAGCGTCTCTGTGTGTAAATAATGTCTCGAGTGGCATACTACAACCTATGTATTTCCCTGCCAGGAACTAAGCACACCATATGACACCCAATAAGGGAGGCCATCACACCCCTCAAACGCCGAACCACGATGGCTGCGAGAGCTTTGTAGTCTACGTTTACAAAATTGATCGGCCTCCACTCGTCTGGACGAGATGACCCAGGATCACCTTTTGGGATCAAAATTATTCTCCCTTTTCGAAAACTGGCCGGAAAATATAAATGCTCAAAGCATTGTCGAAGGAATTTGGTCAAAGCTGGACCGGCAACGTCCCAGAAACCCAAAGAAATTTTCACGGAAACCCATCAGGCCCAGGCGCTGACCCGCGTTTCGTTGACTCTAAAGCTGTATTTACCTCTTCTGAAGAGGGAAGTGCACAAAACACATCATGCGTCTCCGGGCTCCCCGCCGGGGTAGTGCACTGGTAAGACGCCCGACTACTGTGCCGGAGCTCCCGGGTTCGAACCCGACCACGGCGGCTCCGTTTCAATGGAGGCGAAAGGAAGTGGCGTTCGTGTACTGTGCGATGTCAGTGCACGTTAAAGATCCCCAGGTGTTCGAAATTACTCCGCAGCCCTCCACTATGGCTCCGCTTTCTCTCTTTCCACTTTCACTCCCATCTTCCTCCCTTCCCTTACGGCGCGGTTCAGGTGTCCACATAGCAAGTCTGACAGATACTGCGCCTTTCCCTTCCTGTGAACCAATTATTATTATTATTCTCCGGGCTGACCAGAGGCAACCCAGCTAACATTAGATGCGTCCCTACAGCTCCTACATCGATCGTAGCATCTGAACACGCCATGCCTTTGAAGTGCGTCAAGAAATGCATACAATCCTTAGTTTGATGGGACGCAGACTGGAGCGCTATGGATGTTAGTTCTCCGCGCAAATCGAAGCACCCCAGGATGTGCAGATGGACTACGTCTTCCACGCCAGGCCGCCGCCGAAAGGGACGGGACTCCAATAAGGCACTGGTACCGGCTATGTAACTCTTCGCACCAGGCGCGCATCATAGGGGTATTCCAACCCGTTGTGTGTGCAATGTGGATCTTCGCAGCTGTGTTTACCAGCTCATAAGACACTCGACGACGTAGTGCACGACCAAGTGCACGACCCTCTACCGACCTGTACATGCGCCAAATTGATTTAAGCGTGTCCCATTTATTTTCAGCACTGTCAGAAAGCGAAACGCGTAAAACTCGCGGCAAGCACTCACGCGAACGCGAATCGTGTAGTACGCGCACATCAAAACACCACGGATGAAATGAGCCAGCGCTACGAAAGGAAAGGCTGAGGATGACTGGCCGGTGGTCAGAAATATGAATGGGCGTTTCCCTGACCTCCTGAATAAGGACGGGACTCATTGGAAGGGTGTGCCATCAATGGAAGGGCCATCATTGGAAGTGCTAGCGAGTGGCATTGCCTATATTGGGAAGCTAGTGGCAACACGGGTCCATTGCAGGGCCTGATTTGCCAATACTTTGCCATCTATTTCCCAATATTGGGCCTTTCATTTGGGCTGCCTAGGCCACTTGCTCTTGCACGTGCCTTCAAGCTCCCCACAAGGGACCGATTTTGGTATCATGCGGGCCCTCCAGCCTTCCAGCCCCATTACAGCCCATGTGGGATATAAAGCAGTTTTGTGTGGGCAGCCCCGATTGGGCTGGCTGTTGTTTGGGAACCTAGAGCCCACCTGCTGTTACAGGTGCCTTCAAAGTCCCCACAAAGAACCGATTTTGGTACCATGTGTGAACACCCACCTTCCAACCCCATTACAGCATATGTGGGACCTAAAGCGGTTTAGCTAAGACTGCCTCATTTGAGCTTTACGAGGGCTTGCCCAAATTGAGTTCTTATTCTTACTTCACCTGCCCTCAAGTAACCTACAAGGGGCCGATTGGGGCAGCATGTGGGTATGTCCGTTTTTTTGCCTCACTACGGCCGATGCTGGTCCCACAAAGACTTAATGGGGGCGGGCTCATTTCGGATCTATGAGGGCTTTCCCAGAAAGAGCCCACATTTAGGTTGGATTGCCCTCAAATATCTGACAAGGGACATTTGTGGTCTGGATGCAGGAATGTGTTCTTCATTAACCCGAGCAATACCGCTATGGTACCCATGGAGGAGGAACAGGGGCAAGCCCAAATGGTTCTTTCCCACTTTGGCCCCATTGGGGATTGATGCAGGTTTTATGATGGTTGCCCCAGCTCCACTTGCCTACATCGGACCTACTGGGTCCTCACATTCCCTGCTTCCTGTGATGAGAAAAATTCGCTTGTCTCAAACACAACCATAGTGTTAAAGCCGATGGGTTATATTAACATCAAATCACAAATCTACTGAGTGCGCCGTAAAAGATTCAAATGCTTGTCCAACCTCTTCCCTCACAATAGTATTTTGCGCAAGAATATAGGTATTATTGTAATCAGGTGCTGCAAATACTTAGAATATATGCTCCAAGATTATATGCTAATACGTCGGAGTAATGTTTTCCAGTAATGTTTTGGAGTAATGTTTAAGGAAGCTGTGGGCCTGCTCAATGCTCACAAGCATGCATGCACATATTTAGAACACAGATCAAACATAATGACTAGCCAAACATGAATTAGCTAATTAGTATAAGTTCACCTTTGAGTAGAAAAAAAAATAAACTGGCAGTATACAGAACAGCTAAAGATCCTATTACAGGCTTCAGTGTCTTGCGCGGCCATGTATTCAGACAGTGAATTGGATGCATTTGCACGTAAACTTCCATAAATGAGACAAAAAAGCAATGACCTCTCCCTGCTGAAGCAGCTAGGCAAAGCATTCGCCGCGGTTTTGTTGTTTATTATTTTTTCAAGAGAACGAAAAAGAAAAAGCAGCAGCAGCCTAGGACCCATTTGCAGTTAGCGCTCTTTTATACAAAACGCTGTATTTTATGCTTTTCGTTTCCGTAGACGTGTCGTCTACGGTTTACACCATCCTGCCACCGGTGTTCTATTTTTATCCCAAAAGCCGCTGAACTTATCTTGAGAAGACACCAGGGGCTCTTTGCTAGTTTCCCACACGATTCTTGACTAGCTGTCCGTATAAAAATAAATGCGAGGCACAGTGGTCCGTCTACAGAGCCGCGCTGTGATTCCTTGCCTCTAGCGCACGCAGTAAGAACATTACATGGGGCACAGGTGGACACATGAGATTGGTGTAGATAGAACCATTAATTGAGCACCATCTCATCCCTATTGACATAATATTGTAGGAAACGACAGTTACACACAAGATGCGTTAGATGCCTGAGTTTAGAACATAAAAATCAAGAAATTCTTAATATAATGCTGCGTTGCGTTTCCTATACATGGCTGCATCCGTGGAAAAAAATCTTCGAGCATAAACGAAATTTGCTGGAAATGCAGATTGACCAGTCTCTCAAATCGCCTAAAACCGGTAGCTCCTTCAGCATTGATGGACTTTTATCTCTTACTTCTTGTGAGGAAAGAGCATGGTGGAATATAGATCGCAAATTGCTAAGGTACTCTGTGAAAGATAAGCATTCTATGAAGGAAGTGAGCTAATCACTGCCTTTAAGCAGGAGTGAATGATTACCTTTTAAATCCTCGAAAGCAAGACACTATCTCTACTGCCCAGGGAACAGTATTATGTCCAAGTTTAGATACGCAGATGTTGAGAGAACTCGGCATTCCTTAAGAAAAACAAATTGAAGGATTCCAACACGTACAAGCGGACCATGCTGTTGTGTACAGGAAAGCAGAAGCACTGGTAGAAAAATGCTTAATAGAGTTTAAAGCCTACTGGAACCACATAATGCTCATGAAAGTAAACACCCTAGGCGGAAAGTTCTTTCTTCTTCGAAGGCAAGTCGCGGTTTCGAACGGTAACTACATCTTTCTTTTATTAAATAGTCGAGCTCTCAATTTCTTCTCGGGATTTGTTTCATTCATTCGTTATGATAATGCAACGCCTTTCAACTTCTGCATTTCACATGTGCTGAGATTTCGGGTGCTAAAGGATTGGGATATTCGCCTATCTGGTTTGTTTGATAACTAAGCGAAACATGGAAATTCTCCAAGCGGGGTTTGTTGTATATAGCTATATAGTTAAAGGAATGCACAGACGAGGAGCAGCATATACAGAACTGGAAGGAGGGAGAGTGGCTGTTGAGTAGGGTTCGAACGTGGTGGGAAGGAGCGAGGGGGAGGGTGGTTTAGACCTATGCTGAGTCATGGTGCAGCAGATGCAGTGGTGCTCACGGCCGTCTTTTTTTATTTCAGTAATGAGATGGCAAGCGACAAATGAATACCCTGTAGGTACACACCAGAAGGTTGCCTTTTGTCCCGAAAAGTTTAAAAACAGGCGCGATGGGCTGCGGTGATAGCATAATGATGCCTTCGAAAAGTTGTCTCTAAGTAGCTTGGGAATGTCTTCCTATCTGTCCCGTTTGGATTAGTCGAGCACCTCACAAAATGGCTGCATAATATGGGTCTTGCGCCTGAGCCAGAATAGCGAATCGGTTCGTTCATGCACAGGCTCGAATCCTAGTTGTGTGAATGTTTTTTTGCGGCGCAGGTGGGGCGGGGCTCAGATGTAACAGACGCATGCGCAGTACCTAGTTTGCGGACACGAATTACATTGGAGAATGAATACGATATTTGCTCACTTTGCGAGAATTCAAAGTTTCTTTGCAAGATGACCTTGAGGTTTGGGTTTCAATAGGCGAACGTACGCTCTAAATGCCCGGAGGGAGTCTCCAAATTTATATGGAAAGCACCTCGGCGATAAGTCGAATGTAAGCAGATGCTTTTAAATTTCAACACCTGCTACCGATATCTTTAGGTTTACTGCTGAACATCAATTTTACATTTGCAGAACTTCAGTTCAGTTCAGGCGTTCAGTCGTGTCCAACTCTTCGCGACCCTATGGACCACGTCACGCCACGCTTTCCGGTCTCTCACTATCTTCTTAACATCACATAACTTCATCTGCAGTGCCTGGAGGATGCCATCTAACCATCGCGTTCGCTGCCTAACCCTTCTCCGGCGACCCTCAACCTTTCCCAACATCAAATCTTTCTCCAGCGACTCATCTCTTCTCATCAGATGACCAAAGTAGCTGAGCTTTAACTTTAAAATTTGACCCTCCAATGAGCAGTCAGGGTTTATGGTCGACAATATCGACTGATTTGATCTTCTGGTAGTCCAAGAAACTCTCAAGAGTCTTCGCCAGCACCACAATTCAAACGCGTCAATTCTTCGGCGGTCAGCCTTTTTCACAGTCCAACTCTCGCATCCATACATCACAACTGGAAAGACCATAGCACGAGTTATACGGATCTTGGTTGGCAGACTAATGTCTCTGCTCTTTACTAGGTGGTCAAGGCTAACCATTGCTCTCTTTCCCAGAAGCAGGCGTCTCCTAATTTCATGGCTGCAGTCTCCTTCCGAGGTAATCTTGGAGCCCAAGAACAGAAAATCTGTCACAGCTTCCACTTCTTGTCCATTGATGCTCCAGGACTTGATAGGGCAAGACGCCATGATCTTTGTCTTTTTAATGTTCAGTTTAAGCCCAAACTTCTCACTCTCTTCTTGTACGCGCATCAGAAGTCTCTTGAGTTCCACTTACTGCCTTGTCGTGGCGGAGGGGCTTGCGAAACTCGATGAAGTCGTGAGCTCTGCTGTGTAGGGCCACCCAAGATAGACAGGTCACGGCAGAGAGTTCTGACAAAACGTGATTCACTGGAGAAGGTAATGGCAACCCACTCCAGTATTTCCTGCCAAGAAAACCCTATGGCCAGTCACAATACCATTGCGGAACTTACTGTTAATAAAAATAATTCCATAAATACCGTGAAGTCGAGTAAAAAAAAAACTAGATGATGAAACCATATTTGGTATTCCTGGCAATATTTGGTATTCTTGGAAATGGTCCTAAATGAAAGCCACATAATTTCATATTAATTAGAGCTTTCAGAACTGCGTTTTCTTTTCAGCTGTTATGCATGGCTGCCATGATCACAAATAAGTCTTCTTATAGTCAAGCACAGTGCGTTCGTACGTAAGAAATATTTCTCACCTGTCTTTTTCTTGCAGCACGTTCCATAACATGTGCATTGAAATTATTTCGTAAATTAACCCGTCTCATATCTGACCAAAACCAAAAAGTTATCACGGGTGTTGTCATTGTCCGCTTCTCTTCTGGATTTGTATTTACAGGTATGAGTTGCGTTCGTTTTCTATAGTTGAGCACAAGTGGTCAATTTCATTGCGAAGATTGCGAAGTCTTCCTGGACGTGTCCTTGTTACTACGGTACCATAAATAATAATAAATATATGCATGCACGTCCAGTGTTCCAAACGCTGTGCCGCATCGTTTCTCCTATATTATATACGGAAGCATCAATGTAGGTTGCCTGAGTGCTTCATAAACCTTCTTCTTTCTTTTGCCTTCGCAAGCCCAGTTTTCCTGTGTCGTTTTCATTGCCTACTATTTGGTTGTATTTCGTCCTCTAGTGTTGTCTATTCGTGCTTGAAGTTTCTCTCTTTCTGTATGTTGAAAGAACCGAAGCGAAACTATGAATAAGCAACAAAGCACAAAAATATACCTAAAGCAAGTTCAGCGTGCATACGAACAGGCATAGCGCTTACGGAGTGAAGTCGCCAGAGGTGTAGTAATGCAGTTTTCTAGAAGATGCACTCCGGTCGAAATTGAATACAGAACTTTTCTATCAGGAACATTTTTTTTAGAAATACAACCAAAGGCAATGAGCTGCTAACGATAACAAATTTGATTACCGCGTGCTCACATCCTGCAGCAGCATGATTGGTTGGGGCCTCGACCAACAAAGCTAAGAAAAAAGGACACCGGCGAGGACCGTTGTCAAAGAACTCAAAGGCTGACTGAATACAATTTGCACCTTCGTTTTCTTTCCGCAAAATAATGTTCCTTGTTTCCTACTTAAAAGCTCTATGTTGAAAAGAGGAGAAAGGCTTTGGTAATGTCGTAAAAACCAAAATATTGAATGAGGGCGGAGATACGGGATGACTAAACCTCAAGAGTCAGGGGCAAACCCTCTTGCCTGGTCTTCAGGAGAACATTATAATGCAGCGCTGTTCTGTAACTTAGTTGTACGAGCTGTAGAAGCAATTTTATTTGCAACTATACTTCGAGAAGATGACAGACTGCTGCTGTGTTCAGTTGTGCTGGGAAACCATTACGATATTGTTTTTCGTGTTGAACCATCATGTGCAAAGTGAAAGTTGCGAGATTGGCCTGTCTGAATCAAAGCCATACTAAAACACGCCTTACTGTCCTTTTTTCGCAACTGTGTACTGTGCGATTTTCATTATGAATATTAAAGATCTCAGCTCGCTTGCTGCTATAACCCCCAAACCCGAAAGCAAAATGACATGGCATGAATTATGCAGCGCTACTTCACTACCCGATGCAGCGGCGTGTAGAGGAAATAAAATCAAAATGGAGCCGTGAACAAAGTTTCCATTTCTGGAGACCCGCACTTTGTGTGTTTGTATATAGGTATATATATATATATAAAATCATCATCCCAGTAAGTCGTTATTGGGTATTTCTGCTGCAACAATTTTTTCAAACCGTTTTTACTTTCATCTTGGGCGTCGATTTTAATATGTAATTTTTATCGAAAACCCAATTGCGCTAAAGGGTTTGCTAACATTGCATAATATGTAAATGTAAACTTCAACCCAGAACCTAGTCTAAATATTGAAATTACGCACTTAGCCACACCCATTACTGATGTTTTAAGTAATGTTCTGAGTATCAGCCTTATTTATATGGTGGCTGTCGAGCACGCCTTCTTCCAGTTTCTCTATTTGATATGCATTTTACTGTGCAAGTGAGTTTTTAGCCCACTCGTGCAAGCTCAGCCAAGAAAATACTTGCGCATGGGAAGTTTGCGTGAACGCACATCTATTGTATTGAAAGTACCGCAAGATACTACGACCTGTTATCGCGACGTAAGTATAAGCTGAAGTTCTGTCTTCAAAACAAATGGGATGCTAGTCTCGCTTTGAAAAAAAAAATGCTACGGTTCAACGCTGCTGAACCGAATGTGGAACGATATCTATGTTGATATCAGACAGAAGGTTGGGTCCAATTTTTTTTTTATTTCATTCACGTATTAGCAATTACAAACCGAGCCTTGTGATCATGGAATAACAAGCCGCGATTACTGCTAATTAGTAATATTGTAAACTGATCTAGAAGAAATGAAAGGTACAGTATATGTCGTACGTTTGGGTAGACACTTTAACCGAGCCGTAAAAGAAACGAGAAAGTAAGGGTTAAAAGCAGAAAGAGGAAAAGATCTGCCATAGGGGAGTTCTCCAGAAAATGGAGCGCAGCCTTATAACTTTAGCGGCATCTGTGCGTACAGTGCGTCTATCCCGCCAAGTCTGGCGCCCACTCACGCCAATCCTGTTTAGTTGGCACTACACTAAGAACGGCCTTCCTATGTTGTTTCCCTATTGTGAATGAGGGTGCTGATGATGTAAGATAGTTGTCGACACTGTAGACTGAAGGCAACGACAATACACGGACCTGCCACCGCCTAACGACCGCCGCTGCCTTGTGGCATGTAAGTTTGAGTGTTTTATTGATTTAATTCGTTTCGGTGAAATGTTATGTCTCAAGGCCAGGCGAAGAAGGAAAAAAAGCGCGCACCGCTGTCCAGTCCAGATAAAGGGGAAGTAAAAGGGTTGACGAAAAAAGAAAGAAAGAAATGAGAAAAGAAAAAACGAAATTAAAAAAGAAAGAAAGAGACACGCGTCGCCACAGTCGTCGTAAGCCATAGAAGTGGCGGTGAGTACAAGAACAGCATGCACAACCGATACCAAAACATAAAATTTCATCGATCTGATGTGATGTCAGTCAGTGTTGAATATTCCTAGATGATGAAATTACTGCGGAGCCCTCTATTATGGTAGGTGTTTCTTCTTTCGCCCCCTCCTTCTTCCTTCCCTTGTGGCGCAGTATAGGTGTACACCAGGAAATCTGACAGATGCTTAGCCATTGCTTTGCACCTCTCCAAAAATGACTCTCCCTCTCGAAGGCAGCTGATGCACGGCGCATCGTACGTGCATGGCAACACACGTAGTCGAGGTCAAATTGCGGCGTAAGATAACCTTAGAAAATTTGAGGGGCATCAACCGTTTATGTTAAGAAATATTTCGGCTATATTCACCCTAGGATAATTTGTTATCAGCTAGCATGCTACCATAGGAACTTGGGCTATCATGTTATTTTTGTTTATTAGGCCCCTTCAAGTGTTTTTATTCGATCCCAGATCGAAAAAAACAACAACAAATAAACGGCTTCCCTACTTATACGCTACGCTTACATGAGTCCCAAGGAATATATGCAGACTGTTCTCTCCAAACCTTATTACAATGAAGCGATACCACTGCGCTCGCTACGCCACTATTGGGAAACGCTTCAGCAGGAAACAATGTCTTTGGTAACATATACGTGCCTGCATATGGCAGCAGCTTTTAGGGCGCAGACGTACGAAGTGGTTGCTAGTTTTTCTGTTGTTTTTTTATGTGGCGTTCCAAATTGCAGAAATCCTAGAGTTTGGTCTTATAAAGCGTATTTGTGAGGGGTTGCACAGGCACTCCGGGAGCCTGATAACAGAGACGCTCTTCCCATGCGTAGTATCCACAGTTTTTTGTAGATACTTACGCTGAACCGGACGAACCAGCTCTCAAACCTGACCTTGTGCATGCTAGGCATGTGCTGAGCCGATGTGTGCTCAAATACATTCACTAAAAGGAAATTCTGATGCATTACTTGAGGATAAGGATTACGTTTCCGTCAATACATCGTTTCCCCGTGATGGGCTCTCGGTAATAAACAATCATTTTATGCTAAGACTAATACAGAGTCATGCACTTGGTGCTTCCTATAAGAACTATTGACCCTGCTACATCCCGAGATGCCGTGGTGAAGGTCGCAGCTCTATCAGAATACGCAACTAGTTTGGCTCCCCGTCTCGCACAGTGTCTGCTGAACGTCGTGAGGAAAGACAGAAAGTGAGGTCGAGGACACGCTCGTGGCGAACGGTTCTCAACCCAGTACAAATGAACAACGCAACCCGCACTCTTCCCGAGAACGAGTCCAGTACGTAAATTCACAACCGTGCTTCAGAAAGTGCAAGTATGACGCAGCTTATTGTATGGAGTAATGTCTGTTCCAGCGTTAACCTCTTTTAGCCAGGCGAGCACACAAAGCATGCGGTTTCCCAGGACCTTATAAATGCACTGCCAGGCGCGCATCACCAAAAAGCTTGTTAACAGCTCGATGAAGGTGTCGCTGAGCCTTCTATATCTAGGAAGAAGATATATTTCAGAAGACGCTGAGCCCCTTCGTTAGTGCTAGCAGGTGAAGCTAAGTCTGGGTTTTGCCGATGTGCCATTGGTGTGTGGTATCACACCTATACAGCTTAGAAACCTAATGTCAATGTCCCTGAGGATACTTTTCTTGTCTCTTCATATAAGACATGCTCCCGTAGAACAAAAAGCAAACGTGAAACCATGCACTAAAATACCAGGGACAAGGAGGGTCGTTGTAGCATGCCATGAAGCATATTGTAGCATGTGTTGTGTGACAGTCAACATATGCTAGCTTGTATGCACCCTTATATTGGCATTCAATCATTCACTACCCTTGAATTATCGGTATATGAGTGGCCAGAGATTTTCAATTGTGTGCGTTCAAACCTTAAGAAGGGCGCATGCAGCATCTCTGTTTAACAGAACATTTATATGAAGGGGCTTTCTGGACATCTGTTGAAAGGTTTATCGGACGTAGTCTGAAATTTGCCTCCATCTTTACTATTGTACTGCTTTGCTTACGCACTTTGCGAAGTTGTTTATTCTGTGACCCTCCCGTTTAACACTAGGTGACTCGGCTTGTGGGGTGCGCTAGCGGCTGCAGTGTGCCGCGAAAATCGCCCAGCCAACCAGCGGCCTTCGTTTTCCATGTTCGCGGATCTCTGTCGCACTGCGTTGTGTACAGGCGACAGAAATGCGCAGTGGAGAAGAAATGTTTTCTCAGCAATATCGCAGGTAACATTTTGCTTACAGCAGCTGCAGCCTGTCTATATTAGGTTTGCCATCACAAGAATGTCTATAAGGCGTTCTGCCGAGTTGGTGGGAGGCCCTAGTTTTTCCTATAACCGGGTAGCAAACCAGTTTCTTTTACCGGTTAACCTCCCTGCCTTTCTTCCTTCTCATGGCGAGTTGTTTCCGCTTTGATGTTATAAACGGGACGCAGCGCGCCTGTGCAGATCATTTAAAAAAAAAGGTGAATTAAATAGCCGCAGTGGCTAACTCGATACCCTGGCAGAGAGAAAAAGGTCTGCTTGTTTTTTTTCTTTTTTGAAAGTATGTTAGGCATGCGTTTGAAGCCTCATGACGAAACAAAACCGAAATAGAAGCACTTAAATTAGATTTCAGCAAAAAAATAAATAAATGGTGAAAGAAGCACTCCGTTGAAAGCATCCAGTAGGCTTGATAGTATAATGATAGGAAAGATGCTGCCCGTCGCGATGCCGTGCAAAATGTCAGCCCAAAGCCATTCTGAGGCAAGGCCTGAACCAGCTGGCGATCAATACGAGTACTCTGCCGCCTTCCAAGACCCAACTTTTCCGACAAAGCGCAGGTACGTATGACGAATGGGGCATGCAGTAAAAAATGAAGCCTAAAGGAGCTCCAGGTGGTTTTGACATACGAAGTTTGTTTGCTCTGATCATGTGTCGAAAAAAAAAAAAAAACGCGCTCTTGCGATCCGGAGAAGTTTCCTTCGTCATTTTTGCTGGCAGTTGGCGTAGTTAAGTGAGCAACCCCTTACAAATTGTGCGCTATTCCTTTTAGAGGTTTTCATCCCCTGTTGCAAAGTTAGATTCTAGATTCGCGTCCAAGATAGAAAATGAGTGAATGTCTCCGGATATCAAGAAAACTTGTAGATAAAACTCCAGCCACGCCAGCATACGACACGAAATATACACTCCCTAGTTTGCGAGGTAGCTTTCAGCAGTGTATGTTCTTTTTGAGGACTGCTTACATTCATTTACTGGTTCTTTCATTTTGAGCGAAGTTTTGAGCGCCATTTTGGGCAAAGTTTTGACCAAATGCTACGACTACGGCGACATACGCTATGGCGACAAATGCTGGTACCAAGATTGTTAAAATAATTTATACCAGAACGGTTGTTGACTTGCTGAATGTTTCAAAATCAATGTTCAGAGATTTATTCCTCAGTAAACATTTCTGTAATTGTTCATAGTCGTGATATATGTCGTGATACTTCACAAACGTTTTTCTCTTTATCTGTTCTGATTTTTGTATTGAGAGAAAGTGAATTTATCGGCTCACGCTGCACTTGGTCTGATTCGTCGCATAGCTGTGCGCTCAGGTGGAGCGCGTTCTGATACTGCTTGTTGGCTCGTGCGCTCCATCCTTCAGCCGCGGATAGTGTACCAGGCACAATTTCAGCGCCTCACCCGTCGGCAATGGGACTCCCTTGAAGCTATCAATCGCGAAGCTATGCGCGCCATAACCTATATCCCTCGTCTTACACCCACACCCGTTCTGCAAGAGTATGCTCAACTTGATACATTACCTTAACTCATCGAACAGCGTGAGACAGGCAGAGCACGGAAAACGTCGCTTCAGCTCCATCGCTTAGACACTCTTCCTCCTTGGTCGTACTGTCAACTCACAGACATTCGCTCCACTGCTTCAGCGCCGATATCAACCGCGCATTTGCCTCCAAGGTGCATAATATACACCGATGCATCACTCACAGCTCTGCAGGGATTTACCGCTGTGTACAGTTGCTCCCATCCTCATCTTAACTATCTCGCAACGTATGGCGTGATACATACATGCTCCCTCCTTTGCATTGGAGCTTCAGACGATACAAAACGCAATGAGTTCCCTCCTACTGGAACCCACATTTGATACTGTTCACATTTACACTGACTCCCTAGCCACCCTTACGCAGCTTAAGGCTGTTCGACGCACATTCAAAATTACACAATATATTCGCCAGCTCTGTAAAAAATATCCCTGTCCTGTGCGTATTCACTGGATTCGCGGCCATGCTCAAGATCTACATAATATCCACGTGGATAAAATGACCCACTTTGACACATCAGACACCCCGCCACCTTCCCCTCTTCCTCCAAATCCGCTCATGTCCCATGTTTCCGAGAAAGAATCTTTGTGCCAACGAACACGCGCTCTAATTCCTCCGTGTTCGTACCCTCTCCCTCGCAATCGCACTAGGGAGGAGGAGGTATCTGTGCGCCGGATTCGGGTAGGAGAGGCTCTGACCCCTTCTGTGCGGCATTGGTGGCGTGACCAACGCTTACAAGAGACCGAAAAGTGCCCTCATTGCGGTTCTTCACCGGAACTGAGCGATTCGGAGCATCTATTATGGACCTGTCCAGCTACGGCATCCGTGAGACAGTGGTACCTGCGGAAAGTAGGCCTGCGATGGGACCGTGAATGTGATTACAGGAAGTGGACGCTGAACAATCAGTTTATCGGCAACCTGTGTGATTATTTAAGGGACACCTGTTTGCACTCTTCTAGTTTCCTCCTACTCCCCGCTCGTTTTCACTATGCCTGATTGCAAACTCATCGAATAATAAAAAAAACAATGTCAGGGTAATGGTGAGCATGTATGTATACAGTTTGAGTGTGGGTTTCATGAAGGTTATAGTTAATTCTCATTCATTTAATACTGTATAAATTTATCACTGTATGATTTCTGTATGGATGATCTGTATGGACAAGTCTTTTGTGCGCTCTGCTGCTGCCTGTGTGAATACGGAGGGTGAGAGCATGTCAAGCTGCTGTCCAGCAGCTTTTTCTTTCATCTCCCCATGTTTCGGAAAACCATGAAATAAACAGTATCTGTCTACTGTGACGTTCTTATGCAAACTGGAATAGTAACACGAGATCCAGTGCAGATTTTGCCTTATATTCTGTTTTATATATTCTTTGATCTCCTTCTACATCGACTGCACGTGAACGTCTCCAAAGAACGATTTCGCTTCTCCCTCAGCGCTGATCGCTCCCACCAGGAGCCGCAGCATTTCGATCTACTCAAAGATCAAATTCACGTGTGGGTCAATAAAACAAGAAGACATTAATAAGCATATATACACGCCGTGTGATGAGAAATACCAGTTTAAAAAGGAGTGTGGATAGCAATACCATTCAGGCAAATGTCAT
>JAJIZL010125082.1:116405-131884 GCA_023969395.1 Amblyomma maculatum
ACCCCATAGAGTGGTGTTAAAATAAAGGCCGACAAAACAGATAATTATAAAAAAGAGGAATAGAAAAATAAAAAAATATTAAGCAGAAAATACTAGCAAGGAATTCCATAGAAGGCATTGGTTCCACCTTTCGAGCAGATCGCGAGCAGTTACAAACGAGCTAAAGTTGTTTGACGCAAGGGTTGCAGCATTTACAGGCTAACCATGCTGAAGCGGGGTTGTCTACGCCACAGGCTCTTGAATTACACGCGAATGGCCTCTTTTAATCTTTTACAGAAAAGCTCCTTCGAAGGAAACAATTAGCGTTTGGAATAAGCGCTGATTGTCCTCGACGTTGTAACAATCGGCCAGAAAACTGCAAAAAAAGAATTTTATTGAGAAGGTAATCTTTTCAAAGATTTCTTGCTGAAAAGGAAAAGACAATGTTTATTTAAGCTTTCCTCAAACATTTTTAATACGCGTTCTTTTTTCTCATATCAGCTTTCCAGCGAGCTACAAGTACCGCGACTATGTGAAAAAGTAGTCTCAGATTACAAATGAGAGTTCAATTCGCATAAGAGAAACATTGCATTTTGTGTATAAATTTTTTTTTAGCGTTTCACCTAAAACAGGAGGCGTGTTGGTTGGATATTCATTGTTTCCTTACCTCATTGATCAATAAGAGAAGCCTAATTAAGGTCATCATTGTGCCCTCACTGCAGGCTGCGGGCAATTACATTTGCTTATTAACTTTAGATAAAAACTCCTTGATAAGAAATAATGTGTCATTTAAATTATTTACGAGATAATACAATTTTATGACCTCTTTATCTTTCTTTGGGAGGAAACATCAAGGATCAGGTCAACAATATTTACGCAGAAAGCTGCCCCTTTACAACATATGTTAGGTATTGGATTACTGCGGTCCGGTAAACATATCCTAGAGTGAAGAGAAAAGCCGCATGGCTAAATATTACATAAAAGCCTAAATAAACGACAACTTATTGGCGACGCAAGAATCGCCAAAACATTAGCTTTGGATCTCGTTTCCAAACACTCAATGCAAATAAAACAACTATTAACTTGGAACATAAAGCAATTGCTCCTGACCTCTTGCTGCTGAAGGGGCCTGCCATGTTGTTTACCAGAACCACTTCCCCTGTACATACATATCAGTGTCATAGGCGCTGAGCATCTGCAATAATCTTACCCTGTCGCATTCGCAATTGGAACGGGCACTGCTGTGCCAGTGCTACCATTTGGCGGAAAAAAAATATTCATATGAACATCACGCTTTCTTATTTTTCCTACGTGACATTTCACAATAACTGTCAGAGCCACGTAAGACAAGAGCACATCGACAACCTTCTTATAACGATGTAGCGCTAGCAACGCTGCAACTCCTGCATCGTTTTTTTTGCATATCAGCAGGAAGATAGCTGACTTCTGCTAGAACTCTGCACATTTGAGGTGGTTTTCATCTCTTCATGCTATACTTAAGAGTCCACCACAGGGATGAATCACAGGCAATTACTATAACAAGATAATGAATTATTTTTTATCAATTCAGAATGTACTGTTGCAAATTTTGTACTGTTTCGACAAAGATATCTGCTGTAGTTTTTTCCACATGTAGTTTTTCCGGCGTTCAAGTAGCAAAGCGAATGGGCAAAAAAAAAAAAAAAAAAAAAACATTATGCGGGCAGTGTTCTCGCACAAAATATTTGCCGCCTAACTATGCGAGTGATATCTACTGAATAACTTAGGTTAAATGGTAAGAAAACAAATAATACAAGGTATTAGTTGAAACCTGAAGCGTTCTGAGACTTTTGCTTCACAGCAACTTTGATCCTTTCCCTTACAGTGCCTCTAGTTTACTTCATCAGGTAGAATGCGCCTCAAGAGGATGGTTGAAAACACGTATTATGTTCGCCAAAATTTACTTGGATTCGGCTGACATTGTATGGTTCTGTGGATCATTTGTTCAGGCTTGAAATGGCACGCGAGGCCTTGTGCTCATATTCCGTTTCCCACTGCTATTGTTGTATGAAGAAAGTTTGGCCGATTTCAGAACAACCAATTTTGCTTTTGCGTCCTTCAGCAGTATACATGGAACCGAATGGATGCTTATTTTCTTAAGAAAACTAGTCTTAACAGTAAGCTTGGAGCAAGTTTAGCTTTGTTTGCGATCGCCAGTATTTGTGACAGAACGTTTTTATTTGAACCATCGATAGAAATAATAGCTGGTGCTCTAGTGCTTTTTTTATGCATTATGAAACTGATGGGACCGTTACTATAGCCGGCATTTTCAAAGTTGCCCTCGTTGATCCCATTTTAAAAGTTTACAGAAATAAATTATAATTTTTTATCTCTTTGCTCATCATGGCCTCTTATTTGAGGGCCGGTTTTTCACTCATATCTGTTCCTGTGCCTTAGCGATTCAAACATCCCGTAAGTATTGTACACAATTAAAACAGCCCCCATTACCTTAAGCAGGATTTGTTGAAAGTGCGTAGTTTTGTGAATGTGTTATGTTTGAGATGGAAAATCACGCGGCATGTTATAGCGTCGAACATTGTTTCATCGGATTGGTCCCTTACATTCATTTACTACCGTGATATAAACAATGACTCTAAGTTAGTTTGAAGAAAAGAAAAAGCTTTTTGTACATGATCACTTGAACCAACCGAAGCGTATCGAACTTCAAGCTCAAGTATTTAGGTGCTTTTTCTTGCATATCAGTATACCTAAGCCATACGTATAATGAAAAAAAAAAAAGCATTTTATTCCCATATTTTCGTTTGCCAACTTACAAAAAGATCAGAAAGCAATCATTTAAACTTATGCGACAGCAATAAAAAAAAAAAATCAGAATATATGAAGGGTGGCATAGTGCCCCTTTTCATACTTTCTAGAATATGGGTTACGTAAGTGTATTTTCATCACATCACATAATTCATCAATAAAGAATACGCACCCCCATGAAGTATGTTGGCAATTTATTTTGTAATCGTCAAATGAAAAAAAGTACTGGAAAAAATTTGGCACGAAGTAGATTCCAACCGCTGTTTTTGCGCTCGAGAACACAGTGTTAGTTGATATGCTGCACAGAAGCGTTTTGTTTTTCAACATGGCATTTATTCCATTGAAACAATTTTCTTTGTACATTTATTATGTTGATAATATTGTTCATAACAGAGGCTCATCCACGAATCTTAATGCAGTAAATTATCAATCATAGGGCGGAGTCTAATTCAAACTATTTTTAATTTTATTTGCTTAACATCCCACAAATAGATTGTATCTTTCCAATCAATGTAATAATGCTCATTGGTTTCTGGAGAATAAAACAACCGGCAATTTATAGTAGCCACACAAATGCTTTTTTTTCTAACCATGTTTGAACGGGCCGAGTCTCAGTATGTACATTTTATAAAAAAAAAAAGCCTTCGATACCCTCTTTGGAGTACACCGTGTCCCGGCAAACCAAGATATAAAGAATAGTACATTGATGGAGGGAAGACAACGAAACTGAAATCCATGTATATTTTTTTTCCTCAGGACGAAAATTCTGAACTTACAGTATAAATGAACAAAACAAACAAGTATAGATACCAATAGCGGAATACACCTACTGCATTACGCCCCACAAACGCGGAAGATTCGAAAAGACACAGCAAGATTTGGAAAAACGTGAAGTAAATTTTCTAAGTACTAAATTTGCGATGCGTGCTATCGAGTAGGAACAGCCACGGAAAAACATGAAACACAAAGCTGACTAACAAACAGGTAGACTAAGCCACGGCCACCTGCGCTTAGAGGCCGAAAAAGGTTATCATATAGATTCAAACGCCGAACCCCACACGAATGTAGTGAGCACTCTATGGAAAGGCTAAATTTAAGGTGTTGCGCAGTTATTTGGCGAAGGTAAAGAAAGGAGGCTAAAAAATTTGCCGACTTTGCTACTTCCTAATGCGAAATTTGATCGCAGCTCATCACCTGTTTCCCCTTTTCGATAGATTGAGGCAAAGATTTCGAGCAAGACATGAATTTATAGACAACTTTCTAATTTTTCACACATATCCCTTCAAGAAGCACTCCACTAACAATTCTTGACTGTCGTGAAGGAAGTTTTGTGGTCGAAGAAATGAAAAGAGCAATTAAGTCATCGGGAGGTTGCGGGGGGCAGCGCGTGGGCCCATAGGAAAGTTGTGAGGCGAAGAGATAGCAGCGACTGACTGATGCCGCCGACGCCGCTAGCCAGTCAAGACAACGTGGCTCTGCGTTTCAACTTGGGATGCACGCACATGATCCACTGATGGCGAGCCGGCGCTTCGGCAACCGGAGATTGATTGATTGATTTATAGGAAGGAAAAGGCACTGTAACTGCATCATTTGTTTTCTGTGGACACCTCAACCGCGCCGTGAGGGAAGGGAGGAAGGTGAGAGTGAAAGTGGAAAGAGGAGCTGTAGTGGAGGGCTATGGCAACTGATTTGATTGATTGCTTTATATATATATATATATATATATATATATATATATAGGAAGAGAAAGGCAGGGTAACTGCCCACACGTTTTCTGTGGAGACCCCAAACCGCGCCGTAAGGGAAGGGAGGAAGGTGGGAGTGAAACTGGAAAGAGAACGATGAGCCGTAGTGAAGGGCTGCGGAGTAATTTTGACCACCTGGGGATTTCTAATGTGCGCTGACATCGCACTGCACACGCACGCCTCTTTGTTTCGCCTCCATCGAAACGCAGCCGCCGAGGTCGAGTTCGAACCCGGGTACTCCGGCACAGTAGTCGGGCGTCTTACAACTGCACCACCCCGGCAGGGCGTTCTGTGTGGACACCTCAACCGCGCCGTAAGGGAAGGGAGGAAGGTGGGAGAGAAAGTGGAAAGAGAAAGAGGAGACGTAGTGGAGGGCTACGGAGTAATTTCGACCACCTGGGGATCTTTAACGTGCGCTGACATCGCACAGCACATAGATGCCTGTTCGTTTTACTTCGCCCCCGCCTCTAGCACCGCAGGTCTGAGCCCCTCTGGCATTGCCGTGCACTCTCATCCCCCCTGCCTCCCTTTGCCATCCCTCCTCCTCACTATCTATCACTCCTCTCCACTTACCCCTCCCCTGCACAGCCCCGTTGCGGTGGTCCCTAATCTGTTCTGGGAGACAGTTATAGGGCTATGCCCCCCAATTTCATATATGTAAACCAAATTTTTAAGGCCTTTCCTTTTTGGTGATTTGTGTTTGTAGGGTAGCTGTTTATGCTACGCCAAAAAATGAACGTAAAATAATCCTAGTTAACTCTGTATTGACGCTTCGATATAAAAACTGTTTACAAAATATAAATATTCTTAAAATACGCTATCTTTCTTCTTTCAATAACAAAAAAGAAAGCCTGATGAGGTTCATTTCTTTTTTCTTCCAGTCTATGTAATCGCATTGTGTTTGTAGGGTAGCTGTTTATGCTACGCCAAAAAATGAACGTAAAATAATCCTAGTTAACTCTGTATTGACGCTACTATATAAAAAACTGTTTACAAAATATAAATATTCTTAAAATACGCTATTTTTCTTCTTTCAATTACAAAAAAGAAAGCCTGATGAGGTTCATTTCTTTTTCCTTCCAGTCTATGTAATCGTAGCAAAGCGTTTTACTTAGTCACGCAGCTTCGAATGCTTCTTCGTATTACACTTGTAAAACCAGAAAGTAGATATCGTCAGCATGCGGCAGTAAAAGCCAATCAAACTGAAAATGAAGTAATTATAGCCCGGTTCTGTGTCAGCTGCAGACTTCCACTAACTTGATGGTCTCAGCCATTTATTGACCTTTCTGCCGCTCTAATAAGTTTGTCTTCCCTTAGAATCCAGTTTGTTGCCTTCGGGGCATAGAGTTCCTTACACTAAGAAACTCTATGCTTCGGGGACTCTCGGTTGTCTCACTTTCGATTACATGATCCAATCCCGCCCATTTGTGTTCTTGGTTTTTAATAAAAGGTCAGGAATTCGCGCTTTTTTTTTTGCTCGCTCTGTACGCTTGCTGTCCCTTGACCTTAAAGTCAAAATCGTTTTCATCGTACCTCATGCGTTGTAATCATTTTGTTTTGCGTCCTTTTCGTTAGCCGCTTACGCATAGACAAGTTCAACTAAGTAATGCCGAAACTGGCTCCACACCGCCTACATTCTTGCTTGCATTTCCAGCGCTACTTCGTTACTTTAGTACGGAATGCGCTTTTTCAAATATTCGCAGGCGCCTACTGGTGATCGCAACTAAATAAAGGAATACGATTTCAATCCACATTTGTAGTGATCCTACTCAATCGTTTTTTGTTATTGATGTGGCTTAGAGTCTGCTAACGTTTGGTGTTTAGAGTTTGGTGTGTTTAGTTGTTTACCTTGTGGTAGAGCATCTGCCTCGTGTTCGGGAAGTACCAAGTTCGATCCCTGGCGCCGCCGGGTACCCACAGGTTTTTCAATGGGTACAAGCTTTCCCCCGGACTGGTGCTCGGCGCTTTGGGGTGAAATGTTTGGGAAAGGGGTCATTGGTCTCAAATAGTTGCTCCGATATGGCAGTGATAAGTTCCGCCATCGAACAACAATAAGTCCGCCTTGTGCGGCAAAAGCCCATAATGTGGCCTTTTTTTTTGTCTCAAATAGTTGCTCCGAAGTGGCAGTGATCAGTTCCGCCATTGGACAACAATAAGTCCACCTTGTGCGGCAAAAGCCCATTATGTGGCCCTTTTTCAGACCTATGACCCCTTTCCCAAACATTTTACCCCGAAGAGCCGAGCACCAGGCCGGCGGAAAGCTTGCATCCATTGAAAAACCGGTGGGTACCCGGCGGCACCAAGGATCGAACCTGGTACCTCTCGAACACGAGGCGGATGCTCTACCACAAGGCCACGCTTCTGTCTATATGGTATTGTGGTGTCGTAGAGTTTGGTGCTTTTACTCTTTTCTTTTTTTTTTTTTTAGATAACCTTATAGCCCTTCCTTTAGCAACTCTCTGTCAAACGTCAATCTGTGGGATTGGAGGTGGCTAGGTTCAGGTTTCCTAATTATGGGAAGTGTTTCACCTTCTGCGGTATAGATGGATAGAAAATAAATTATTATATATTGTCTTTAGCCAATACAATGTTGTAAACTGTTCGAGTTTTCAGAAAGCCGGTTAGAGCTTATGTTGTATGTTAAAAGAGAAAATCGGCCATCTGTTTCTATCCGTCTTTTGTTAGTCATTGCATGAAAGGGCTTTGAAGATTGCTTACTTCGTTGTCTCTTTACAGCTGTACGGATGTATGAGGTGAAAACCTAGAAATGAGACACAAACAACTTCCGTTCCGTGATCGTCGTTGCGCCCTCGCATTATGCGCTGCACACTTCATCGGAGCACTGCGTGCTGTTGTCATTGGCCATGACATGATAACACACTTTTTGCAAAATATAAAGCATTTTAAGCACCTAAATTTTCTGCTCGCAATAAATTGAAGTCCTAGATTCTTGATGTTAATGCAGATAAAATACCTTTTTCCGTTAATATATTCGGCCGAGTGTTCAAGGTAAACCTAATAAGTTGTCTAGGTTTATAATAAGTTAGATTTGATACATTGACATCCATCCGACTTTATTGTTATGTACACGAGGTTGCGCTGGGGTTTGTGCTTCAATTTTGTTAGTCTTTTTCTCACTGTAGATAAATACTTAGTAATAGTACTATATTCGGATGTATATCGCGTATTTAGTCGTTATATCGTAGGAATTTTTCCACTCTGCTAACTTTCCCAAACTAATTTTTAATACTTCCCGAGAATTAACCTATTTCTCGATCTTATAAATTTCTAATTAGCCCGGACCATGCCTACCGCATCGCCGGCTGGGGTTGCCTTCACATTTCACTGCTGATTGGAAGGTCCTGGTTTCATTCGCAAGGGCAACCGTGCTTCGATGGAAATGCAGTAAAAAACAGCCTTGATACCAGTGTAGCCCGGAGCATGGTGCCATTATAATGGCGTCCCTTTTCGCTTCAGTACGTGACACCAGTCATATAAATAAGGCCACATGTTCATATCTAATTTATTACTACAACTGTGCGTTCACGTCTTTTATTATTTGGGTTGCCCTCGTTAGCGCCAAATTTAGAGTCGGTGCAAAAAAGTCAAATTAAGTACACAAGGGATACCGGAACTCTGAAATAATACGACGCCAGCTCTGCTTACTGGGCCCATCTCACGGCGCATCTCGGCGCATTTCACAGTACAGTGAAAAGGATACAGACTGGTTTCTCGACAACAAGTATGAATAAAAATATAGCACAAGATTATTCCCTGCTCTACAGTAAGTGATAACTTCGCATGCTGACGGCTGTTGAAAACCACAAAATAAAAATTTCAACAGTATGCGGCAAAATGCAGCACAACGTTCACACAATTCTGCACTGCGAAGCATAAATCGGCCATAAGTGTCCGGAATCTCTTCACTGTAAGAATGTTCAACTGATCATATATTCTGTTAGAACTAGCAACCTCAGGTAGTGTTTAAAAAGACGTGAATACGGTCGTGGTGTTTAAACCTTAAACATGTATTGGTGTGCCCCTTACACCGACGTGAGTGAAGAGGACCGGCAAATTCGTCCAACAGTCTTATCACTGCATATCTAGCCGCCTTATTTGGGCCCTTTTTAAGAATCTTTCGTCTTTTCGAGGTAGCTAAAAAAGTAACGGCTTTGCGTTAGTACACCGAATAAATCTGTACAGACCGATCGTGTAAACCCGCCTGTGCCATACATTTAGCACTGAAACAGCCAAACGTGTAGCGATGAGTAAAACCAGACTGCTTCTACCCCTTCGTCACGTGCTCGTACCGATGAGCCGATTCCAGTGAAACTAAAGACAGCCAAGTGTAGCGTAATGCACCAGCATGTGAAATAGGTCTACAAGACGGTGCGCTATGGTTGCTTTCAAAAGTGTTCACAAAGATCTCTGAATGCAGCAACCACGGCAACTGGGCATTCGCCCGGTTTATGTCGCAAATGGATAGTCGTTCGCCGAGGAGAGCAAGAGCGAAGAAATGCTTGGGAGAGGAAGCCACTTGAGGCAGGGTTAAATGCGTTCACTTTGGACAGTGTGGCCCGAAGAGTTATTGGGCAGATGGCCTGAAACGACAGCCGACATGCATCGCAATTAGACCCTACGCGTAGGCTGTCCAGACAAAAACAGCTGCCTCGAGCGTAGGCTTTCTGCGCACTCTAGCCATTGCTTTAGTCTCCACCCCTGCCGACAAAGCCGCTACAAAGTTTCCTCTCACCAGGAGAAAGCCGCGTTCTGGATGCAGGAAAACGAGGAGGGAGATATATGCTGCCCAGCTACTCGGACATTGGCTTAATTAGGATTCGGAGCTAAGAGAGAGGCTGCACCAGAAGCCAGACACGCATTTCGGCCAAAACGAGAATGGTTAGACGGGGCTTTCTGGACCTTCAGTTCCTCCTGCAGTTGTAAAATATGAGAGTGCACACCAAGCTGCGCAAAGGGGTTCTTGGCAACGCTTTCTGCCTGCCATGTCTTTCCCTGATGTCAAGAGTTAGTATGAGGCGGTAGTTTTCGAGAAGGCGTAGAGAGGTATGTAACACTAGTTGCTCATTTTGATATGACTAATGCGAAAAGGCAATGTCTGTTTTCTTCCGTTCTGACGCACAGTTGACGCAAAGACAAAAAAAAGCAGCGTGGCAAAGCTTCATACTGACTCTTGATCGGGTCGAGTTTTTAGCTTAAAGAACAAAAAGATGCTTAATATTCGGCAAACTAAGTATTCGAAACATACTTTCCTTGTAAATTGCGAGAAATTTACTGCGCGCAGTGCAGTTTGACGGCTTTGATTGGAAGTTGCGTAAATAAAAAGCGAAAATAAAAAGTTACCTAAACCAGGAATATAGACGTCTAGCTGGGCTGTTAAATTAACTAGCGAATAAGTACGTTTGGGGGCGTTGTTCTGCCACCTTTCATTACTCTGTAGAAGGCGTGCTCCAATCCAGGTCAAATATTATTCGTTAACCTAGGGCTGCTTGCCAGAAACGCCTGTTGCATCTATGCACGCTATGAACAGGCATCATTCCCTAACAAAGTTAAAATTTTGGAAGCACATGGGCTGGTTACATGGATATAAATATTCGGAAAACATTGGAAACGATAACAAGATGCAAACAGGGCGGTAAATTAATACCTTTGTTAAGCAACACTCTCGTTGACAAAGAGACAAAACGCACTCTGAAATATGAATTCCGCGCCAGATGTATGTCCCAAACCCGTGCCTCTAACTCTAACTGAAATTTTACTGACCACCCTGTATTGCGGACTAAATATAGCCGGCGTAAGATCGACTGTGCCACATCTTACAGCGTTAAACATGAAGCCTGCCTGCCAAAATCGCTAAAATCCTTAACTTACTCTAGGGGAAATTGAGGCTGGCCTGTATTTGCAGCAGTGTTCTGACAGAGACATAAGGGAAAACGAAGCTGTTATAGGCATAAAAAAGCGCTCGTGCCGCCTTCAGCAGCGTATTTTAAATGCTGATACGGCATATTTCGTGGCCCTTTAAATATCTGCAAGAGGATTACAGCACACCAAAGACACGTATGTACCACACAGACACGTATGTACCAAAGGGTACATACGTGTCGACGTCAATTTTTTCACGGGAATTTCTGAGGCTACGTTAAACCGCCAGGTGCATTAAAAAGAAGGGAGGTCAAAATTGTTTTCGCGTCCAGCAAATACCACCTGAAACCATTCATTCCCTCTGCAAGACAGCACTAAAAGAATGACGTTCGTTCAGTGCTTATTAGAACTGTACTTTTCCCTTCTCGTAGGCAATGGCAGAGCAGCGTTCGTTATGCGAAGGCAACCAGAACGCTAGTAGATACATCTCTTTGTCACCTTATTCCTCCAAAGCACTTGTTTGTGTCATGCAGAAAGGTGATTTGTGCAATAAACACCTAGGAGAATATTATTATACTTGGAAATTTAAGCAAATTTTGTAAACTTTATTCTATTGTGTGGTTACACTTTTGTGTGCAAGCAAAATCACTATATGTGTTGCGCTTTTTGATATATTCAGTCATATTCTGCAAATATGAGCAGTGGATCGAATAAAACAAACCTTCGGGTATCACTGCCGAATCTGCATTGGAGAAATGCGCAAGCCTTAGCGTTGATGTGTTGTCCGCGAGATGTGTAACCGGAATTCCGCGAGGGAAAGATAAATGGCCTCTCCTTTCCTCTAAACCGCCAAATTGGCTTTAATTACCTAATTGATCCACATTAATCCTTTTGTCATTTGCACACCTTTCCTTAACGCTCTATCTGATAGTGCGATTTTTTTTCCAATATATCATCTAGATCCTCTTGCTCGAGTGACAGATGCTGGGCTTTTCTTTCATGTAAAACATTTAATTGGCTCTAACTATTTAAATATATAACCCACATCAATCATTTTCTCACTTACACACGTTTCTTTGACGCTAGTTTTGGCGGTGCCATCCTTTTCCTATATACCAACTAGTTCCTCTTTTACAGCTCTCACAAGGCCAAGTGCATGCGAAACCCACCTACATAGCCAAACAATACTTAAGCATTCAAATGTTTACAGCAATATTGAATCCATTGCTTCCAATGTAGAGAGCGTCCATTGACAACAACTATATGTCGCGCACACCAAGGAAAAAAACAACGTTTCCAGTGCGATTACAAGAGTGCGACATATTTCTTCCCACTCTAGTTTTGCATTTTAATTATTTACTCAAGTCCAATTTAGTAAATAGTGTGAATGCTGCAGCGACAGCCGCTTACATACGCATGGATATAGCAACCTGGCCTTGCCTATCATGGGAATCAACTTGACAGGAGGGACAAGCAAGTTCATCACTTCAGATGGTACTTTAGGGTATTCAAAAGCAAAAAAAATGAATCATAAACACCAGGGCCAACTTTCGAGATAAATGAATAGAAATGCTTCTTCCCGCCACAGCGAAAAGCAGAAAGTTTTAAGACTGCCCCCATCTGCTTAAGAGCGGAAATGGCGGAAGTCACTTTACAGGACTGTTTTCACTAACTGTATCGTCACTCTCGTTTCTGCCATCATCTTCATCATCACTATCACTGCTATCAACATTATCAACTAAATCCATTGTCATTGTCATCGCTAAAACCATTGTTACCCTTAACGCTAACTGCAGCGTCATTTTCATCGGGCATTATTTTCGTCACGCTATACAGAGAGAATTACGATCGGTTCCTTAAGACCCCAGAGTTCCTCGGAAGTTTTTCCTCGCAATATAGAGAAAAAAAAATCTGGCGTGGAATATTGGTTTGCGCACACTGCTGGGGATCGGAGAGGATGTTGTTCGATTCCGAGCAGAGACAAATATTTGTTCTGTGTGTGTTAGTTTGTGCGAATATTTCCTGCGAACATTTTCGCAGGCCATGAGCCAGGAATGGCTCTCGCCTTCAAACCTCGAATGGAAAGGAAGACATCATAAATTTATTGTTTATCGACTCTCAATGTGAACTCATTTATGGAAGCTAGCGCGCCTACACGATATGAGTAATAAGTGAATCCCGACTTACTTGTTTATCTAAATCTGACTTGTTTGCGCCAGCACGTTTTGTCGTGTTTAGGTATATTAAAATTGCTATAGCTATGCCTAACGTTCTTTGCATTGCTCACATTTGTTTGGCATTTAGAATATTCACTTTTTTTAAGGGAACTAATAATGCGGAAGACAACACAAACGGTAGCAGCTTCTTTGTACCTTCCTTGTGTGTTGTTGCAGGTTTTTGAAGCAAGACAATTGAGCAGATTGTTGCTGCGGCGCCGCCAATTTCTTCATTTTTTGTTTTTTTTTATTGGTGTAACCGGTTTTGCGTTCAAAAGCAACTCAGGGTTTTAGAGACGCTGCAGTGGAGGGCTCCAGAAATTTCGACTACTTTGAGTTTTTTTATCGTGTATTGACATCGCACAGTGCACAGGCGTCTTGTTTTTGGCCTCCATGGTTGGTTGGTTCATGGGAAGGAAACCAGCTTCCGTGGCCTGGATTCGATCCCACATTCATTGGAACAGTAGTCGAACGCCCTAACCAAGGCACCACAAAGGTAAGACGTTTCCTCGTGAGAGCAAGCAATCCACATAAAAATAATTTGGATGCCTTTTATTATCTTTAATTTGTCGGTGGCTTTCTCGACAAAGTCAGATTGCTAAATAATTTCTCATTAACACCTTGGAAATGATGATATTCTTGTGAAAATTTCTAGCGCACTTTCATTTTCTCAAAAGATCTTTTGTTCATCTACTTCAGTGCTACCAACACGTTCTGTTTTTATCGTTTTCTTTTGCAGAACATTTTCAATTATGAGTAATAGTGATCATCGTCTGTACATTTTGATTTAATACTGGCATTAAGAAAAAAGCAAGGCTTTACCTGAAAGTAAAAAAACGTATGAAACCCATTACTTTTGCGTAGAGGAAATGAAAGTTAAAAAATGACATTTATATCTCAAGCTAGAAAATAACTGCATATTTCGACCAGAAGACATGAATTTGAAGATATTTCTACGCGGTGAAAGGAAACAGAGTTACCATATAATAAGAAAAATCATTGCATGTGCGCAATCAAAAGTAGCATGAAAGCAGTGGTAATCGAATATGTGAACATATTGAGACGCGGCCTGCCTTATCAAAGACAGAAGCAAATGAAATTTCAAAGTGTCACGGTAGCACCCATTTGATGAAACATTGCCATGTGGAAATATACAATGGGCATACGTATTCTTCCGAGTTGGAGGGAGACGAAGGACGAGAAAGCCGTATAACTGCGCACTGGACGCAAAAGGCGTGCTTAAATCTCTGTTACATCTGTCAGCAACAGCGTAATGTAGAGCATGATGGATGCTGTAATTAAGAGTGGATGATTTTGGAGAAGCCAAGGAAAATACGTGAAGTTGGGAAAATGCAAGCTTCCAACACGAGAAAACTGGACAGTTCCGAGTGGGTGCCACCGGAATAAAATTTCAGAAATATAATACAAGCAATGACGCGGATAGCAAAAGAGAGGATTAATATCTGAATGTTCTAGTATAGAGTAAAACGAATGGAGTCCTTGACTGCTTAGGCTCGAGCGTTCGTTCTTTTGGTAAAAAGGACGATTTTCTTATCAACGAAGCGAGGACTGAAGATATGCAACGAACTGAGCTTGTGAACGGAGCACAGCTACAAACGAACGGCAAAGTAGATAAATTTTCCTTAAATATGAAAGCATAAGTACGATGAGAGAGACAACATTTTATTGAAGACGCACAATTATTAGTTCAGAGCTAGATTGGTTGCGTTTACAAAAATAAAACAAATCTTAACAAGAGAATGCCCCAATGTGGCATTTTGTTGCTGCCTTAAAATTAACTGCACTGCTTTAATTTCTAAGGAACTGGTAGCTTTGTGTTCGAAGCGGAATTCCTTCCAGTCTTCCACGTGCTTAGCCTGCTGGAAGCTGTCATGCCCATGGCGTACTACGTTCCGCACTTTAGCTCGTCCAGTGCAAGCGTCTGCTTAGTGGAATTCAGGGGCCGCTTCCGTGGGCCAAGCGGGGTGTGTAGTGGCACCCGTGCCCCGTCAGAAACACTGAGCACGCGCTTTCGAGAGCACGATAGAGGCCTTTGTTGAGATTGGACCGCAGTACACATGCCAAAGAGCTAATTAGGCTGGCTGGTCTAAAAAAGTATAAACTTGCAGCGCAAGGCGCTACTTGGCTCAGGGAGCCGCAGATTGGATGCTCTCTAGAAAGAGCGGTTTCAGTGACCTCAGGATTTGAATAAGTGTGCACGAACCACGGGCACCACTTGAAGAGCACCGCTCCGCTCATGGCGAGAGATGGATGTCCTCCTTTGTTGTCCGAGTGTGCCACGTCTCTCCTAAATTACTTTATTGCTTCACAGTGCTGGCGCGCAAGTTGCAAGGTGACTGAAGGCCTCTTTAGAGAGAATACCCACCATTTGTCCATTCTTTCCTGAAACACGTTTCCCGAATTGTTTCATCGAAGATAAATACTTAATTCCTCACTATATGAAGTTTTTGTCTGCTTTTTATTAATTAAACCATAATTATCTCTCTTGAATTGATGACTGAAGAGAGGAACATAGCCTTTTAACCTAAGTTTAGTTCGATATATCGTGTTGGTAAAATGGTAGTTTTTGTGCCGCATGACATAACGATAGACAGCAGATCTTTCAGTAAGTAAACAATGGCCATGGCATAATAGAGCGCCTGACCACGTATTAAACAAAGGAGCTGAAGTTTAGGTCCTATTAGCGCTTTCATATCGTGCGAGTAACTAGAGAAGCGTTCCTCGTGGCACTGCATCAAAGCAGCGTCTCCATTGAGCCCCTGGGACTCATGTCGTTTGCACTGCCCTCATGTCTTTGCAGATAATGGAATGTGACAAGTTTCCCTGAAAACGT
>JAJIZL010125083.1:0-37152 GCA_023969395.1 Amblyomma maculatum
GTTCTGCTCCAATTACATTCATCCCATTTGTGATGTCTGCATTGGCCACGAGTTAAACCCAATTAACAGACGTTTAACCCTAATAAACTGAATTATAACAGCGATAGACCTCGTCGTGGTGCCTCGGTGATGGCCTGAGCCTGCACTGTACATGCTTCTCTACAATGCTGGAGGGAACAGTGTTCTAAATCAAGTAAAATAAATGAATATTACTTCTGCAGTCGAAACAAAAATTCTTTTCCGATACATAGCACTATTTTTCCGGTTCAAGCATCATTTCGAGAGAAACGAAGTTTTGTGCCTTGGGGAGTCCACTGTTGACCGCGAAAAAGGATGAAATCATTGCACATATTTTCTTGGACTGCTGGGATGCACCTTTATTCTGGGACGTAATCAAAAGGACTCTTAATAAAGATTTCCCGCTTATATAACCCTCATCAGGTCTCTCCCGATTTAAACGAGGATAGTATTCTTATATATGGTATTGTAAAGGCGTTGGGCCCGCATAGTATGCGGAGAAGCAGAATGGCGATAAGTGACGCACATCTTGACGCCCGGTCATTGAAAGAATACCTTAATGAAGCCATTGTAATGTAAAGTAAAGTTATCTAACTTGTGAATCCAGCGCCTAGCTAGCATTACATTGAAACATTAGGATCCGAAAATATATTAGTCATATGTTACCTCAACCAAACACGTCTGAGAGTACTTGTGTAAAATTGCATATTTTGTGTGCAAAAATAAATAAGTAATATTGTTCAGACGGCATTTAAGATGGCCGGCTTCTGAATTCGAGTGCTTGGGTTCGACCCCGACCGTGTCGAATCCGCTCCGATAGTTTTTGTTATTTCCGCGTGAAAGCAAAGCGAAAAAAATAAACAAAAAAGACCGGGCAATATTCTTGGTCGGTGGTGGTGACCACACGACTGCGTTCGCACCAAAAACTAGAATATGCATCTGTTGAAAAAGTTTTTAACTTCGATGGTTCCGGTTACACTTATCCCTGTTACCCGAAGCATATGTTGCTCTGCTGTCGAATCTTCGCTTGGAATGTTTGGTTTGAAACTCTTTTATTTACTTCGCCTGATGAACTGTGGCGTGGCGGGTGAAGGCAGATAAAAAAAATAGGAACTGTGGTCTTTGTGGGCTGCAGCTGGGTTTTACATTAGCGAACAGCGATCCTGAAAGGCCAAGTACAAAATGATCAGTCAGATCTTTCAATTGTGTACTTTACACCGAACGGTGACTAGAGCACTTTTAGCTGATCGAAAACTCTCTGACTGCTGCTCACCAACTGAACTGAGCGTAGGCGAAGCAGTGAATTCAATACTGACATTTCTTCTGACACCCCGTGCTGAATGAAATGAAGATATGATATGGCAGGTATTTTGCCAACAACGGGAAATTGACAAAAAACGTCAAAGCGCAATGTACTTTTGTTAAACTGATTGCAGGAATCACCTCGTTATAAGGATCATTTCTAAGCATTTCACCCCAAGGAAGCTGAGCGGCAGGCCTCACTTGCCTTTCTTTACCACAAGGTGGTACCCAGTGGTCTTCTGAATTAAACAGCCTTGCTGTGATGAGGCCGTAAATAATATTGACAATGCCTACCCAAAGGACAACTGCCTGATGTAGTTTGATTCAGTTTCCCCTGTTAGTTCCGACATATTGTGTGTAAAAGCCGGAGCTTTGGCCTGTTATTCCAGTAGTCACATGTTACAATGCCCCTTGCCACATTACAACACTGCTAATAGTCAAACCCTGCAGTTTAGAGTAACCGCTTCGTTGAAACATTAAACAATCGACGACAGCATATTTCAAGCATATATCTTCGCAAACCAGGCAGCCCTGATTATAGGCCAAAACATTGATGAAAACGCCCATCAACATCCCTGTCTTTCTGTTTCCCAGCGCATGAATTTATCCCCTGCTGTTTCGCATCAAATCTTCAGAGTATTTACTTGCAAAGATCAACTCAATGGTTTTGTTCAATTACATTTTTTGTCTACATTTTTGCTCTCACATTAGACTCAGCCGATCCAAATTTTTAGGCCAAAGATTCTAGGTCGGCTTGCTTTGCTTCGTGTACGACCCAAAGGGAGGAGCTAGCCCTGCCACAGGCCGGCAGTTATATAGACCCGTTTAGCCAAGATGATTACGTTCGTTCGTTAGATCTGTAATATGAAACTTGCACTAATACAGTTGCCCAGTGTATCCGCTGCTCCCTAATTGAACTGTCAACCATGACAGATGGATATGCACGAAGCCCGCTAATTAGGCTGCAAACTCTAATCAATGTGCCAATTTGGCTTCATTAGCGTCCAGTGGTATCGAATTTTCTATCAGCTGGCATGAGGGCGTCTTAATCACAGCTTCCTAGCGCCGCACCGTCCGAAGGCGAGCCCGATAAGAATCGGCAATTTTAGTGGCCACCCAGTGTTCGCCATCACGAGGACACTTCCACCAGCGATTGTAAATTCCTCGGTGGCTGCTGGGAAGTGCCCACAATTATTACTGGGTGTAATATTACCACGATTTTAAATTAAATTTGTTATTGTACTGAACAACGTTCGCAGCGTCGTAGGTGTTGAGACAAGGAGAGATATCAGCGCTTTTTATTTCTATTCGACTGTTCTTTCTTCGTAGATAGATAGATAGACTAAACTTTAATGTCCAACGGATAAGGTGATCTACCCACCCCACGACACGCAGGTCAGGAGGCGGGTACCGCCGCCTCAGATGCAAGCTGGGAGGCCTTTGGTCCCAGCAGCCGCTTCAGCCAGTTGGACGCGAAGGAGCTAGAGCCCAGGGTCCGAGCTGCGCAGCAGGGTCTGCCAGGGGTCTCTGCTGCCTATATACTTTCTCCATAAAAATAAATAGCGGGAGGCAAGGGGAAAACAGAGGGGTCGTGTTGTCGCGTTGCTTCCATCCTGTCATTACTTTTACAATGATCCCCCAACGTGCCTACATCCAGGCTTTTTTTATTGTTGTTTCTTTGCTGAGCATACACAAGTGATGGTTCTCGTTGCAAATGGCGGAATGAAGACTCAGTGTACCGAAATGTGTCTGTAGTGGGCATTAAAGGAAGAAACAAATATATTACCAGTACCTATTTACTTATAAGATCAAGGTACAAAGTATATTATGGAGGGGAAAGGAAAACAAAAGCGAATAACAGAAAGACTGTAATGCCAATTCAGAAAGTAGAAATACAAAAATTTAAAACTACAGAAAAGGCGAACAAACAAAAATATTAACGTATACAGGAAAATATGCTTATTCTCCTTAGTGTTACATGATGGCGCATGCGGAATTATGCGTACAAGATATAATGTAAAACAACAGTTATTACGCACAGTAAGTCTTTTGTTATATTAACTTACAAGATAAAACCTCAAATGGTATATTCCGAATTGTATGTGCTGATTATAATGGTGAGTGGCGCAGGTAAGTTATTCCAATGTTTGCTTGTTTGGGGAAGAAATGAATATGAATAGCTTATGGTGTTACTATGAGAGATATCCTTTTTTTTTGCCGGTGATACGATCTAGGTGAGATAAAATATATGGTGGTGGCTGAACACACTGAGAATGTAAGTATGACATGTAATGATACAGTTTGTGAAAAAAACGTAAGCTAGATATTTATTTGCGGATGAATGACGGTGAGACGGTAGGAATTCTTTCATTATAGTACACTGGAAGTCATTTGGCAGTTGTTTACGATCAAACGAGCTGAGTGATTTTGTATTGCTTCTAGGCAATTTATTAGGCTGACATGTCGGGGACACAAACTGATTATACATATTCAAGCTGTAGACGATTGTAAGTTGTGTATGATAGTGGTTTTAGCGATGATGGGGCCAGTGAGAAATTCAGGCGAATATATCCCAGTGTTTGACTTTTTTTTTAATGATACATTGTCAATGTGTGTTTACTTTGTTTACTTTACTTTGTCAAATGCTTTGGGAAAATTTAGAAATATGCAGTCAGTTAAAATCTAGAACCTAAGTTGGCATGCAAGTCATTAGTCAAAGATATCAGCTGAACGTCGCGTCAGAATATTTTACAGAATGCATACTGCGCAACTATGAAGAAATGGTTATTATCAAGAAAAATTAACTAGATGTGTGAATATAGCATGTTCCATAATTTTGTATGGTAATGATGTGAGTGATGTAGATCTGTAGTTATGGGGATTGTGTGTTGGTCCAGGTTTTTGAATAAGGATTACTTTGCCAGTTTTCCCATCGTATATGGGTAGCGGATTTATATTATTACGAAAAATTGCATTGTAGCATCATTAAACTAAATTCCACAGTATTTTGTAAGAAAATATTTTGGATTCCGTTCGCACCACAAGATGCTTTCGTTTTAATTTGTTTATTACAGCTTTGATGCCGGTTATATTGAATTCATTTTGATTCATGTGTTGATTGCTGGTAGAAATTATTGTAGCCATCTGATCAGGGACATCAGGGGAGGAGAATGGTTGCATGAATGTATCATTAGGCATAGTAGCGCACAAACGAACAGGTACTTCTTCCCCAGAACTTGTAAGTAATGATTACAGACTGATTAGTATTATCTATTTGTGCTACTTTTAAATAAATTTTGAAGTGTACATTTTGAAACATACATCACGTGTTTCGTGAGCAATACGATTCGCTCCAGTGGAGACAGGCAATGCGCTGATACTCAACACAAGGGTCAGCGTTATAAAGCCAGGGTACTCTTGAATGCTTAATAAAACCACTGGAAAACTCCATCGGGCGGTTTGCAGAGTGACTTGGTTGATAATTGTAAAACAGCGCGAACAACGGTAGACAAGAACGAGAAAGACACGGGACGAGCGCTGTTTACTCTCAACTAAGTTTTTAATGCCGAATCTTGGCGCCTTTAAAGGAAAGACAGTACATTCTACGTCACACTGAAGTCGATAAAACCAAACCAAAAGGCAGACACATGTGCGACACTCAAAGGTCACCAATAAAAGCTATCTTTTTGTCTGCAAATTCTTGCAATTGCTGCAATTATTGGATGTACGGCTACGATTCGGTCCCGGGCATATTTTCTGCATGTATAACCCTAGATCAACAAAAGCGCTCCTTAGTTCCCGCTCAGGTCATTCAAAAATAGTTAAAAGCGGCATTGTAGGTTCTTGCCTTCGGAATTCTTTAACGAAATCCCGCGAACACGGTATCAGTGACAGTTTATAGTCACAACTCTCCAGGATAAGGCTAGCCGGGTATCAAATGTTAATGGTCACGGAGACCTGCTCTCGATTGCTCAAGTGGGTGAAACAGCAGGATACTCAACGAACTCCTGACCATCGAGGGGATAGAGGAAAAAAAGTTACTGTTCTTCCATACCTGCATCGCATCACCCATGGGCTAAAGAATGTGGCAGGCCGGTACGATGTGAATGTAGCCATATCAGCACCGAGCAAACGTAAACAAGTATGTCCGGCAATCCAAAAGGAGAGGGGGCGGTTAGAAAAAAGGAACGGGTGTGGCATCGCGCACAGGGACAAGCTCGTCGCCTGTCGCAAAGGAGTTGTTTACAGGATTCCCCTCTCCTGCGGAGCCCGGTACATTGGGCAGACCGGACGCTGCATAAATAAAAGGCTGCTCGAGCACAAAAATAATCTAGACAGTAACAAGGAACTATTTTACCTAGTAAGCCACTGCAAGAAGTGTGAAACAATGAAAAAGAAGAAGGGAATTTGCATCGCCTTATGGGCGAAGAACAGATATACTTTACAAGCACTGCGATCAGACAACGCAGGAAATAATGGGAACCTTCCATATCGGTCAAGACTCAAAATGTATAAGCAAACCATCTGTCACTCTAAATGACAAAGAGATAGCTTTTATTGGTGACCTTTTGAGTGTCGCACGTGTCTCTGCCTTTTGGTTTGGTTTTATCAACTTCAGTGTGACGTAGAATGTACTGTCTTTCATTTAAAGGCGCCAAGTTTCGGCATTAAAAACTTAGTTGAGAGTCAGCGCTCGTCCCGTGTATTTCTCGTTCTTGTCTACCGTTGTTCGCGCTGTTTTACCATTATGAACGTCTACCAACTTGCCCAATTGAACATTTTGACTTGGTTGAAACACGAATTAAAAAAAAAAATATCCCAGGTGCAGTTTCAACCAGATTTCTATCTGGAACAGCGCACACAATAGCAAATCAATGACAGGAGTGCTTGATAACAATGAATATATTTAATTCCCTCGTAGAAACAGCAGCGGGAGGTAATACGGCACCTTTTACCCCTAATAACCGAAACTAAATGCATGAGACGCATTAAAATACTCGATGGAACGAAAGCACACCTGCCATTGACGTGTTGCTGTGATTGCGGCGCCGAATTCTAACTTCTTGCTCATATGTGTCATGTTATTTCTTTCCATCAATTCGTCCCTTTACAAAATAAAGACCACAGAAGGGGCAATGAGTGTTAATTTGATTTCACCAAGCAGTGAAGCAAAAAATTAGGAAGACCGCGCGCCATTAAGCTTTTCACGCACACGGATGATGTTTTTTTCCTTTTTCAAATGCTTTACTTTTCTATTCTTTTAACGTTTTTTTAGTTTTTACTCTCTTATGTACCAATACTATCATCAGCAAATACTGGCATTCTATTCTAAGCAGTTTGGCACCTTTGAACGCATTTTTTCTTTGCCTTTCTATATAACCAATTGATCAATTACATGTTCACAGTATTGCTAATTAGCACAGTAAAGCTTTGACTTTTCGTTGTGAGCATTTTGACACTTTTGAACGCTTTTTTCTATTCTTTATTTTATAACTTTATTAATTGGAAGAATTTATTTACTCCCTGACGCCTATCATCGATCAGTCAAATATCAATCATTACGACCATAACTTACTGTGAAACGATATTTTTTGCTCAGCCGCATAGTTTATCAGACAAGCGATGTAGACTACTACTACTACTACACCTATGGCTTTGTGACCGAACACGCTGTATAAGGTTTCGCATAAAATTGGTGGATGCTTAATATCCACCTTTGTGGTTATGGCGTAGCAATGCAATGGCTTCCTGTTCACGTGAATGAGCTTCTGTTATTCCGCACATAATCATCAAAATACAGTCGTACACTATCACGATATGTAAAAAACTACGCAGTGTTGCTAAAAAGCATTCTTTCAGAGGTGTTTTCCGCTGCATTCTTGTCACAAATTACAGAGGCAGTGGTCAGGCATGTCGTGAAATGTGCTATCGATTCCAACCACCTGTGAAATCGAAGTCCAGCTGAAGATTTTTTTTTTTTCATAGCGGATATGCTGTTTTGAACTCAGGAAACATAAACGCATAGCTTAGTGCACGTGCATTGCACGGAATGACACAGGAGGTGCGCTTATGATATTTGATGTCATTGGCATCCAGGAAGGCGACTATTGTATTAACTGTATTATTCAAATTGGTCCAGTCAGGTGATCATTGATATCACCTTTTGCCTCTGCCCCTTGGCACTACTTATGTAATGTCTAAACACAATAAACAAACAAACATTATCGTTTGGCGGAAGCAATACAAATGTAAATAACACGTGAAACACTGGTGCCACTCATGTCTGAGAATTATCAGAGCTTGCACAGGCGCCTACAGACTTAACACGAATTACGGAAAGCTTGGCTTGAACTGTCCCCAGCGTTACGAAGGGATAGTGCTCTCTTTTACGTCGGCTGACGATAGCTGGGTGCAGCCCGCTTTGGCTGCTTTTTTAACTATGCCCGCTCACAGCGTATACAGTGCGCACGTATGTAGGCGTTCCTGAGGGTAAGACATTCTATCGGACACTTTCGGAAAAGCAGTAAAGGCGAGGTACTTACCAGCTATCGTCAGCAGTCATAAACATTAACGAGATCATTATCTTGCACCCGAAAGCTGTCATTACGCCGTTATGATATGAATCCAAGCCAGGTTTCCGTCATTTCTGTTAAATCTGTGGCCGCCTGTACTGTACATGCTCGCAGACCTGCGGAGGTGCCAGCTTATAAAAGGAATCGTGGGGACGAGCTCGAAGGAAGTTAGCAGGTGAGGTGTGAAAGAACTATTCCCTCTGTGTCATTGAGAGAAAGGAAAATGTCACAGCCACAATATTGTCCCACTTTATATATAAAGGAAGCTTCCATTGCCTCACGAGTTGTCGTTTCGTTGTTTTCGCGAAACGTTTTACTCAGCGGAAGCGCTGTGCATAACCAGCACATTCAGGACAAGCAACGAAACCGCCAACGAGATGCGTGCACCTATTATCAGCTATAATATTTCCGTGTTCGCTCACTACGTAATTAACTCGTTGTCCCTTCCGACCGTTGTATGATTTGCCGCAGTACACGAAGCTTCCGTACACGACGCTGGTGGCCCAGTGCACAAACCGCCTCTCATACAGCAGTTCTTTAGGTTATCACAACTAATTTAGCGGCTCGGAACTGTTGAACAAGCTTCTGGGGGGCAACACACGCCATTTAAATGTTAAACTAATTGGCAGCGTTCTTCAAGTGATGGAAGACCTTGTGCATATATGAAACCACTTCCAGCTTCTAGTTATCATCTGGGGTATTGACGGCGTCTATGACGTGCCGGCACAGCCTTTCTGCCACCGCCACAATGACAGACTCGAGACAGGCAGGTAAAAGAGGTACCTGAATTTGATAGAGACATGGTTGCGTTTATTCAACATATTTTCTCTGGAGCACGGACTATACGCAGAAGGTTTCTATGCCTCTGTTTACCACTTTAGAGCGGTCTGAGTAGTTGTAATGTTTTAAGCACAATAAACAAACAAACATTATCGTTTGGCGGAAGCAATACAAATGTAAACAACACGTGAAACACTGGTGCCACTCATGTCTGAGAATTATCAGAGCTTGCACAGGCGCCTACAGACTTAACACGAATTACGGAAAGCTTGGCTTGAACTGTCCCCAGCATTACGAACGGATAGTGCTCTCTTTTACGTCGGCTGACGATAGCTGGGTGCAGCCCGCTTTGGCTGCTTTTTCAACTATGCCCGCTCACAGCGTATACAGTGCGCCTTAGTTCCAACAAATTTACAAGTGGAAAACAGGCGAGATTTGCAAGATTTTAGGTTTCAAGAGGCTGTCCTCAGATGTTACGTGTAGCAAGAACGCAAGGCTACATGTTTTGCTTTTCCTTTTCTTTTTTCACCAAGGTGCCTAAATCTGATGCTCTCTTTCATGTCATTGTGAAGAAAGTCTGAAGATGGTAGACTGGTATCAATAGTTCGTGCTAAATGTCTTGAATAGCCTCAAGATGAGTGACACCTTAAGCATTAAAAGTTAAAGGACGTCATTCGCTTCTTTGAGGTTCAGTTCAGTTCAGTCGTTCAGTCGTGTCCGACTCTTCGTGACCCTATGGACCATATCACGTCATGCTTTCCGGTCTCTCACTATCTTCCTAACATCACATAACTTCATCTGCAGCGCCTCGAGGATGCCATCTAACCATCGCGTTCGCTGCCTAAACCTTCTCCGGTGACCCTCAACCTTTCCCAACATCAAATCTTTCTCCAGCGACTCCACTCTTCTCAACAGATGACCAAATTAGCCGAGCTTTAACTTTAGAATTTGACCCTCCAATGAGCAGTCAGGGTTTATGATTGACAATATCAATGATTTGATCTTCTGACCGTCCAAGGAACTCTCAAGATTCTCCGCCAGCACCACAATTCAAACGCGTCAATTCTTCGGCGGTCAGCCTTCTTCACAGTCCAACTCTCACATCCATACATCAGAACTGGAAAGACCATAGCACGAGTTATACGGATCTTGGTTGGCAGTGTAATGTCTCTGCTCTTTACAAGGCGTTCAAGGCTAGCCATGGCTCTCTTTCCCAGAAGCAGGCGTCTACTAATTTCATGGCTGCAATCACCTTCCGGGGTAATCTTGGAGCCCAAAAAGAGAATATCTGTCACAGCTTCCACTTCTTATCCCTTGATGCTCCAGGACTTGAAAGGGCAAGACGCCATGATCTTTGTCTTTTTAATGTTCAGTTTATACCCCAAACTTCTCGCTCTCGTCTTGTACGCGCATCAGAAGTCTCTTGAGTTCCACTTCACTTTCCGCCATTAGAGTTGCATCATCCGAATATCTAAGGTTGTTGATACGTTTCCCAGCAATCTTCACTCCAGCTGAAGACTCGTCCAGACCGGCCTTCCTCTTGATGCACTCAGCATATAGGTTAAATAGGCAGGGCGACTGAATTCAGCCTTGTCTCACTCCTTTCTCAATCGGAAACCAATCAGTAAGACCATGCCCAGTTGTGACTGTGGCCTCTCGCCCTTCATACAGGTTCCTGAGGAGACAGATGAGGTGATTTGGAACTCCCATCTCTTGAAGAGCTTGCCACAATCTGCTGTGATCTACGCAGTCAAATGCTTTAGCATAATCAATAAAGCAGAAGTAGATGGGTTTCTGGAACTCTCTTGCTTTTTCCATGATCCAGCGAAGGTTTGCAATCTGGTCTCTAGCTCCTCTGCCCTTACGAAACCAAGCTTGTACGTCCGGAAGCTCCCGATCCACATACTGATGCAGCCTACCTTGGAGGATTTTCAACATCACCTTGCTAACATGCGAAATAAGCGCGATTGTGCGGTAGCTGGAACAATCTTTGGCACTGCCTTTCTTTGGAATGGGGATGTAAACTGACCTCCTCCAATCTTGTGGCCACTGCAGGGTTGTCCAAATTTGCTGAAATAATCTATACAGAACGTTAACAGCGTCGTCATGGTTGAGGTTTTGAAGCAACTCAGCTGGAATGCCATCAATTCCGCTAGCTTTGTTCTTAGCAAGGCTGGCTAAGGCCCATTCAACTTCACTCTTCAGGGTGCCCGTCTCGAGATCAGTAATCACAACCGTCTTATGTTGGGTTTGCTCATCCGGGTCCTTCTTGTACAGTTCTTCTGTGTCTTCCTGCCACCTCTTCTTTATCTATGAGGCTTCCGTGAGGTCCCTGCCTCGTTTGTCCTTTATCGCGCCCAGCTTAGTACAGAAGCTTCCTTTGATATCTTTGATTGTCTTATACAGAGCTCTTGTGTTCCTCAATTGGCTGTTGTCCTCAACTGCTTGGCACTGTATGTTCAGGAAGGCATTCTTATCTCTCCTTGCTATTTTCTGGAAATCCGCATTGAGAACCTTGTATCTTTCTCTTTCTCCCATAACTTTTGCCATCCTCCTTTCCTCAGCTATTTGCAAAGCCTATTCAGATAAACAGTTTGCTTTCTTGCATTTCTTTTGCTTTGGAACTACCTTAGTAGCAACTTCTTGTATTATATCACGAACATCAGTCCCACATCTCTTCGGGCTCTTTGTCTTCTAGATTTAATTCTTGAAATCAATTCCTCACTTCCACAGCATATTCTAATGGAATTTGATCCAGATCATACCTGAAAGGCCTTCTAGTTTTCTGCGTTTTCCTCAATCGAAGCTTAATTTTGGCAACAAGAAGCTGATGATCGGTGCCGCAATCGGCCCCAGGCCTTGTTTTTACTGCTTGTATAGCGCTTCTCCATCTCTGCCGGCAAAGAATATAATCAACCTGATTCCTGTACAGACCGTCCGGTGAAGTCCATCTGTACAGGCGCCTCTTGTGCTGTTGAGGTTAATGATGGTATAAATTTTGCTATCTCTTTCCATGTAGAAGAGCTCTTTTATGCAGTGCCCATCTGAAACTCTTTGATCAATTAAAGAATGCAGATAATAAAATGATTTCGTTGCTTTTCAAAACGCGATTGGCATGATGTTAGAGAAAATTTTTAACCTTTTATCAATTTACCTTTGCAGAACTTATATTTTATTTTATGGCCTGTTTTATCGACAATTGAAAAGGTATCTGCAATGGGCGATGTACCTCCTTAATGGTCTGCAGTGTTTTTTATTTTTTTCCGCGTTCACTTTTTACACGATTTTTTTTTCAGCAGGAACAAATAACCCAGTGTTTTATTATAGGACGAGTTCTTAATTATTTTGAACAGGCCCTATCTCACCTTTTTGTAAGAGGATACGCCAGCGATAGTAAAGAGTGATTTTAAATAATTCGGCAAATTTGAAACGTTTTATTGCTGTAGCTTATTGAAGAAAGGATGTTTTAGTGTTTAGATTTGTTTATAAAATGGAACGCAAGGTACATTTTCTTGGCGTATTCCCTTCGTGCTCAAAAGGAGCTCTTTTCATACAATTCAGCCCATTCTGAAATATATAGAGAGGCCTGGAAATACTGTGCTTCAACGTTCGAAGAGTCTGTTATGCTGTCAGATTGCTCAACTGTGCCATCTGACCACTTGTGATAGCAAAATTTAATGTTGTATGACAAAGCATGCGAAACGTTTTTTGCAATGTTTCCATTTACACCACGTATGAGATCTCCTGTCTTGTGACTGTTAGTGCACTGACTAGTCTAGGCGATGTGTTAATGACAGACTCGCAGTACACGGGTAAAATCTTGCTGGCAATGAGCGGACGCACCTTCTTACCATTGCATTGCTTGCAGCAATTGGTTTTGTTTGGAGGGTTTTCATTGAACGTTTCAAAGTTACTCAAGCTATGAGAGACGCCGTTGTGGAGGGCTTCGGAAATATCGACTGCCTGGCGTTCTTTATCTCTCAGTGACATCACATGGTTCAAGGAGACTTTGCTTATCACCTCAATCAAAAAGCAGCAGCCGCGGCCAGGATTCGACCGTAGGTGTGTCACCCTGCGTTTAATTCTGAAAGGTTGGAGAGTACCAATAACTTGCGGCTGCGTTTCGATGGAGGCGAAAAGAAGAGGCGTCAGTGTGTAGTGCGATGCCAGCGCAGGTATGCGGATATACACACTCTTATCTTCAACCATTCAACCAGTTGTGATCAGCACCCGTGTTTTGTCCTATGTGCCCCTGGTTTTGCCTTCCGTGTGCTTCAGCAAAATTAGATAAATGAATTTGGTGAAAATTAACTAGACCATCAGTTTCCTCTGCTGGGGCAAGCGATCATGGCTCTTCAAACCTAAGACATTCAGAGACAGACGAGCAACTTTAAGCGCACAAAACAGTTGCCTTTGCTGAGGATCAGGAACCGAATACGGAGAGCGGTTAGGAGGGTTGCTGCTCCTCGCCCTATGGGGCTGGGACTGGTAGGCCACCGCCGTTTGCGGCCGGGGCTACCCTGCCATAAAAGGTTGTACCTGTTCTAGGCGGCCACTGCACCCGCCACCGCTTCGATGGCGGACGACGGCTGTTGCGACGCACGTTTTGTCTCTTCCTCTTTTTTTTCCTTTCTTTCTTTCTTCTCTATTTTTTTCTTTTGTCCACACGAGGCAGCCGAGGTGGCTCAGCTACAGAGCCAGTAACAGGCCCGTGCATTTTCCTTTCTTTCTTCCCACAGTCGCAACTGCAACAACCGAATACAGTGCTTGTGTTATCGTATGAGCCCTAAACCAACATGAGCTGATATTCTGGAGGTTAAATGTAATTCAAGTGGAGGGTATTGTGCAAGCACCGCCTCTATTATTAATACAAGCATCTGGATCAAAATTTGCTGTTATGACAATGAAAAAATTAATTTTGTAAATCAGAATCTTACACCGCCATAAGAATACCCTGATTTCCTTGCCACAGAAAGTTCAAACTAATGCAATAATATTGCAGTGTCATTTGGACCGCATCAATGTCTGCTGCCAGATTTATTGGCTAGCGCTTATTACCGCCCCGTTGTCCTAGCTGGTTACATTCGCTGGTGAAGGTGCGGGGTAACGAGTGCAAAATGCAACCAGTACAAGGCAGCGGTAATCAGCGCTCGCCAATGAATCCGGCAGAAGACACTGATGCTCTCATTATTGCACCACAATACACCGTACTTCTCGTCTCCCTCGGTCGCAGAGAGGCACGTGACATGCTTTCTGTTCATAACAGGAAAGAGTGGTATCGCCTTTGCTTTTTCAATATAAGGACACGCATCAGTGGCAGTTCAGATCTGTCGTGTTTTTTGAACGGCTAAAAGCGGCTACTAATGTCAAGGTTGCGGGATCAAATCTATATCTTGTTGGCAGGGATGGAATGGTAAGTGCGTAATTACTTATTAGCAACCAACAAAAAGCAACTAAGTTGAAAAATTCTTCCTGATCAGAATAGTAGCCCCATGCTACTTCTGGGTTAATTTTAAAGAGTAATTACTCATTTATCACAAATGTTCTCCACCTTAGGGAATTCTCTAGTGTTTGGACCGCTAGTGGTGAGAAAAGAAAGATTTAGAATTCCAAAGCGCCTATGAACGTCGCCATTCAATTAACAAGCCCAGGTGGTCGTACACTAAAAGATCGTCATGAGATTCGTGCACTTTTTTCGATTGTACTGTGTTATTGAAAGTTTCTCACAATTCAGTGACAGACTGGATGAGTATAGGCCCCGTACGCCGTAGAGATAAGGTTTGGACCTGGCTCGGAGCCACGTTTCTCTATACGTGAAAAGAACGGCTATATATGGTGAATTTTCCTCTGATATGGCACGTCTAGACTATTTTCATCTGGTTAAAGGACTGAATATGTAGCACCATACCCATTCACACTGCGAATTCTAAAGACATAAAGTGAGGCTTCCTGATTCTGTCAAAGGTGCTCATGAGAAATGCAACAGTAATTACGGTAACAAGATGGCAGAACTTTGTACTTAGCGAAAAGCGACTACTCTCAGCTTTCCCGGTAATCGGTAGCCAGCCAAAACGAAAGACATAGTCATCACATGCATCATAGATACATTCATCACAGAAATAGGTACGAAATTAACAAGCCTAAATCTATCTTGTTTTAATACAAGAACGTTCAGGATCTCATGTCGCAAAAAAGGAGCCTTGCATCTCCGGTCCATTACCTCCCGACTGAGCACTAGCTCCCCACTGCGGGAACATTCTCCCCTGTCTACATCACAGTGTTTATAACTCATACAAACCTCGAAGCTCAAATGTTAAAAAATAAAAAAAAAAACACGCGAGGACGAGCGAGTTGTTCTGAGCAACTTTGCGCTATGCAAACCAACCTGGTAATAGGTTCCAGTAGATAATGCACGTTCGCCTTTCTACTTCGGCAGTCGAACGTTGGGTGAACCAACACGCACACACTGATACCTGGCTCAAACTCCATCTACGCAACTCCGAAGTTTTAAATGTTGCCCTTCTCGAATGCCGTGAGCCCATCGGCGCACTTCCGTCCAAAATGTAGGAGGTTGATATTTTCCTCAACTCCCAGTAACCAAACGAAGGGAACACTAGACAACATAATAAATTAGAGCGCAAAAACAACCACATATATACAGAGTACCGACACAGATCAAGGTTGTTTTTTTGCGCTCTAATTTTATTATGTGCAATATGCACCAATTCACCCAGGAAGACGTTTTACTAGAAAAGCAGAAGCCACGGCCACGGATACTACCACATGTTATTCATTCCAGCATTGTCGTTTCGGTCAAAATGAGTACAAAGATGACGTCCTTTTGTGATCTACATAACAGTTCGCAAAGAGGGTTGTGATTCGCGCAAATCGCGCCTGGTGCCTGAACAATGAATGTGGCATGAGTGCGTGTGAGACATGGCCAAAGTGCACAACGTGGACCACTGCGCATACATGACACTGACGTGTGGCTCTACAGCGACTGCGAAAGTGTGCACGGGTCTTAGAGCTGTAACCTGGGATGGATCGCACTTAACAAGTACTAGCAGATTATGATTAGCAGCTTACCGGTATCACTCAAGAGGAAAGCGTATAACAGTTGCATCTTACCTGTATTCACCTATGGGGCTAAAATTTGAAAGCTAACGAAAAGGGTTATACTTAACGTGAGTACAACGCAGATAGCTATGGAGCAGGAAATAGTCGGTGTAACGTGAAGAGATATAAGAAGCATGCAGAGTTGGTTCGAGAAATCACTCGAGTTAATTACATTTTAGAGGAAATCAAGACGACGACATGAGCATGAGCAGGACATGTAGTGCAAAGAGAGGATAACCGATGGTCGCCAAGGGTAACAAATTGGATATCAAGGGAAGGATAGCGCAGCAGGGGGCGACAGAAAGTCAGCTGGGCGAATGAGGTTAAGAAGTTTGCAGGGGTCAAGTGGATTAAGCTAGCCCTGGATTGGGTCATTTGGAGAAATATAGGAGAAGCCTTCACCCTCAGATGAGTAATAGTCCTACTGATGATGACGATGAATGCCAAAACTTTCTATAAGGGGAGTGAAACTTAAGGCTCGATTTTAAGCGTATGACGAGTAAGCTTTAGCAGCTTCCTACTCCTGCTCCCATTGCGGATCCAATCTTACGTACACGCAAATTTAGCGCCACGTAATCACTGCTATCTTGATTTGTGGCCTTTTATCGCGCAAAACCTCTTCAGCTTGCAGTTAAAAGATATATATTGTGTGAATGGCCACATGGCATATACTATATTGCCATGAACCCTTGTAATCTTTCTCTGTTGCTTCTGGACTCTGCTGGCGTGCTGTCTTATCAGTTGGCGCGTACCGCAAGAAAAGATCTTGTGTTCACTGTTTATTTACGCTCAGTGCCACAGCGACATGGCTTTGTCATTTTCTTTGTCGTGGAAGATGCGCCGAGATGTATATCGAATGATTCCAGCCACTCATGCTTCTTTCCAAAACGTTCCGGGATTGCTAGTCACCCTGCGCGGCTTCATCTAGATGTTCATTCGCCAAATGAGCGCTGGCGAGTGCAACGAGGAATCAAAGCTCTACAACTTCTGAGCACTCTTGCTGTTATCGCCGCCGCCGAAGTGGCTAGTTCTTTTGTAGGCGCAAGTCCGACCAATAAAGAGTTTATTTCAGCGAAATCCCTGTTTTTCGATTGTTCCCAAAGGCCTTGTTGCTACCACGCGACAATATAAAGCCGCGCTTTATCAAGCCGTCAGAACACACCTGCTTGGCCTACGTGGCCTAGAGGTAACATGTATGACTTGGAAGCCAGCGCCCTGGATTGTTCGATTCCATTCACTCTCCCATCTGAATTGAGAAGCCCGGGTTGACAGCGCCTGACATATCGACATTATCACGTCGTTGAATGACATATCACAACTCTATGAGCTTCAGCGCCTGGCCATGTCAACTGCCAGACGTCACCCCTCGGAAGTATACCCGCGTTTTGTAGCGAAAGCTACACTGCGCTAGGTTTTCAAGCCGTCGGCGTGGCACCATGGCACCGTGCCACGAAACCATTGGCTAGCAATTGTCACGTGGTATACACCTAGTGCTGGGCCATGAGTTGGAGGAGGAAAGAAGAAGAAAAAGAACAAGAAGAAGTAAAAGAAGAGGAAGAAAAAAAATGAAGGAGAAGACAGATAACTCGGTAGTTGGTAGAGGTGAACGACAACAGGGAGTTGCTAGCACAAAAGGATCGTTCGAACGTTGTGACGGCCACACATTAAATCCAGGGGTCCGCAGAAAAATTCGCTGCAGCACTCACAGCTTTCGCTCCATCCCTAGGATCAAGCTATGCTTAAACTCCCACAATTGATCGCGCTCACAATACCCACGCTGACAAAGCCGATGCCTTCGGCATGGACGCCGAATTTTGTGGATAGAGGGGCTTTTACCGCTATCTCGATAGAAAGCAGGGTTCAACTTCTAACGCCCCTTCCTGTATGAAAAAGTAATTTCCTCTGTGCTTGACCTTCTTGTTTTTAACTTTTTTCTTAGTGCTCTATAAATGAAGTGGTCTGAATGAAATCGTACGGGCCGCTATACCATCGTGCGTATACTGCTTTCACTTCTCCCTTTCGCCGTAAACTGAGCGTAGCTTAACGAACATGGCTGCTCTAACTTTTCTGTCACTGTCATTACGGATCATTACGGATGGCCTGGATAAAAATCAATGAGCTCGAACAGCTTTTCCTTCCCACATAGCCCTGTGTTTACCGGCGCGGGAAAGTTGTTCGATCAGGGTGCATATTACTACTGCCAAGGGATATATTCACGCGCAAAAACAAGCGCATGAAACAAGCAGATATAAGGAAAGTATAAGTGTAGAGCCTTGCGTGGCAGCTGCATAAATTTGCTCACCTCACATTGACTAAGCGACGTGATTAACGAACTTATCATGGTAATGTTCGTGACGCGGTGCTTCTTTTCACCGCCGTTTGTTGGTCTTTGGGGCTAGCTGCTTGTCGCGACCTGAGGAAACAAATGTGACCTTAGGTGAAATGAGGTGCCTGAGCCGCCAGTGCCTAGTCTCGTGGACCCAGATTAGGCCGTCTTAACATTTCAAATCGGACCGCGCGACCTCTGCATGCGAAGACGGGATTCTGTGAGCCTTTTCTGGAGAGGGGGCGCGAAGGCTACCTCTAAACACCGCCGAGGGGCGCGCCCATCGCCAGAGACCACCCGCCGGGCTCCGGTGAATAATGGAGCTGGTTTCCGTGTGGTGGAAGCGGCGCGGTCCAAACAGGACAAGTAGTGAAGAAAACAAATTGCACAGCAGATATTAAAGAAGCAAAAACTAGAAGGGGGCGGCTTTGCAGTGTGTCCATCTTAAGAGGGGGACGGTGCAAAATGGCAGTCGCTATCGTTGAAATACCCAGCAGAAGGCATTTTTCCATGCTCATACCTAGACCGCTGCTCATGTCTTGCACTTCGAACATCGTTGCAGTGCTGTGCCTTCCAGGGAATGCTGAGGATGGCTTTCTTCAAAGAACTCCTGTTTGTCGGATGTGGAGTACGGCCCTCAGCTCGTAGCAGAATGTAAAAAACAAAAAAAAAGCCGTGCTCTTGTCGGTGGGTGGAAGCCTGGATGTTAGCGGGGTCTTTCTTGAGGAGGGGCTCAAAGGCATCCAGGAGGTTGCAGCATACCGCACAAATTGCTGCTACCGTGACAAGGCCGGGCTACCGCATGTTATTTTGTATCTTTCCATTTCTTAATGCGAAGCGGCCGCCAGCCTTCGTTTTGCAAATACACGCGGGTCTGCCCGGAATAATCCAAGCATGAATGACGGTCGACTCTATTTGTGCATGTTACGGTCAGCACAGACTATCACGCCTCGAGCTGCCTTCGGGTTTGCAGAGGAGGCCAGATTTGTTTAAGACTTCCTCCAGGGGCCCACCAGAGCGCAATGATCAATCGCCGCCTTTTCTCTCCGCTGGCTACCGCGCGTACGCACCGGTAAATTGCCTCGCCCACCAGGAACATCGAGGGCCTCTTGATAGGCATGGCTTGAACATGTGTAGCAGAAAATAATAATAGCGATGAACATGAAATACCTCTGCAATGGTGTATTGGGCTTACTGTAAGAGAAATGTTTGCCGCTCTAAACGCGATCGATGGATGCTAAAGTTGAACGCTAAAATAGCCTAAAGGTAAGCAGCGGAGTCATTTGTGTACCTGTAGCAGGCGCGGGTATTTCGAAACCGCAGGGGTCCCTTATTACTGTGCACTTTTGTATTCATTTACAATTAGAATACGCTTCTTTTGCGTGCGCAATAATTCATTTTGATCACCGAAATCACCGATGCTCGTTCTATTCACCTTGTAGGCATCAAAACGTGTGCACAAGAAATGGCTTTGCGACTAATGCAACGGGCAAGCAATTACATTCTCTCGTAAGGTGCTCATTGCAGATGTCGCTTATGATTGTCAATCATCATCCAGCCTAAACTGTAAATACGCCGCTAACCAAGTATCCACTTCATTATTTTTGTCAGATACTAATCTCTTGCGAGAAACGTTAGTGGACACCAAAATTGCATCCTAATTGTACTACACCACGCCCACCGTCACTGGGTCTCCTCGGCAGACTGATGTTCTCTTTTGGCTGCACTTCGCAAACAGATACACAGTTTGTTTCATTTGCTACTTTTATCATCGCTGGAAACCTAAAGCCTCCCATTAACCCCGTTTAACTAACTGCGTTAATGTCCTGTGGATACCGCATGCGACAGGCAACCGAATTTAATTTCACCCCAGTTTTCTTTCCTGTACAGTAAATTAACTGTGCATTCATTCCTACAAGTCATAATGACGTTTCACTGATGTTGAAACCAAATAATTAAAACTTATTAGATGTTTAAACAATTCCATTGCTATGTGGCGTCAGGACACTGTAAATCAAAGAGGAATTGCGAGGTGAATATTGCCATTGATATAATGCGTAATCATTATGGCTTGTTTAATTAGCCGTCCAAGTTGATGTGGCTGCGGAGTCATGGCTGTCGTGGCCAGGCAGAAAGTTTAAGCACACAATACTGATAATGCCGTATTTTTCGCTTAGCGAGACCCTTAATTCCGTCCCGATATAAACAAGAAACATGTTCTCCATTATGTGTCAATACGTAATTGACGTGCGCCCTGATTACAAGTATTCTCGGTTTGGTTCGCATTGCAAAGTGGGGTTTTTTGCGTGTGACGTTTCGGCCTTTGATGATGTGTTGCTTACTAAGATGGTTCGGATCTTCGCAAAAAAAAAATTCCTTTGGAAGTTCGCCGCTTGTGAAAGTGTCAAATTTCCAACCATCTTTTTCTCTTGCAGGTTAAGCCTGTCAGTGTGGCAGAGGCGGTTGGAAATTTTTGTGAACAGGTTAGAGATTCGTTTGGATTTAATTGTAGCGCTTTGTTTGAAGTCATGACAATTGCTCAAATGAGTTGTGAGGTGGTTACAAAAAGAACCAAAACACCGTCAGTTCTACGGATGACAGCACGGAGAGCCTGCAAAGGAGAGACTAAAATTCGATATATATTTTTAAAGCACGGTACGACCCACTTCTAAATTGCCTACTTGTGGGTCTGTAGACAAAATCAAGACGTTGCATGGGATTGGGACGTATTATCCGTAGTGCCTATCACTATTTATTGTTTCTATCTGGTCGAAAGTTCGAACATTGAATATATATTTTTATAATTTAATGCTAGGTTTGGATAATAGATTGTCAACAATGGATTTCTAATAATAGTAATTGCTACAGAAGAACTAGAGTGTGGCAGAGAAGGTACTTAGGACCCGTGCCCAGCCCTGGCCATACAATAAAGTGCTTTATCCCGCGGCTCGGCCTAGCCTGTGGGGCGAGCCACTCCACGGCTTTCAGATGAACCCGAGGCCGTGCCTTGCACCTACCCTAGAGACTATATCACTTTTCGGCGATAGTTCATGCTTTTATGTGTTTGCGGTATTCTCCGAAATAGTGGGAGTGGAATATGACCTCAATAAGACGGATGAACGGGCTTGCTGGCCATTCACAGTGATAAAACAACGCATAAAAGACACGGACGAGAAAGGAAACACGGCATAAGCCCTTGTGTCTTGTCGCCTTCCTCGTCCGCGTTTTTGCTTAGCTGTTTTATCGCGAATATGACCTTTTACATTTGCCTCCGCGTGCCCATGAAGTATCGGAAAGATATCGAAAGAGGTGCTTAATTGACGACTGCGATCAAAATATATATTTTGAAGCAAGAAAATATCCTTCGCTTCTCTGTGAGCACGCACGTCTCATTTAATTAGTATACACGCAAGTGCCGTCGTGCCACCTTCGTGCGGCGAGATTCGTGACGAAGCAGGGAATGGCACATGCATGGGCAATACCTGACTTGACAAGAATCAACGAGAGGACCATAACCACTCTTCGCAATTTGCATTCAAATATATTTTGCTTATCGTTCTTCACAGCAGCTGTGTAAGGAGATAAAAAGCGTCGCATTCATTTTTTTTTTACCAATGCGTTACCTTTTTTGCAGGCGCCACCTAAAGTCCACCGCAGTGCCATTCCAATTTTCGGTGGCTCGCAAGCGCTCACTGGAACGCGCCGCGAGAAAGAAACAAGTCTTTGCTGCCACGATCTAGAACGAAAACCAAAGAGGAGGGAATGCAGTAGTACTCGGTTGCTGCCGCTGATTTACTGCTGCTGGAGGCTCACGCAGGTGGCATCTGAATCCCCCCCACATAGAAAGAAAAAAAAAAGTGGAATATGCAAGGAGCCAATTCCTTATTTATTTCTCTCACTGACCTTGTCAGCGTCATGCCCTTTTGCTACATTGTGGCAAAGTTGTTGCAATGTAGCAGCTCAGTGGCGTGCTTTACTCGAAAAGCATCGACGGCGCGGACTGGTTTTCGGTAGCAGAGAAGATGCCAAGATCTCAGTCTCGAAAACAAATCACAAGAGGGGTTCTCTTTGGAATGCTCGGCCCATTGGCGCAGTAAATCTTGCCCGCTCGCCGTAAATAGTGCTCTGGTCGGCTAGTGTGATTTGGCATTCAACGCTGCAACTCCGAATCTAGCTGCTGTGCCCAGGGAGCCGGTTAGTTATAATGCACTGGATGCTTTCGTATCAGTTTCGGCCCCGTTAATGTATCCGCTCTATGGCGAACTGTTACGGATGTGGGTTGTGTGCCGCTAAATGTCACCATCTTCCATAAATAAGGATTTTCCTCCGGTTTCAGGTCTTAGGGGGAGAAGCATCTCTTTTGTTAAAAAAAACTTCAACTGCAAGAAAACTCTCATCGGCTTTTTCTCCCCGAATATCAACTCTTTGTAACTATGTCGTTTGTGCTTCGTGACAATAAGAAAATTGCGTGCCATAGTCAGGAATACTTCATGCAGCATCGAGCGAGTAGTAATCCTTTCGTGGAGTACTTGAAGGGCAAACACAAGACAGCAAAATTTGGACAGATGGATAATCATCTAATAGCCTTTGTTCGAAGCTGCTTCTCCAGGTTTTCGTCTAAAGGAATGCCACGTGTCGATTTCAGCTGACTATCGCCACCGACATGGGCAGAGTTAAAGGCATCAATAACTATTCTTATACTACAAAGTCCTGACTTCACCCACTCTTGGGCTATGGCTCCTGCCGTGAATCTAATTAGCTTGGTACGATGGCAAATGCGGCTCCACCTGACCCCCACAAACTTCCTTATCTCATCCGCTATACCTAACCTAACCTTATGTTGTCCCACGATAACCTTACCTTCTTATGAAATCGGAACGGTTAAACTTTGACGACACCGGCTATCTTGCTTTCGCATTGCATGCCATGCCCATTGCCTATCTCCTCATCTTGATTTTGGCTGGATTATTACTGCTGTTTACCCCTTGGTCTGCTATGCTTTCTCCCTGTCTCTTGAAGGGGATTGCAAGGAATTCGCCGAAGGTAAGAAAAGCACACGATACTTAGAGGTATTGATTCGCCTATCTTCCTGCAAAAAAATTCAGTCTAGCTAATGAAGCACCAGAGATGTCGGTGATTAAAAACTGCCTCCGCGTTTTCTCTCTCAATTGATACACCAGTGAAAGAAAGAAAACAATTATTGAAGCGAAAGCTTCACTACACCAGGTAGTTCGAGCCGTCGGGTATAACGGTTTTCACCTTGAGGAAGATTTAGAGGTCAAACTTTTGTGTTAAGCCTAGTGGTCGCCATGCGAGTTTGTGGTTAGTCACGTAGTCCCCCAAGTGTCCCGTGCCACAGTGAAGGTCAAGGTTACATCACGTGGTGGTCGCCATGTGGCTTTGGGACATGTTCACGTAGGGCACCAAGTGGCCCGTCATAATTTTCAAGGTCAAAGTCAAGGCTACGTGAGGTGCCATCGAATATGCACGGTTTTCCCCTCGAGAGAGATGGAGAGGTCAAACTTCTGTGTTAAGCCTAATGGTCACCATGTGACTTTGGGGAACTATCACGTAGGCCACCAAGTGGCCCATGACCACAGTGAAAGTCAAGGTCACGTGAGGTGACGTCAGTGAGACGTGGAAGTAGAGGATGCTAGAGGGGCGATACGTGTATAAATAGGAGCTCCCGGGCTCCTACCTAGGTTACAACACTGCACGAGATGGAAGACGAACATCCTGCTGCAGTAGTGCGTCGAAACGCGAAGAAGGCCCTCATAAGGTGGCGTGCCGAAGAGACTGATGAAGAACGGGTTTTACTTTTTGAAGAAACCCACAACGTTTTCAGTTCAAGTTTGGCAATGAGCGTAGCCATGGGCATGAAGCTTTCGCTTCCCTCCAGGGTTAACTAAACTTAAATCACCAGATACTATTTACAGACAGGTGCCACGCTCCGCCCACAAAAAGGTCACCAGACAATCTCGCTCGTACATTTATGTTTTGCCGTTTGCTGCCCGCAACAAATAGACAGCAGAACAGGACAACTAGTGGGAAGGGAGACGCGCCACTGTCTGCTTCCCGGCCGGACAAGCAATCCGCTTTCTTCAGCGTGGAGCTGCTGAACCAACGATAGCAGTCCGTAACAGTCTCCGCTGCCAATGTCACGTGCGCTAGACGATGCAATTTCCGGAAAATGGAGTGAACTCGCATACTCAGGGCGTTCGCTCCATTTCCCACTGCTGTCATGACGGCTGTCATTGTCTGGTGTGTGGAAGCATCACTTTTTTCAAGAAAGGTAACTTCATCATGGGATAGGGTGGCTAATGAAGCCCTATTACACGTGTCCGATGATTTATTGGTGTGAAATGCTCCTTTTATCTGGTCTATCGTATGCACATGATGTGCGAAAAGGGCTGAAGTGCTGACAAATTGAAGCAAGAATCAATTTCGATTGAGTAGTCTTTTTGCAACCACGGCAGTGGTCTGCCGTTACAAGATTTGCTCAAAGAGATTTTTTTTTTGTTTTCTTGAAGCGCCTGTTGAGCTAGCTGATTGTTGGACAAATGTACAGATGGCCGCTGGTTGTCGGAATAGTATGTGCACGAAATGTTTGCAAAACTCAATATGTTTATTACCAGAAGCGTTTGTACTAATCTTCTTGTGCAGTTACCCGGAAAAGCCTGACCTCTTATGCTACCAGAAAATGAGAAAAAGCATAGAAATAAAGTACAGAGGTATTGAGAAAACTGTATTTGAAGTAAATAGAGTAATAAAGACTATTTATAAACTGTATTAGGAGCGAAGAAAATATTCCTGGCGCTGTAAGTTATGGCGCCATTGTTATACGTTGTGGCATGCATCAGGGACGCGAGCTGGGCGCATTACAATCATCACCAATAATCACTATCGTCATTTTCCCAAGCCTAACTTCTCTCTTCGAAAGGCAGACTACTCCCAGTGATTTAAAATTAACGAGGTGAACAAGCTGCAGATTGAAATCGAGCTCGCCTTGTGCCACCACCGGAAATATTATCCCCTAAAGCTTCCTAAGCTCAAACGCAAACACCTTCGCTTTCTACCAAATTTTCCTGGTCATGAAGGTTGCTCCACGTACCCTCTAATGTGTTTTCTGAGATGTCTCAGTGCAGCATGTTCAGCGTACTAGTGTAAAGCATGGGTTCAACAAGGTACATCCGTTCCGTTAGTGTTGCCAAACAGATTCACCGCATCCAAGGTAGTCAGGAAGACTGACAAAGCTTTTAGTAGTAGTGCCACACATTACCGCTTATTCACAAGAAGGGTAGGTGACCGTTAGCTGGATGTTGCAAGAGTATCGAACGAAGAGAGACGGTATCAGCTCGTAGTATTCTCATAACACGTGTCTCGCTGTACACTGAGATTGTTTTTGTCTGCGGCAGTTAGTTTTTTGTGGTGCGGTATTTTTTACACTTCCAAATTTATTGATCATGAAATACGACTGCTGTATGTGGCGACGCCGATGGCGGCAGACGTCAACCTGCGAGGTATACTAAGTACTATGCATATCGGTTAATACATACCATAAAAGTTTAGCCAAGAAGCAAAGAGAAGGTGGTCATAATAAAACCCGCGATGCGCTCCCGCACCCTGAACTCCGCCGCCATACTCATGCGCAGCGACAACTGGTCTTTAGCGACAGGACGACCGGTGGCCGTTAATCAAACGCGTGACCTGATACTGCGATCAATGGCCCCGGCTCATTTAGCGCTTCAAGTATTTTCTTTTCCTGGGAGCGTGCCAACCCTTTGGGCAAAAGCCGTGCATCGGAATGCGTCATCGCAGTTGACCGCGCGATTAGCGCACCTGGCCTGACGTCTCCCGCGGTAGCCGACGCCGCCGCGGCTGCTCCAAGAGCGAGGCGAGGTCGAACGCAGTGGCGCGTGCCACGGCGCCTGTAGCCCATCATTAATGGCGGTCACGTCCTGCACTTGACGACCGAGCACGGAGCGTGCCGTGCACGCGACGCCGTCATGCCCTGGCACTGCTGTGCTAGTACGCTGCGACTACCGCGCCAGTGTCAGGATGGTGACGATTCAGTGTATAAACCTGCCAGACAGTTACATCTGTATCATGTATTACTTTCAAGCTCTTCCTTTCCGTCATTCTCACTGAAGGAAAGCTCCTTAATTGGCAGTTCATCGTCCCTAGAAGGCGCACTGTAACACATAAGTGAAGAGGTAATAACGCTAAGAAGCATACACTCCAGTATTCTTCTACCTGGCCTAATATAGTAGCATGTAAGAATATAAAGTGGTTTATGCAGCGTGAGCACTTTCAGGAGAAATGCAAAAATATAAAAATTTCAAAAGAACTTTGCGATACTTTTTCTCGTACTTCTTTTCGTACACAGCCTTTTGCAAAGCTCAAAATGAAGCCATTGCTTAATATCGAGACGGAAAATGGATGTATTTCCAAAATAAATTAAGTGGTGTGTGCATCAAGGAATTTGAAGCGTAGACTTTTATTAATTGATTACGATGGAACATTGCTAAAAAGAAACCAGAGAAAGTTATCAAAAACACTTTGTGCCTGCGTTATCGATATAACTCCTCTCGCAATTGAATTTGACACATTTTTTTAGGTCTACGAGTCTCCTTTGGAACATTTGCGTGTTTAAATAAATTTTGTCCCCATAAGTTAAATTTCACGTAATCAACATGTAAAGCTTAAAATCTTGGCTAAAAATGCGAAAGTAATTTTAATATATAAAAGCGAAAAAAAAACAAGGTTTAAATCTTCCGGCGATATTTTAGTTTTTACCTTACCTACGCTCTTTGCAAAAAAGATTATTTTGCTATTTAATTTCGACTAAGAAATTTAGTTTCGCAAGTGGTAGGGGTACAAGGCAGGCACTGGAAGAATTAGTTGTAATTGTAAATTATATGTCTTCAGGACATTAAGACCTCTTAAGAGCGATAAGCCGAACGCCTTTTGGTCTAGTTCTACTGTAGTGTTTATTTGACAGAACACTCCCCGTCAATACCACAGGGAGGATGGCGGCTTCCTCCGTGCCGTATTCGAGGTGAGTAGCTCCACTCGGCGGTGATGACGCCCGCTCGTTGTGCCGCTTGGTGATCATTGCTGGTTGCAGATGACGTGCGCTACGCTCCCTCTATAGACGGGGGTGAAATCATTGTCGCGCCCCCTACGTTGCCATGGAGACATCGGGCACGCTAAACAGGGAGAATTAAGATATGACTTTTTTTAAAATTGTTTTCAGAAATTTTGAGTGTTATCGCGAAGGTGATTGCGAAAATCTTCTGTGTGCTGCCAGATACTACAGTGCATCATGAATTCTACGCGTACAAAAGTGATTCCGAATCATTCATTGCTGTGTCTGTCACAGCCAATTTGCAACGTAGAGGCAAAAAATGACTACATCTAATATAGTTAGGGTGGAGAACGATGATGACGAAGTGGTGCGCTCGTTTATAATTGCCTTGCTTTTTGGCTGTCTCTCAATACAGATATCCTAATTCCTCTTGTAAATATTGTTACGCCCTTAGCGTCGCGACGGAGACGTTCTAGTCGGTTCAGTATGCTAGGTACACACGGCTAGCGGGAACGACACAAGTGCCACCAGACAAAGGTCGAACGGGCGCGCACACTTCTTCCTCTTCCTTCTTTCTTCCTCCGTGCTCTGTTTGAGAACAAGTCCGTAACACTTCCTCCGTCGCAGGTGAAGCCCTCCGGGCGAGTCAATCGTCAGCACGAGGATGACAGGGTTTCAGACGCGCGACGTGGGCAAGCTCAGTTCGTGAAGAACGTCGGCCACTTTTTGTAAGGCGCGCAATCCGATAGGCGAGGTCACTAATTGCCTCGAGGATAACATAGGGACCGATATAATGCGCGAGCAGTTTCTGACTTAAGCCACGCTTCCTTAGTGGACGCCAAAGCCAGGCCATATCTCCAGGGAGGTAGGTGACGTGGCGATGGTGGTCGTCGTAGCGGGATTTTGAGCGCTTTTGTGAGGCGAGAGTTCTCAGGCGGGCTATCCGGCGGGCTTCTTCAGCCCGGCACAGGATCTCAGCAATCTCAGGTTCGTCATCTGTGGAGAACGGGAGGATGGTGTCGAGGATGTGTCGAGGAGACCGGGCATAGAGGAGAAAGAATGGACTGTAACTTGTTGTTTCCTGTTGGGCGGTGTTGTATGCGTATGTTAAATTGTAGCACAGTGTCCCAATCCTTGTGGTCGGCGGCGACGTACATTGAAAGCATGTTGGTGAGTGTCCGGTTGGTTCGCTCGGTCAACCCATTTGTTTGCGGATGATACGGGGTAGAATGTCGGAAATGCGTTTGGCACTAACGAAGGAGTTCTTCGACAACATCAGCGGTGAACTGACGCCCTCGGTCGCTGATCAACACTCGGGGAGGCCCATGGCACAGTATAACAAAGTGCAGCAGGAAGAGGGAGACTTGGTGTGCAGTAGCCGATGGAAGGGCTGCCGTCTCACAGTAACGAGTGTGGTAATGAGTGCAGATGACGATCCAGCGGTTGCAAGAATGAGACTTGGGAAAAGGTCCCAAGAGGTCTACCCCGACTTTCTCAAAAGGGGATCTTGGAGGCGTCACCGGATGAAGAAGACCAGGAAGAGTGCCGGCGGGGCGTTTGTGACTCGCACAATGAGCACAGCTAGCCACATACTTCTCACGTGTTTCACGCATCCGGGGCCAGTAGAAACGTTCTTGGATGCGATAGAGCGTCCGCGCAGATCCCAGGTGTCCCGAAGTGGGGTCGTCGTGCATAACGCGCAAAACAGAGGAGCGTAGGCTGACGGGCACCACCAGAAGGTAGCGGAGACCAGTGGGAGAATAGTCCTTTTTGTACAAAAGACCACTCCGTATACAATAGGGAGTGGAAGCTGTAGGGTCCCTTGCAGCGGTAAAGAATGGTTGGAGATTCTCATCTTTCCTCTGCTCAGTGCGGAATGTACGGGTATCGGGGAATGGAGGTAAAACCGCAGCGATGTAATGATCAAAACTGTCGGCGTCACATTCCGTTGTGGGAAGCGGTAAACGTGAGAGACAGTCCGCGTCAGCGTGCCGGCGTCCACTCTTGTACGAAACTGTATAATCAAACTCTTGTAAACGAATTGCCCACCGTGCAAGACGGCCAGATGGGTCACGGAGGTTTATCAGCCAGCACAGGGAATGATGATCAGTGACCACTGTGAAGGGCCGCCCGTATAGATAACAGCGAAATCGCTGAACGGCGAAAACTACCGCGAGGCATTCTTGCTCAGTGATTGTGTAATTTCGTTCAGGTTTGCTTAAGGAACGACTGGCGTAAGCAATAACATGTTCCTTGTCGCCGTAACGCTGAATCAGCACAGCACCAATGCCAACACCACTGGCGTCCGTGTGCAGTTCCGTTGGAGCAGAAGGGTTGAAATGCCGGAGAATCGGATGTGACGTTAGTAAAAACTTGAGCTGGCAAAAAGAAGAGTCAGACTCTGATGTCCACTCGAAGGGAGCGTCTTTGTGGAGAAGGCACGAAAGCGGGTTAGCAATGTCAGCAAAACGGGGAATGAAGCGGCGGAAATATGAGCACAGTCCTAGGAAACTTCGGAGTTCCTTCACGTTCTGAGGTGTTGGAAACGATGCGACGGCCGCAGTCTTTTGAGGGTCAGGTCTGACGCCTTCACGATCGACGAGGTGTCCTAGTACCAAAATCTGGCGCTCACCGAAGCGACACTTCTTCGAATTAAGTACTAGACCGGCGTTGTTGAAGCAGTCAAACACGAGAGCGAGGCGTTCGTTGTGCTCTTCGAATGTCCGGCCAAAAATGACGACATCATCGAGGTAGCACATACATATTTGCCATTTTAGTCCCCGTAGGATAGAGTCCATAAATCTCTCGAAAGTTGCAGGAGCATTGCAGAGCCCGAAAGGCATTACATTAAATTCAAACAGGCCGTCGGGTGTGATAAATGCCGTTTTTTCCTTGTCGTCAGGGTGCATACGGATCTGCCAATATCCCGATCGCAGATCGACGGATGAAAAATATGATGCCGAGAACAGACAATCTATGGCGTCATCGATCCGCGGAAGGGGATACACATCCTTCTTTGTTGCAGCATTCAGACGGCGATAGTCGACGCAGAAGCGAAATGTACCATCTTTCTTCTTCACCAGAATTACAGGGGCGGCCCAGGGACTGCATGACTCTTGAATAACACCCTTTTCCAGCATATCCCGAACCTGCTCACTGATGGTTGGTGACACTCTGTACGGCTTCTGTCGAATTGGGTGTGAGTAGCCTGTGTCAATGCGATGCCGGGTACGTGTCACGGGAATGCACCGTGAGCCGCTAGGCTCGGAAAAATCAAATATGGAAGAATACTTGACCAGTAAGGCCTCCAAAGCGCCACGCTGGTCCCTGGTTAGAGAGCGGCTGATCATCCGATGTAGTTGCGAGTCAGGGGCTGGAGCGGCAGCACTTTCGCCAGGTGCATCAGTAACCAAAGCCACCGACGGGGCGTCGCCTTGGCTACAGGTCGCAATCTTCATATTCACAGGCAAAACTACTGGTTGCGAAGAACAATTAATGGCCCACAGCCGTGAGCAGCCCTTGACCACCGACAGCAGGCAATGAGGAACCAGAATGTATTTCTTTGCACAGATAGAATGAAGCGGTGCCACTGTAGCGTCGAAGGTGTCGGAAGCACGGCTGGGGCATAAAACTGGGACGCACACCATAGACAAGGTTGGCACATTGGTATCCTCTGTTACACAGAACACATCTTCACGGACATGCGGCTTCTCTAATAGTCCAGAAGGAAGGGAACCATCAACGCAGAGTTCCCCAGAGCGGCAGTCGACCGTAGCGCCACACATTCTCAAAAAGTCAATACCTAGAATTATGTAATGCATGCATCGCGAAAGCACTGCAAACTTCGCTGCGAATACAGTTCCACCCAGGGACACCGAAGCACTACACATTCCCAGGGGACACAACACCTCACCACCCGCGCCATGAAAATTCACATTTCTGTCCCAAACAAACATAACTTTGCGTCCTAACCGCTTCTTAAACGATAAACTCATTATTGAAATGGTTGCCCCGGTATCCACTAAAGCCATTGTCGCCACACCATCCACAAGCACATAGACCGTGTTCTTTAACATAACAACAGATGGAGGAATTTCTTCAGGCAGTGCACAGTCTCCAGCGGCCTGACCTCCAGCAGCCGCGCTGACTAGTTTTCCGGCAAAGGCGATGCCGACCGCCTTCGTGGCCGTGGTGACGGAAAGCGGCGCGCAGAAGAGGCAGGTGGTGGTGAGACACTTCGTTCGGAAGCAGGAGAGTTGCTGCGCGGTCCATTGGTCTGGGGATATTCATACGAAGATGGGGGCCATTGCCAATTAGAGTCGTAGAAACGGTTACATGGCGGAGCATTTTGGACGGGCCGATCGTAACGGGTGAGTGGGCGGCTGCGGCAGTATCGAGCTATGTGCCCCTCAATGCCGCAGCGTCGGCACACGGGGGCTGTGCGACGAAAAACTTGTTCCCTGGAGGGCTCGTAGGAGACAGGGTGCATTGGGTAGCGAAACTCATCTTCAGGTCTTCGGGTTGGACGCCGGAAATAGCGAGCAGGTGGTGGTTGAGGATGGTACTCATAGTGCTGATCATAGGGCGACAAGAAGTTAGTCGGGCGCGAGTCGTAGCGAGGCGGGTGACCAGGGCTATCGAACCTTGGCGTTGGGCTGTTGGAGTAAGCGTCCGCCTGTGCCGTATTGATAGAATTCACAACGGGCATCGACGGGAGCAAGGAGGGAGGCCCTCGAGAGCCGACAACGTCAGAGGGCAAAGATGATGGAGACCGTACAGGGGGCTCAAACCGCTGCAGTTCCTCACGAACTATTTGCCGGATCGTCGACGACAAGTCCATGAAGTTGTCTTCAATGCTCGCCACAGATGGAACGTTGGCGAGCCGCCCAAATTTTGGCGTTATGCGACGAGTCTTCAATGTCTCGAATGTGCGAACATGCCGAATGACATCACAGACGGCGTTCAGGTCACCTTTGGCAATTAGAAAATTATAAACATCATCTGCGATGCCCTTCACAAGATGTCCTACTTTATCTTCCTAAGTTAAATTGGTTCACAGGAAGGGAAAGGCGCAGTAACTGTCACACTTGCTCTGTGGACACCCGACCGCGCCGTAAGGGAAGGGAGGGAGGTGGGAATGAAAGTGGAAAGAGAGAAAGAGGAGCCGTAGTGGGGGGCTACGGAATAATTTCGACCACCTGGGGATCTTTAACGTGCGCTGACATCGCACAGCACACGGACGCCACTTCGTTTCGCCTCCATCGAAACGCAGCCGCCGCTCGGTCATATTAGCGCTTGCAGTTTTACATAGCTTCAGGACCTCCTCTATGTAAGTTGTGCATGTTTCCCCAGGTAGCTGAGCTTTGTGCGTAAGCGTGTGTTCAGCTCGCTTCCTTCGTGCAAGACAGTCACCGAAGCACTGCCGCAATTCAGTAACGAAACGGTCCCAAGTGGTAAGAGAGTCTTCGTGGTTTTCGTACCAAACTAGAGCGGTATGGGTTAGGAAGAAAACCACGTTTGCGAGCTTAGCGGCGGCGTCCCATCGATTGTAGCGGCTCACCCGTTGGTAGTGGGTCAACCACTCGTCAACGTCCTCGCCTGCCGCTCCCGCGAAAGTCCGGGGCTCCCGATAGTGATGCGAAGAACTGTTCGCTGCACCCGCAGGCCGATCTTCAGCCTGGATCACCGCGTCACCACGGGCTGCTTGCGGGTCATTGGCCGATTGCATGGCGCTGGTTTGCGGTTCGAGGCCCGCAAGGCGACGACTCCGGCGAGGCTCCAGTTGTGTCGGTGCTGTCTGTAGCGCCAGGGATCGTTACCCGGCTTCTCCACCACAATGTTACGCCCTTAGCGTCGCGACGGAGACGTTCTAGTCGGTTCAGTACGCTAGGTACACACGGCTAGCGGGAACGACACAAGTGCCACCAGACAAAGGTCGAACGGGCGCGCACACTTCTTCCTCTTCCTTCTTTCTTCCTCCGTGCTCTGTTTGAGAACAAGTCCGTAACAATATATTTCTCCCTGTTACATTAACAAGTAGAGTTTAAAAATCGTGGACGATTCATACATTCCGTATACAAACTTCCCATCTGCGTGGTGCGCTATGCGTTCCATAAGGGCCTCCTTGTAGTGGCCATAACTACCAGCGCGACAAAATTATGCAATATATTTTAACGATTTCAAAACCTGAAGTAGAGGAGATTCGGTGGACAAAGTTTAAAAAAATATAAATATTTGATTTTTGTTTTTCATTCTCCTGAGAAATTCTTTTGTTCGCTGTTTTCTTCAAATTAGCGTGATCGTGCCTCTGTAATGAAACGATATATAAATATACGCTTTAGCTGATTAATAGATAACTACGCTGAGAAAATAGGGCATAATTATTCCTGCTATGCCATAAACGCCTTTTGAAATAAAGGACTGCAAAGCAGGTAAAGCTTCGTTTTCTGGGCATTTTTGAGAAATATTATAAAAACATCTACACTACCAAGAAAAACGACAGTTAACGGACTACATATAAAAACGTACGTATATTTAGTCAGACAATTGTCAACTACGGAACTTGAACATATTTTGTGTAATTGATAACTAAAGTTGGCCAAAACTGCAAACACGATAAGCCCGGCGCTCCACCTCTTCGTCATTATTATTGCCCTGCGCCTCAAAAAAAAAAAAAAAATGGCAGCAAATCCAATTGCAGATGTCTTCTTTCTAGTCATCAGGCAACAATATTTAAAATGTTGAAATATATATACAAGGTAGACCGACCATCCTTTATTCGATCTTACGTGGAAACACCCAACTGAGTCAGTCACTTTTGACGATCTGTAACACCAGGTAACACATACAACTTATAACCTGCACAGTCGAGCTGTGCTCCAAATGGCTTTATCGTGTATATATACTGGTGTTTAAAATACAGTTCAGCCAGTTGAAGGAATTGTGTTCTTATTTGTAGAGTCATTCTTTTTGCCAGTGACACGGTGGTAATCTCCAGAAAAGTTAACTGTCCCAAGAAATATAACGGCGCATTATATATTGTTTTTATAACTGTATCTCAGTTATCGCTCTAAAATACATTTGCCTTTTTTCAATCCTAGAGCTTGTCCACATTACATTCTATTCGTTCTGCAGAGGGTACCGGCATTAATTTATACGTTTCATATCAAAACACAGTCGTGTAGTGAAATAGTTGGAGATCTTTTTTTCGGTATCAATATATTCTGGCACAGTCAAACGCCTTATGTTGGACCAAAACTTTGTGATATACAAAACGTCGTTCGCTTGAATAATTACTCTGCCTCAACACGTAAGAAATATGTGTATGGTTTATGCTTCAGTGTATTACGATGAGAAATTTATTGTTTTATGTCTGTCCTGACTTTGTGATATTAAGGTGCACTTTATGTCGAAGATTATCTAAAATTCGAGTATGCAGCTTGTCTGGGGTCAACAAACCACGCAGCAGTGTCAGGCAGTGACGGGAATCTCAGGCTCCACACCGCAATGAAAAGTTGTCTAGATCGTCCATGATAGAATGTAGAGGCTGCATTATTCCGAAGCAGACAGTTCTGTAGAGAAAGCTACATTGCCCACGAACAAGGAGCGTAACTTCGCGCAATAACACTAAAGGCCACACCAGCTCTTTCTTACTGCCCCCCTCTCCCTTCCTCTGTCAGCTGTAATGGGCCGGCGTAGTTTCAGTAGTTAGGGTTTGTCCTGCTTCAATAAACAGCGATCAGCAATGGAACACGTAGAAACCCAAAATGTGGGGCTGCGAATCCCGAGGCAGTTGTCGGCTCGCTCCGCGTGCCATTGCGAGCATGCCGCAGATCACGTGGTCCGTTGCCCGAGGCGGTGCAGGTCCGGAGGTGTACGGACTGAGCACGTAGAATCCGACACAGATTGAAAACACACAGTAGAGAAAACACAGATTGAAAAGTCTGGAATACATTACTGCTAATTCTCCTTAGTGCGAGGAACGCATTATTCAGCCGCATAAGCTTCTGTTTTTGATGCCCCTTCAGAAGAGATCGAATCTTCGCGGGGGACGTTGCAACTAGTGCGAAGCAAGCCCAGGATTTGGAAAAGTCACACTAGGCCCGAAAAAGGTAAATATCAGCAGAAAAGTAGCCATGTGAGATGGCCAGTAATTTCGGAACTTAGAAAAAGGCTGGTGGTGTACTTAGTAGTAAAGTACTTCGTACTGAAGTTAATGGTTAACAGCCCAGCGAGTTCGCAGAATCAGAGTGGTGACCTTTGCGTTACTCTTGAGGTGCGGATCGAGTGAACTGCGGTCATAAGAAAGATGGTGAATGTTTCTACGGACATCAGATATAGGGAACCTGAAAGGTAGCCTTCTTCAATATATGCTGGAAGCGAGACCTGTGAAAGGAATTCATCGTTGTGTGTACAGCAGTTACCCCACACGCATACCCTACCAAATCGGAATAGGGTTCAAAACGCCGTAGAGGCAGCGAAGTCTGTCTCTCTTGCACTTATGTTCGGGGCGGTTGAATCTATCTTAGGAGATGGTGAAACCCAAATGAGGTTCTACAGGGGAACCTGTCTTATACGTGTTGTAGTGAAAGGAATAAGCTTGGAGAGCGAGGGCCGCTCATTCGGCTAAAGTGATAGGAGCTCGACTCGATTTGGTCATTAGAATACCTTCAATTCTGTCCCCATTTCCACCCGATTGCCATAGCCCATTCTTGTCAATCTCTACCACTTTCCAATATTACCAAATCCTCTAAGTTCTATGGGAGATTAAGAAAATCTCCCTGGGCGCGCACTTTTACTATGGCTCACTGTCCACTCCACTCTTTCTTTTGGAGCTTTCGGGCCTTTTCGGCTACGGTTGAAAAAGAAACCAGACCTTGTCAAGTGGCAAGGACAGGTACCACCTTGGTTTACAATATTTGTTTTTGCAGACTTATATTATTACGCGCGCTAAAGATTGCGTTTGAAATAATATACTTAGAGATTCAGGGATAAATGAAGGAACGAATAGCAAAGTATATTTGCATGAGTTAGGGTCCTTACGGGGAGCAGTGAACGGTAGCCATTAACGCAGTCGTCTTATGCCCTTATAGGTGCAGCAAGAGTGTCCCCTCGCCTACATCATTTTTCTTCGAGGAATGGGGGAGGGAAGGGGGAAGCAGGTGACAGGTTCCTGTATGCTAAAATAAAGTTTCTCGAGCCAAAAGCAAGATTTAGGTTGCATAGATAGCGCCTGAACGACTCCGGACGTGACAATCTTCGTCGTCCATGGGCAGCTGCATGGTCAGGATCTAAAGAAGTGACCACTGACAAATTGTAAACAAGCTGACACGAAATTTATTACGTCTAATTTGTTTTGTGTTCACTAAAGGCGGCGACCTTCAGTCGTATTTATTTTTATTCACTTCGAGAACTCATTGCGGCTGCGCGCTTCGCGATAGTAACAATCTTCATCTAGAAGCCGATTAATTTACGGATTACTGATAGTGTTTTTTTAACAATGTTGCAGAGCTCGAGTAAAATTTTAATCAGTATGCCGAGTGCTGCATGTCCTTCAGCCACCGTCCACTTGCAGGAGCTCGCAGCCGAAGCAATGAGTCGGGCTAGCGGATTGCAGGTGACTCCTTTATAATCTTGCTCTATTGGTCCCTGGTCTTGGTCTGGTCTTGGTTGGCCTCGCATCTGAGAAATTGGTGTCGCAGGAGGGATTAGGATCTGTTCTAAAGAGGTCTTACCATGCTCAATTCTTGCCTTCACTGGCTCGCTTGCAGTCTGACACGTTTAAAGTCATTTGCCTTCTTGGAAAGATTGAACGAAGATTTTACCTGCGATTTCGTCCGAAACAGCGCGGAACACAGGACGGGAGCACAAGATTAGAGGACGACACAACAGCGCTCGTTGTGCCGTCCTCTAATCTTGTGCTCCCGTCCTGTGTTCCGCGCTGTTATCCT
>JAJIZL010125083.1:43109-55179 GCA_023969395.1 Amblyomma maculatum
TCAGTTGCTAGTCCAGCCTTGTCCTGTCCTCTTCTTTCCTGTGTCTCATCTTTTGGCTGGTTAAGTATGAACCCTTACCAACTTGCCCAGTCGCCAACCTTGTTGATAGTAGAATATCCTGCTCAATGTGCCACCGCGTAGCGTGGAAATGTGTAAGAATAAACATAAACGCCGGCAAATATGGATGCTGAAACCCAGAAGTGATCTTTTATCTAAAGCAGGAAAGAAAAAATAAATTCGAGGACAGCCATACAGAAAAATAGAGAAAGTAGAGTTCTGAGATGTTAAGCCCTGACAGAAAGCCTTTTATGTCCACCTTTCAATTTTTTTTTTTTCACAAGCGCAAGCTACTTATCACAAATTTGGGTTTTGTGACCAGAAAAATATAAAGCAGAAAAAAGAAAAGAGCAGCTCCTTTGATTCATAATATATATACGAGAACTTCCGTTACAGATCTGGAAAGATTAGCGATGCTACTATCTTCACACAGAGGAAACGCTCTTTGCAATCCATTTCTTGCATGACCCATTATAACATTAACATGTTACAAATCATAATTTTCTCTCCCTGGTCTGCGACTCAGCAAAGCGAACATTTAGCAATAACTTCCTTATCCTGGCTTAGCAGCTGCTTGAACTTTTCCTCTTCGAGCTCACAATTGGCGTCCAGGGCAAAAAGGCCATAAAAATGACCATGCAATGTTGACGTCTAGCAGGAAACTGGAGCTTTTTATCTTTAGGTTGCACAGCGCTCCCATGAAATGTTGTACCTAATGCATTACTTGTGGGAGCAACGTTTCAACGGTCGCTTTCTACTTTGTAACGTGAACGAACCACGCTTATTTTATAGACAAAATAAGCATTTTTTTTACGTTTCAGTAGCAGCTATTGGATGAAAAAGAACTTCAAATGATCTGCAACTTTGTCTGTGCAGCTGCTCTACATTTCCACCTGCATCGAGGGAAATCAAGGTGACTTCCCAAAATATTTAACGTTATTGAGCCCACCTAGGAACAACCAGTACTCAGAGGTGACGCCGACGTCATCAAGAATATGTTAGTGCAGGGGTTCCAGTCGGCTGTGACGTCATCAGACATGCCATTCCTGGCGTCGGATGGGACCAAACCCACCAGCTCAAATTGTTTGTGAAATATTATTTACGCTGTGCGGTGGATTTTTCATCTTTTTCATATTTCCTCTCACCGCGAAAATTGCTCCTGAAATCAGTTTTTTCAGATATATAAAAATACCTGTAATAACAATGAAACTTATTTTTAAGCAACCGATAATATGTCTAAAATGACTAATTGTCACTTTAATATACAAAAATATTAGTGTTGAACGTGCCTGTGAGCAATTTTCTTATTTATTTTTTGCGAGACCTGTAAGAAAATGCGATGGTTTGTCTTTTTACCAAATCTGCTGTAATAAAGGAGATCTTTTTTCCCCATGGTGCAGCGTTCTTCTTTCACGCTTAAGCACTCTTGCGGGTAGCTGTGAAGAATATCCCCTTGAACCTCTTTCATAGAAAAAATAAAGACATCCGAGGAAATGGTTTCTGAATACTTGTGGAACTTGCGCATGCTCAGAGCTCTGTCATAAGCACGTGCATGATACGGGGAGAAAAAAAAAAGAATGGAAGCCATGAAGGCTGAAACAAAATGATCCTCAAATTAGATACTGTAAAGAGCTGTGGCCCAAATGACATACCCAGCTCCTTCCTTGTGCTTCACTTTGGACAAGCCGATACCTTACCACAATCTTACGTACATCACTATCCACCAGCACTGTTCCCTACTCCTGGAAGCTCGCCAAGGTCATCCCGTTGTACAAATCCGGTAGTACTCAACTACTGCAGAACTACGGACATATATCCTTAACAGCCCATTTATGCAAGTTACTCGAACATGTTATTTACAAACACATCATTGAAGTTCTTGAAACCCACAACACCGTAAACATTTACCAGCATGGTTTCCGTCAATGCCTGAGCAGCACCACCCAACTAATTGAATTTGCGCACGACATTTCTCAGTCATTAGATCTAAGAAGACAAGTCGACAGTATATTTATTGATTTATCCAAAGCTTTCGACACTCTCCCACACCCTAAACTCCTCTCCTTCATCATCATCATGATAAGCTTGACTATACCCACTGCAAGGCGTAGGCCCCGTCCCATATTTCTCCAATTACCCCAAACACCTACATAAACTAAACTCTGTTCTAAAAAAAACCCTTCCCTGGTTGGTTGGATATCCAGTTTCTTAAATCAGCGTTCGCAGTCTGTACACTTTAATTCATCTATTTCCGCTCCTGTTAGTGTTTCATACGGCGTTCCGCAAGGTTCCGTATTATTCCCGCTTCTTTTCATATTATATACATATATATTCATATTATATTATTTTATATATTATACATTATATTATATATGTTGTGTATCTGTAAACATTCGTCTTTATGCTGATGACTGTGTCTTACATAACATTAACACACCACTTGATTATGAAATACTTAACGACTCATTTGCTAATTTTTGTAGATGGTGCAAGGAATTGCAGATGAATATTAATTTCACTAAAACCGTTTGTATGTCCTTTTCTAGACGCCCACATGCTTCAAATTTCACGTACAGTTTTCACAGTCAGGATTTAGAACAAGTCGCGGAATATAAATACCTCGGCCTTCATTTCTCTCATGACATGACATGGTCCAAACACATTGACATCATATGTAACAAAGCTTTTAAACGTCTTGGATACCTCCATCCTACACTGCGTAAAGTTCCAAAGAATACCAAACTGCTCACATATAAAACACTTATCCGCCCCATTCTTGATTACGGCTGTATCGTATGGAACTGTTATACGAAATCTGATATCAAAAAATTAGATATCAGTACGCTTCATCTTTCACAACTACGGCCGAGATTTTTCCCCTTCTTCCCATTACACAGATTTAGGTCTCACAGCCCTATCATCTCGCCGACAAATAGAATGTTTGAAGTTTTTGCACATGCAAAACTCAGCGCCTTTCATCACTAAATAATTATTTAAACATTAGCAAGCCTTCCATAACTAGACGCTCTCATAGCCTGAATCTCATCCCTTTTTTTTCCGCATTGGGACATTCCAACATAGCTTCTTTCCTCTGACCATTGCACTCTGGAATTCGTTGCCTGGAAGCGTCTGCTCGCTACCCATTGAAGAATGTTTGACAGCCATTACTTCATAGTGCATTTTTATTTTCTGTAATTTTATATGTCTGTATTTTCTTGATACACTTTTCTTTGTTTGCCCACTCCTGCCATAGCCTCATCGAAGCTGCAGTATGTACAAATAAAATGAATAAAAATAAATGAATATGCTGCCACCTCTGCGTTAATTTCAGTTCTAAGCATAGCATCTCATAGATAATGTTCGGTTTACTGATTTTCGTGGGATTTCGTCGTTGGCCTGTGCATTCCTTATGCCGCTCGTTGAAAGTGCCTTTCATTCAAGCGTAGCTGTAAGCCTGCATTTCCTGCGTATTCTACTTCTTTGTTCTGCTCTTCAGTGCAGCTTTCTTCCTGACTGAGCAGATATTAACAGCGAAGTACGCCTTTGTTGTGTAAGGTTATCGTTTGTATTTTATTTATTTATCAATTTATTTATTTATTTATTTATTTATTTGTTTATTTATTTATCTGTTTATTTATTTATTTATTTATTTATTTATTTATTTATTTATTTATTTATTTATTTATTTATTTATTTATTTATTTATTTATTTATTACAGATTCCTGCAGCGCCCGAAGGCATTATTGCAGGGGAGGAGATGACAAATAATATAGCTAGGAACGCCAGTAGTACAATAAAAATACGTAAAAATGAAGAAAATAACACGACACAAGTGATAATGCAAAATGAGAAACATGCATCTAAAGGGGGCAACTGCGCGACGAACAAAGTGATGAAAACACTCAAAAACAAACTGATGAAGGAAACACACGCAATAGAACTGGGCGCTACGTCACACATCTGATAAAAAAGCCCGAAATAACTTTTCCGTGCAGCCCTCAGTGATGCCAGCTGGCAGTCGGATCCACTCATTGATCGTCAGTGGAAAGAACTAGGTTTTATATACACCTGTCCGGCATTTTATTTCGCGGATCTTCTACTGATGATCAAGTCGTCTAGATAAAAAGTGAGGTTGAAGCAGGTACCGGTCTTTTTCATTGCTGAGCTTTCCAAAATGAATGCGATACATGATCTGCAATCTGAAATGTTTTCAGCGGTGAGCTAAAGATTCTCAACCACGATGATGTTTAATAGACGTGACACTAGATGAAAAGTTGTAATTGTTAGACACAAATCTGGCAGCATTGTTCGGACGCATTCGAGCATGTCAGATAAGTAAATAAACTGGGGATCCCATACAGGGCATGCATATTCAAGAATTCGCCTTGTGTAAGTGAAATACAGTAGCTGCTTGACATTTAACTGCGCTGTGTTGAAATTACGCTGCAAATGAGCCCAGTGTCCCTGCTTTTCACGAAGTCTTAAAAAAATTGTTTTGCATCATTAGTTCTCTTCTCAACTCACCCCATAAATGAAAATAAATGAATATGCTGCCACCCCTGCGTTAATTTCAGTTCTAAGCATGGCATCCCATAGATAATGCCGATTTACTGATTTTCATGGGATTTCATGAAAAATCGTTCGCTTGCTGCTCCTGCCAGAACATTTGTTGCGAGAATTATACTTGTTCTTAAATATAAAAAAGCAGAATTTGCTGAAAGATATCATTACGTGAAAATTCTTCCTCTTGTAAAAGCAGTTACGCGCACAAGACCGCTCTATAAGCCGGCTAGCTGACACTGGGATATGACAGAGGAGCCCAGTTACTTCACTATTCTCCTAATTTGCGTTTTTTCATTTGCGTCTCTATTATTCCTCCCACTCTCATTGGCATGCAATCATAGCTTACTACATCATATGAAATGTGTTGTAGAAACCTGCTGTAGGGCTAGTTGGTTTATACTGACAAATGAAACGGCGCAAGGACAGGATCACAAAAAAAAAAAAGCAGAGGGATAGAAAGGTGCTCTTTCTATCCCTCTTCTTTTCTTGTGATCTTGTCCTCGCGCTGTTTCATTTGTCATCATATGAAAGACTACTCGACATACACATAAAGCCCCACTTTAAACAAGCCGTACGAACGTTGCTGCTTGGCCATGTGTGTCGAACTCGGGATCCAAGGGTACTGCATGGTCTGGATTCCGATTTCCCCGTTCCCACCTTAAATACGATGTCCGAGTTGCCTGTGTATGCCAACTCAGCCATGTCATATGGTCCAATGATGCCACACAACCCGACCACCGGTCAGTGCATGGCGATGTCCCCTGCCAGCCAACTCCTACCAGAATCTTGCACGGAATTTCTGGCTCGCAACTACCACGAAATATTTTCTGGACAGCAGAGCCGTATTCTGAGCTATTGAGTCGTTATCAGAAGTGTCGTTTACGCCGTTTCCGAGCTTATCTGACTATTAGTAATACCGGAAATGAATGTCAGTTGGGCTACCACCCTTTCCGGTTAAGTTGTTTTTACCAATCAGATGATATTTAAAACGACGATAACGACACTTATGACAACAACGAAAATTCTAAATACGGGTCCAAGGCCTTTAGGTCCACACAAAAATCACGGTCGAAACGTGTAATGCTCTTCTTCACACCAGGATTATATAAAAAGACTGCCGCTTCAAAGAGTGCATTTGCATGCACTATTCAGCAGGTCCACTCGCATTATACGTGTTATAAGAAGTTCTCAGGTATATATTCAAGGAAGTCACGGTCTGGATTACCACGGGGCAAACAAAACAAAGGCTTCCACTTTGGTGCCAAACATCCTCCCCCAATACGATGGCCTGTCATTGGGATGTATCGCAAAATCCGATTACCGTATGAAAAATGTTCACCACCACAGAGTCGATACAAGGCTGCGAACAACGCTCAGAGCCAGGTCGCCAAAACGTTGCTCTCGTCTGAAGGCATGAGATGCTGATCGCGAGGCCAGATGTAAAAGTGCTGTGCCAAGACAACGCGTGTACGTACGCTTCGAACACCACCACGCGCCCAAAACTGGGCAGCCTGGGTAGCGGTGGTGTCACTGCCAAAAGTAATTCTGATAAAGAGGACGGGGCCGAATGTGTAGGTCGTCCTGATAACGCGTGCGCAACTCTCGCTCGTTAGCGAGCTCGAGAAGAAGCGCGGGCGCTTGTACAAGGCTGTCTTTCACTTGCTCGTGAGCTCTGGATTATGGGGTTAGCTGCTCGTAAAGGTAGGCGGTAAAGATGTTGTATAAATAGGACGCAAAGAAAATGCAATCTGCGTTCGTAATCGCAAAAAACATTTAGAAGAAGAAATGGGCAGAAAGAACGCACTAAACAAGTGCAGATAACAGCGGCAGAGAGAGGGCGCTGCATGAAGAACAGGCTGACGCTTGGGCTTCGCCAATAATGCACTCGGTAGGGCAGGCGTGCGGTTGAAACTGAAAATGGGGCGCGAGGCGAAAGCATAACACTGAAAGGCGAGCATTGTGCCAGCAGGGACATTTTCCTTTCTTTAACAACGAAGCTCCAAGTTCTAAGCAGCAGCCTGTGACAAGTTCAAGAACGGAAGGTTTTTTGATACATATCTCACATTTAGGCGGCGGTGGTGGTGGCGATGGCATTGGTAATGCACTGGCGGGATTAGATTTACAGTGACCATACTACCTATTGATGAGTTGGAATGTTTTGCGGATAGTGCGTACAACCTATTCGTCCACTTGTAAAATTTTCTGATGCTTATCATCCACCCCTCCTTGGTCTTCATATGAAACTAGTTTTTAGCTTGATCAATATAAAAAATAATCCCAGTTTTCACTTTGAGGGGACAGGCGCCTAACGCCAACACATGTTTGTGAACTCGCTCAGCTTACAAAGTCGTCTCAATATCAAAGCGTAAGCACATCAAAGACTTGCCTAAACCCTATCGCTAATGCGTGCATGAATCAGCTAGAGCAATGTTCAAGGAAAATTAACCGGTAACCTCGCCTAATAGAATGCAACTAGCCAAGTAAAATATTATTGACAAAGAAAAAAGAAAATTGAGGTAATGAAAGAAAGCGATATTTTCAAGGTGTCGTAGTGATGACCTATTGGCTCTACATCAACTTCGTTTATAGGAAGTGTGGGGTTCTACCCCCACTGCCCCCTGCTTCTCACGGCGGTATAGGGGGTGCAAGCGCTGGCACGGCCAGGTGCTTGGACTATATGGAACGAATTGTTGGCGAGGGGTTGTGTGACGCCATCTTTGCAGTAAACAAAAATATGTCGTGTCATGGCTTGTTCTAGGCGAAGCTTCCTTTCTCCATCAGACTTGATCATTATCCGCAATAGATGAATATCTCTGAGGTTGGGTTAATATACTACATATAAAAGCGTAAAAAAGTTTTACTCAGAGCGTTTGCTAGAGAAAGCAAAACCGCTAGAAAATGCAAGTATATTGAACAAAACTTCAAGATTACTATTTCCAACCACTGAGACCCCGTAAAAGAAGTTTTTGCGTTGCACGTTTGTATAGCAGCAGTCTTCAAAACTTAACTGCCATTGGCGGTGCGGAAATCCTTTCTCAAAGTCCAGGAAGTCTACGGGGTGCGACAACGGATGGTGCCGCCCCATCAAACACTACAGTTGCCGTTTAAACTGATACGTAACTACAGCGGCATCGACTAAGCATAATTTCGCTTTGATCAGGTGAGTCTGTTATGCCTTCATAAAAATTAAGTGCTCCTGATGTTGTCATACCACTGCAAAATAATCGTGGGTGGAGAAAGCTGCCAATATTTAAGAAAAAACAACCATTCGAACATCGTGTGACTTTGGTAAAAAGGAACTCGTCTCGCTTCCTGCACAAACGTGTGTGGAAATAAGCATGAAAAAGTATCGTTATTTCAAAATTCTCCACATTCAAAACCTTTCGGTACATCTGGTTGGGGTTATCCTACATAGTCGAGGCCACAAGTATCGTTAAAATTTGGCCCCATTACTTCACAACACTCGGTAAGCGAGGAACAAGTATCTCCCAAGCTACGTCTTCTGCTAAAAAAAACATACTTGGCATTGAATTTTATTATTCTCAAAATAACAGGTTCTCATCTTGTGTGTGCTCAGTGGCTCATAAAAGGTTGGTTACATACCAAAGGCCCTCCTTTAAGTCACCAGCAAGCTTCGCCCTCTATCTCGGCGCATCGTCTGATATTTCAGTCGCTCGTCTTCCTTGGAATAATTTGTCACCTTTCAGACAAAAACAAAAAAATTATCCTCGCCCTTCTTTGAGGTTCTTGGGTCAAAGCCTCGCTATTGTCACTCCGCTCACCAAAATTTTTTTCACCATCTGAGTTCTCACACTTTCTCTGCATTTAGGGGTTGAATCCGAAATTGTTATTTGGTCTATTTGGTACGTCATACAGTAGTTGCAAAGCAGCGCGAAAACACAAACACGATAGCAAAGTAATAGAATACGGTTATTTTTATTATATATCCAAAACCGAAAATGTGTTCCCCAGCCCCGGTATCCTCTATCTGATATCTGAAGCACTTGAACTGCATGGGCGAGGAGAAGAGATGTTTTTGTTTTCATGGGATAGAACCACGGTGCGAAGAAGGCAAAAACTTGCCAGTGTGGCGTCCGCATCATGCGTTGGTGTTATTAAGGCGCGTGTGAAGCCTCTTTTTTGGCAGGCAGTTCTTAGGGTTTTTAGCATAAACTTGAAGATTCCTAAAAGAAGGAATTCCCTTTCTCCGCTTGTATGGGAAAAAGGGAGAGGAAGGACAAAGAATGATTCCTCGAAACGAATCAAAGTGTCTTCGAGTAGCAATGCACCTCTCCTCCTACGCCTCCGTACCGGAGATCAATGGACGCCTACGGAGCGGTACGTACGCGGCAGGGCTCCCTGCACTGCCAGTCTATAGCGTGGCGGCGCGGGAACGTTGGGCCACCTCCTGTTTGTGCCCGACACACGCCTTTGACCGCCGACGGCTAGAGGCAGGCTACCAGGCTCTTGGTCTCCCTGCTACCACGGAGGATCAACTGCTGTCCCCGGCCAGGAATCGCCTGGCAGCTCACCGGCTTTGCTGGCCTTCTTGAAGGAGACCGACCTCTTTTCTCAACTGTAGGACCCCACGGCACGTGCACCCCATGGCGCTAGCGATGAAGCAGATGACAGCGGGACCGGCATCACGATGAATTCCCCCATCCCCCCCCAGCATCCAATCTCCCCTTCTCCCTGGACGCCAAGAGTACGCCACAACTCAGGAAGACATAACCCGGGACCAGGTTCTCCTCCCCAAGAATAACCCACAGTCCTCCTCCTCCTCATCATAATGTACTAAATTCTCAAATCGCATTTGTAAAGGAATCAAATTTGTAAAGTATTAGTGGATAAAAAATGCTTTCGTATTTTCTCCTCATCAATTCACTTCATTACTCAAACAATTTTGTTGCCAATTAGTTTGCCTCTTCTTTTACTTCCATGCTTCTTACACTGATCTCAAAAATGCTTGTAGTGATGTCATTTTTCACCATTCTCTTGTTTTCAAGCGGTCACAGTTGTATATATATTTTTTTGCAGCTCTGGAAATGCGCTGACAGTTTCCACGCACGTACGTCCTACTGTTTCCTCTCCGCTCTGACTCATTTACAGAAGGTACGGGCGCGTGTACATCACTGTGAAGCAAGCCAGATTCAATTGAAAAAGCCAGTTTTATTGAGGGGTGGGGGGGGGGGGGGGGGGGTTGAAAAGCTGCTGTACCATGTCTTACCCAACAGGCTCTGAATAAGGGACCATCACCAGGCGGAAGCGGTGCTATTTGAACGTTGGGTGCTACTGTGGGGACAGCGAGTCACGAAGTAGTCGTCAATAAAGTGTCATGCCGGAGACGAAAGTATATATAAGAGACCCTCACGGCCATTTGTCTCTCAATTTCGCTTGGATATCCTTCGAGCAGCTCATCACGAACAAAACAGCACTTACGCCTCAGTGGCTGTGCTTGTCTGGGCAGCGATCTCGGTCAGCTCGAGGGATACAGCCGGCGCTGTCTTGATTTGGCTTTCTCTGCATACCTCGAAGTGGGAGAAAGGGGGCCGACCCAATGAATGAGCGTCTCCTCCATGACAACGTTTCCTTTATCTTTCTTTCTTTTTTTTTTTGCGAACGCTCCAAGTTTCAGTCCCTGGCAAGAACTGCTCCTTGCCGCTATCACGTCTCTGCCGTTAGCTCTAATGAAGCCGTTCCATTTATAGATAAGAGAGTGAACGTGCGCTGGATGAAGCTGCCTTTTACGGAAAATGATCCTGTGGGAAAGAGCTGTCATTAGAACAAAACTAAGAAACCAAGTACAGTGCGAGTGCTTGTTAAACTTTTCAACTGTGTTTAGTGCATGTTTTTTTTTACACAAAAACTTGTTTCTGTTCAGTTTGTGCAAGTTTAGGGGGTGGCGCGCATTGACCCGAGATCTTTATCCTCTGTAGCGGCGATTGACAGAAGAAAACAGTGCTGTCAGTTTTCATTCCAATTGGTATACAAATATATATTATACCATGATGATGAGAATAATAATAATAAGTATACATAATGTATACATACAGAATTTTAACGAGAGCAAACATTAAATTCATACCGCCTCTCTTATGATGGCCTCCGCAAATGTTCAGTTACTTCCAAAAAGCTGGGGCTTAACCTAAGCAGCACTCTGGGCCACAAGAAATATGTTACGTTTAAGCTCCTACTCACCGACAGAACAGAAAGATACTCGTTTTAAAGACAGAGGCAACGAGCACCAAATATTGGCTTTTAACGAAAAGGATTACAAAAAAAAGGAACGACCAACACCCATTGAAATAAAGACCTTCACATATAGTGGGGTCCTATGGGACCGCATTGACCAACATTCTTTACCTCTCTTGACGTTGATGGCGCTCAGTTGACCTGTTCGTTTGCCATTATTAGTTACATCAAATCTTAAAATAATTTAAACAAACTGTAACCAACTTCTAAAAAAAAGATGTTTGTCCAAGTTATACTTAAAAATTTTTCCTTTTTGTATTTTAGCAAAGAGTGTTTATTGTTATAATATTTTTCTCTCGCCAGAAGACATACTGCGATTCCACTTTGTGCGACGGCACTGCAGTAACCCGCCGCGCATGCACAGAACAGGGGCTTGTGCATTACAGCTTGGACAGATAGTTAAACTATAGTGACGAAGAAAAATGACAGAACTAATAAATCTTTGAAATAATGAGAAACGCCCTTTTTATCAACAGGTTTACAGCAGCGCCAGGCTAGGCTGCCCGTAGTGTTCTTTTCCTAGAGGCGAAGGCTATGAACTAGAAGGTGCGCGGTGGAGAGGTGCTATCTGTGCAGGTCTTTATTTCAGTCGGTCTTGGGAAAGACAACTCTTGTTTTTACCCACACAACCATCTCACTATCAGCGGCTGTGTTTTGTGGTCAAGGAACTGTGCGCATGGTGCCTGTAGGGTGAATGCACATATTAAATTATCTAGTGCGCTGAGCTAGGCTTCCGCCATCAATTGTTTAGTGCTGTCCGCAATTAAAAGTCTGTAAAGAAATTTATTAAGGCCGAAGCCTTAGCTAGCTCTTGAGTGGCGCTTGTAGAATACGTTCTCAGGAAGTGGCAAAATTATACGCGACTTTTTATTAAAATTATGACGTAACCGTTCATTGTGCTACACTTAGATGGTTTTAGATCATTTCGTTAATAATAAGTGCGTGTGTCCATCAAGAAGTGAGACAAACATTGCGTCTTTAGTTTCCCCTAAATAAAACTTACGACGTTTAACACTTTGCCAGACTCTGTGCCTGTATTTCAACAATAAATTAGAATCAAAACCTTGCCTAACCAGGCCAAACACTGTTTTCGCGCGTCATATTCGACTTAAGCGGATGTAAACCACGGCTAATATTTTTAATATGAACTTATCCAGACAAATGAAGAGGGCACTTCCAGCGCGCATAAGCTGCTTT
>JAJIZL010125083.1:59994-80018 GCA_023969395.1 Amblyomma maculatum
TAAGACGCCCGACTACTGTGCCGGAGTACCCGGGTTCGAACCTGACCTCGGCGGCTGCGTTTCGATGGAGGCGAAACGAAGAGGCGTCCGTGTGCTGTGCGATGTTGTTGTTGTGGCTGTAGGAATTAGGAAACGTAAATGCACGGGCCTGCTACTGACTCTGCAGCTGAGCCACCTCCGCTGCCTCGTGCAGACAGAAGAGAAAATTGAGAAGAAAAAAAACGAAGAGGGAGAGAAAGACGCGCGCCGCAACAACAACCGTCGTCCACTACCAGCGGTGGCGTGTGCAATGACGACCTACAACATATAAAAATTCAGTGCCAGGCTAGCCCCCACCGCAAACGGTGGTGACCCACCTGTGTTCACATTTCTGTGCGATGTCAGCGCGCGTTAAAGACCCCCGGTGGTCGAAATTACTCCGCAGCCCTCCACTACGGCTCCTCTTTCTCTCTTCCCACCTTCACTCCCGCCTTCCTCCTTTCTCTTACGGCGTAGTTGAGGTGTCCACAGAATACAAGTGAGACAGTTACCGCGCCTTTCCCTTCCTTTAAATCAATCAGTCATCAGGCAGCGGAGGTGGCTCAGCTACAGGGTCAGTAGCAGGCCCGTGCATTTCCTTTTTACCCTTTTCGTTCTTCATACAGGCACAACAACAACAACAGATATAGCAACATTTTTTCCTGTATACCAATTTGAAACGCCCCTGATGCCGCAGGTAATGCGTCTTATGCACCTTATCTTCTTCTATATGCTGTGTGTTGCAGCGTTCGAGGGAGCGCCAAATTAAAGGCACAATTACCCGTAGCCCTCCACTACGGCTCCCCTTTCTCTCTATCCACTTTCACTCCCACCTTCATCCCTTACCTTACGGCGCGGTTCAGGTGTCCACAGAGCAAGTGTGACAGATACTGCACCTTTCCCTTCCTATGAACCAACCAACTAACATGGACGCCTGGATCGATTGTCCTGCGGGGTCAACTTCGCACAAGCGTGAATCGCCTGGTTACATCATCATTAGGCGTGAAGACGCCAGGCGATTGATGCCTATAGACCGACTCTATAGACCAACTCTATAGACCCTATAGACCAACACCGATTTGTGACGCAAGCACAATGCGGTGGCGCTTCTATCGCTAACGTGGAAAATAGGCTTAGCGCGCATAGGAATACTTCGAAGCCAAATATTGCAAAGCAGTTTTCTAATTTCACGGGTCATCTGTGATGTCGTTATTCGGTACAGAGCAACCATGAACGCCCTAAAATAGATCGTGGAAGTGTGAAATCTCATTACCGAGGCGAAGTATGTTTAAAACATCGCGAAACGTATAGGGGTGCAAGTTGAGAGGGCGACCCATAAAAACACATGTAAACATAACTTACCGCAGCATTTTGCTCGGTTCAGCAGCGTTGAACCCTTCTCATTTATCGATGAACATCTTGTACGACGCCCCGACGTCATGTTGCATGGTACACTACATTCTCTTGAAAGTAATGCAAGTCTGTCGACTTGCGGGACCACTCACAGCACAATTAACTGACCGCGCACAGTTGCAGACGACCATGCACCACCCGTTTTCGCTAGCAGACGCTCCGGAGCTAGAGGCGGCCGCGGTGGGTATCGCCAGCTACGCTGTCGTCTGCTGCAATGCGCGAATCTCGTTCGGTTCATATTGTCGTATGGCGTTTGACAACTGCTTTTTCTGTCTAGCACGTATCAGTGGAGCGACAGTATTATCAAGCTTATTTACCTATACTGCAGCATATCAGACTGTAAGCAAAACTGTGCGATTCGCGACTCCCAGCTTGCATTTTGACGGTGTCTGAATTCATAACACAGGTTATTTGGGGAGTTTTAAAAGTAGGTTCAGGACGCGCTAACACCAGTTCTAGCAGCTCTACAGTAACAGACACAATGGCTCCCCCAGAGTTAACATTTGGGAAAAAACTCAAGGACGCCTCTATTTTTCAATGGAATGCCCGTGGGCTACATTCCCGAATTACAGATATTTGACATTATGCTCATGCAAATCCCATCCCCATCCTTGTTATTTGTGAGCCGAATGTACCGAAGATCTTGCGACTGTCAGGCTACGAGGCATTTGCATCTCCAACGCACCAGGGAAACAGCAAGGCCATCATCTATGTTCGACAAGAACTCACGTATGTAATCCATCCGGTTCCTCCCAGCAACGATAACCAGTACGTTTGCTTGACAGTGAAGAAGCGCAAACTCACGTTTACACTTGTGGGTGCGTATATGGCGTCATCAAGTAGTTTTAACGCCACACGATTGAGCGACTTGATGGATATTACACCTGGCCCTTGGATTATCATAGTAGACTTTAACGCTCACCACATCATGTGGGGAAGTGTTCGAATGAACCTCAAGGGAAGGAAGCTTGCGTCCCTCGCCTCTGATCATGACCTGCAATGTCTTAATGATGGCACACCGACCTTTATTCGAGGGGCAACTTACAGTAGCTGTCTTGATTTGGCTTTCGTGTCTCGATGCGCGTACAGTGGTTTGCAGGTATAGAAACACACGGAAGCGACCACATTCCTACATATGTGATTATTAAAGACTTTTCCACATCAACTTCTGTCCCACGAATGCGCCACATCAATCGGTCGGCATCGGTCGGAAGATGCTTGCACAGGAGGCCTTTCTGCAGGTTTTAAAGAGAAAATTAAGGGGGCCATGATAAACGCGACGTCTTTCTTCACCCCAATGCCTACCTACACAGAGTTTGATACGGAATTACAGCGCTTGCGATCACTGCCACGGAGGGCAGAGCGTAGATACCGACGCACGAAGTCGCGCCTCGACCTCAGAGATGCGAGGCGTATGCAAAAGAAAATTCAGCGCAGAATTCAAGCCCTCCAGGAAAAACATTGGCGATCATTCTGTGAAAAGCTTGATCCCCGGAAGCCTTCATCACGCATCTGGAATGTCGTTCGTGGTCTCCGAACATCTCCTCAACAGCTCTACCCATTCAAATCTCTCGCACTCTATCAAAGACGTGGTGAGGTCGAGGTAGCTGAAGATTTCTGCTCTTGGGTAGCAGGCCAATCGACTCCAATGGCAACGCTACCTTTCAACGATGTGCCAGCTTCACGGGATCCACGAATGGACCTTCCCTTCTCCATGGAGGAGCTTGACGCTGCGCTGGCTTCTTGCAGACGGTCATCATCACCGGCTCCCGACGGTGTGCCATACACTGCGCTTGGAAACCTTGGACAAGAAGCTAGGCACGCCCTTTTGGAATATTACAACAAATCATGGAGTGAGGGTACAGTTCCAGACGAGGGGAAGTGCAGTCGTTTAGTTCCGCTCCTGAAACCTGGCAAATCGCATGTGGACTTTACATCATACCGTCCAATTGCGCTGGCTAGTTGTGTTGGTAAAGTACTGAAAAAAATGCTGCTTACACGTATTGAGTGGTACCTGGAACGCTATCAGGTATATCCAGATGTAATGCCTGGGTTTCGACTTGTACGGTCTTCAATTGACAATAAAACGCCAAAAAATTTTGAAGCGCTTTCCCGCGGCGTTGTTCCTGAATATAAAGAGCGCATATGACAACGTCACTCACCAGGCCATTTTGGACGCTCTGGAAACTGCCGAGCTCGGCGGTCGTGTTTTTTGCTGGATACGCAGTTATTTATCCAACAGATCTCACTTTATGCAGACTGAGGATAGCCCAACATCTCATTTCACTTCCCGTGGAGTCCCACAGGGTGGAGTACTAAGCCCAACTCTCTTCAATCTTACTCTTGTCGGGCTTGCTGACTTAATACCACAGTCGGCGCAACTTTCAATATATGCGGATGACATCTGTATCTGGGCATCAGGAGTTACTCGCCCACAGGTTAGAGCGAGGCTTCAAAAGGCGGCAAGTATAGTTACGTCCTACCTCCACATGCAAGGTCTGCAGGTATCAACTGAAAAGTGTTCACTAAATGCATTTACACGTAGGAACATGCCACCTTACACCGTACGCATTGATGGTAAAGCAATACCCTACGAAAGCAGCCATCGCTTTCTGGGAGTGATCATCGACAGAAATCTTTCGTGGACTTCCCACATTTTCATTCATGAAAAAGAGGCTGACAGCAATCGCTCACATACTTGCCTTTATTGGGGGAAGTCATGGGGAGCGTCCGTGCGGTCGATGCTCCAGCTGTACCATGCAATATTTATGGGATTTCTTTGGTACAGCTTACCTGCATTTGGAAATGTCAGGAAAACCAACTTAGGAATTTTACAGAGCGTTCAAGCTCAAGCTCTGCGAACCTGCCTGGGATTGCCGAAATGTGCCTCTACGGCTGCTACCATTTTGATTGCTCAGGAGTATCCCATGTCTACCTACCTAACAGGTGACGCCCGGAGGGCACATTTCCGACACATCACCCGGGTACCCTCTCATCATTAGGCCAGTCTTCCTATTACCAGGCCGCGTACATCGTTTACAGAGACTGTTGATGCGCATCGCGCTATTCTGCCGTCCCAGTTTACGCCCGCATCTAGGCCGTCCTCTCCACTATAGAGCCTGCATCAACCACGCTTACTTCTTTCAATACCCGGCATCAGGAAGAAGGTCGAGCTATCACCGACACAGCTAAAGCAAATCACTCTTGAATACTTCCATGAGTACCATGCAAATCGTATGCACGTCTACACCGATGGTTCAGTGAATGCCGTGAGTTCTTCAGGCTCCATGGTCATACCCGCAATTACTACAGAAATAACAGTTAGGACAATTCACCGTACTTCTTCAACAGCCGCAGGACTAACCGCTCTACGTGTCGCTATTAGGCATATCAGTCAGCAAAGCCCCCAGCGATGGTTTATTATCACATATTCAAAAGCAGCCCTGCAAGCCTTAAAAACGGCTCTTCGCCGTGGAACCCATGAGCTACTCGTCGCGGAAATACGACAACTTCATCACTATGCCATAAATGGAGGTCTACCAATGGCTTCCAGGACACAGCGGCATAGCGGGCAATCTCCGGGCGGACGAGGTCGCACTAACAGCCCACCAAGACGGCGATTGTGTGTTGATTCCCTTTTCCAGGGCAGACGCAGCGGCCAGGCTTCGCGAACTTGCGCGGGGACACACGCTCTCATTGTTTAATTCTTGCCAGTTTGCGAACTGCCGCTTAAAATACCTGGACCCTGACTTGAAGCTCCGGCTTCCACCTGGCCTACACCGATGTGCAGAAACTTTGCTGTGCCGCCTGTGGGTTGGTGTAGCATTTACAAACTGTTATTCTTTTGTGATAGGTATGGCAAATAGCCATGCATGTACAAAGTGCGGGTGCGACGAGACTATAGGCAATATTCTTTATGAGTGCCCCATATACAGCGAGGAAAGACAGTGTCTATGCCATGCGCTGGAGCGTCTAGATGGACGTCCACTTACTGAAATTAAGATCGTATGTACCTAGCCACGGCGATCGTCTGCGGTGAAGGCCTCCCAGGCACTGCTCCGCCTTATGAAAAGCACAGGACTAATCGAAGGGCTATGATTTTTTATGTTACGTGATATGGCTGTGACGTGATGTGATGTGACATGTCTGTGATGTGACTGTACTGTCTTCACCTATCCCTCTCTCACCCACAACTTTTATACCCACCTACCCCTCTCCCCCAGTGCAGGGTAGCAAACCAGTTCCTTTACCGGTTAACCTCCAACCTCCCTGCCATTCCTCCTCATCTTCCTCCTCCTCCTCTTTAAAAGTAGACGGCCTCCGTAATGACGCACCATACTTTATCAAACACACTTCTTCAAAGCGCTGGTCAATGTTTACCAACCGGTCACCACTTCTGATGCTCTGCTAATTGAGAAAAATGTTCCGGTAATTGTGTTTACATGTATTTCTACGGGTCGCCCTCCCAACTCGCAGCCCAACATGTTTCGCGGTGTTTTTAAAATATTTCGCCTCGGTAATGAGATTTTATATCTTGACGATCTGTTCTAGGATGTTCATAGTAGCTTTATACCAAATAACGATATCACAGGTGCTCCGTAAAATGAGATAACTACTTAGAAATATTCCGGTTCCATGTATTCCTTTGGGCGCTAACCCTATTTTTCACCGCCAGTCGGCTGCGACGCCGCGAGCGCCCCCTTTGTTTGTAAACACGGTGCTGGTCTATTCACTATCAGGTTTAGCAGGTGGCGGTTGTGGCAACTCTGTATTGCGGAGACGCCATGACGTTGGGTGATTCGAAACTAAAAAGCCTCTACCAGCGTTCTCCCTGCTGCGTGGCGCTCATTTGTCGGATACTTGAGACGCCGTTTGGAACGCCGTCCAACCAGAGCTGGGATTTCACCGACGCAGTGTCATGATTCGTCGAAGGCCCTCTCTCTCTCTTTCTTTCTCTTTCTTTCTCCCTCTCTCACGTTGAGTTATGCATTCCATGGTTGCCAGGAAGGCTGCAATGACGTCACATGAATAAGCTCTATACGAAGTGATCGTGACGTCATTACAGGATGTGACGCCGTTATTACGTCACTTCCGGTTATTAGGCATCACCGGGTGTGACGTCATGATGACGGCGGAGCGATGACGTCACCATGTGATGATATCATAGTGAGACACATTTCAAGGCACGATACCCGCCACCATGTGATGACGTCATATTCACACACATTTCAAGGCACGATATAATAAAGCACTGATGACGTCATCTTTATTACAAGGTACGACATACTACACTACTGATGACGTAATAAATATTTTCAAGGCACGACATACTACACCGCTAATGACCTCATCAATAACTTCAAGGTGCGTTCATGATAAACCACTGATGGCGTCATCATTTATTTCAAGGTATGGCACCACTGGGCACCACCATCATCAAAACTTTTATTTCGAAGGAAATGAAATTCCTTCTAGGACGCCCCTCTCCGTACGCAGGCCTAAGAGAGCACTACTCAGTAATTACCTTCGTGTGGGCGAACCGGTGAAGCATCGTGCTACTCAGGAGCCTCGCAAACAAAGGTCTGATGAAGATACTTCGTCGCTTCACGGCCTCAGCCGCAAGTCGGGTGGCTTGTTGAGGTTGAGCGGTGTCCTCGCTTAGCAGCAAGGTCTCCCAGGTTTGTGTATCTCGTTTCTACACCACCGATGATATAATCAGTATCAGGTTTCAATATACTGCATCACGATGACGTTGTCATTAATTTCAATGCACGACATACTATAGCGCCGATGACGTCAACATTATTTCAAGATACGACATACTACACCACTGATGACGTCATCATCCATTTCATGATGCGACATACTACGCTAGTGATGACGCCATCATTAATTTAAAGGCACGACATACTACACCACTGAAGAAGACCCAATTTGATGCTTTTTGTCAAAATGCGTCAGAAGTTTCACTTGGGCAGCACGCGCCAAGGTACTAAATGTTTGACCATAAGTTGGAGCTTTTATATCTGTTTCAAGCTTTACGTGCTCACGCAAGCGCGATGACTAGCTTTTATGGAGTGTGTTTCTGCGGGGACTGCTAATGTTTGCGACAGCTGTGATATTTATATTCAACGGAGCTAACAGAACCATTCACCAGGCTGGTAACTGAGGACGATTAATCCGTAAGCGCATTTTCCGATCCTGAATGGGGACGAAACAGTTAAGTGAAGAAGAGCTTAAGAATAATGCATTATCATTTATGGTACCCTCGATAAAAGCAGTGAGCATCTGTTTTTGTTATAACCAGCCGTTTTAGTTACTGCAGCCGCCGAATAATTACGCCACCATCTTCTGTAGTTTTTTCACTTCAGCGTACCGAGATGAAAGCTCTCAGACTCAACTGGCTAGTCTTAATATCTTGAGTTATGGCGCCTATAGGCTAGTGCGTGAAAACTTCAAGGCGCCTTTACTGTTTCTCAGCAGACAAGAAAGAGCCACATACAAAAATAAGAGCACTCAAGGTGGCTAACACAGCCGCTATATGATGAATATTATCCTGCTCCTCGCTCAATAGAGCGAGGAGCAGGATATGGGATGGGGTACTGGGCACGACGTATGCCAGCCTGAGCTAGCGGCGGCACTCTTGGTGCCCAGGGGAATGGGGTAGGGGAAGGTTGGGAGGGGGGGGGGAGGACGCGCGAGCAAGTCCGCAGAGTCGGGGGCCGAAGAACGGAAGCACTGTGATGAGGTCCGCAGAACACAGAGGGCTATCCTGGGTGCCCCGCGGGTAGCACACAGCACAAGCACAACCACTACCGGCAAATCAGAGCCCAGTGCAGGTTCGGCTTTGGTGCGAGCAGCGTGCTGCTCGGCAAGCGTCCTTTTCCTGTCACAGTTAACACAGTTAACAGTTAACACAGTTAACATTTAACACAGTTAACAAATATCTAGATAGTTGGTTAACCTAAAATAGCGTAACCTTCAAATAAATCGAGAAAAAATAGGTGGACTCAAGCTCCGCCTTTGATGGCAGCACGCAGCAGCGATGGAGGCTCCTGTCAGTGGCTATTCTTGCGAATCATCGTTGACGTAAGTGCTCTTTGCTGCTCACCTAATTACTGACCCTTTAATGTCTGCATCTGTTCTATTAGTATAGAGTCATAAGCTATCGCATTATGTAAACGACCACCCGGTATAAATGTAAACCATGTTATAACCAAGTCGTACGAACGTACCTACGTGTCCAAGCAACATGTCCGATACGAGATCCAAGTTTCCCGCAGGATTCGATTCTCCTATCATCCTCCGATCCTTAAGGCACTGCCCAAGTCGCTCGGCCATCTCACGTCGAATCCTGGTCACCCAATACATCGACTAACCTGTATACGGTCCCATATCAGGTAACAACAAGCACTTCCGAAGGCATACTTGTAACTTTTACGCTGACAGCGTGAACGCCGGCACCGAATTTCCCGGCGAACGGGGGCCGGCAACACTGTCGCAATAAAATAAACAAAAAATTTGATCACGTACATTTCATCAATAATCTGCGATGAGGAGAAAGCTTTTATAGCGCAGTGGTTTTCTAATTTTGCACGATCTTTACTGAATTATGGCTGACCGCTCACTGACTTGTTATCGCCTATTGAATTATTTCCGACATTAGACGTGTATAACGTGGAGTGACGATCACGCTAGCATATAAGCGAGAGTCGCGAGATGGTGGCGCCGCCTCTGACGTCGCTGATCACGCCCCCTCTTGCGTGACCTGTTCACGCCTCTTGTCGAGCCACCCTTTGCGCCATACTCGCACCACCCATGGCGTCATGGGATTAGCTTTGATGACGTCATGTAGTTAATAAACATAATTTCTTTGATTACCTTCTTCACAGATTCAAATATTGAAGTTATTTTGAAAAAAGTACTTCATTATTTTTAATGGATTTGCATTGGTGCTCATTGGTTGCCGAAAATTCTTTATTTATGATGACGTCACTCATTCGTGGATGACGACGTCATTTGACTGACAAGTTGGGTGTGCCACTTTCTGCGGACGGACGAGCGGACGCACGCATGGACGCACACTCAGGAACCTATAAAGGCTTACGCCTTGAAACGCGTCTACCTCAAACCTGAAATTGCGGTCAGTGACTGCAGCCTGTGGCACAGCTGTCCACCGCCGCAAAGTAGTGGGCCGAGTTTAAAACGAGCCGAATTGTCGGCTCCGCCGCGTTATCAATGCAGATAAGGGGGGCTGATTGCCCAAAAACGTTCCCATCTTCGGGTTGGCGTTCGCAGCGAAAATGATTTCCAGTGGCGCATATTCTGGCTCTAGCGACTAACAAAATTGTCGTACCCAGAAACGAAGCCTGCAATTACGAAGACGCAATTTGTCATTAGTAATTAGCTCAGTGTCACCTCATTAAGTGCGTTTTGGCGAAGTGTCGCTAACTGATGTGCGGCGTGAGGATTAAGTCATCTTTACCATCTTCAGACGACTCACTGTCGATGCACTGCACTGTAAACGTGATAATTTCGGGGACCTGTATCACAAGTGCTATTCCGCGACATGATGCCGGCACGTACGACATAATTCAGGGGTTCACGCCTTCTTAAGGCTCAGGAGCCCTGTTTGAGCGGTAATTTCGGTCTGCCCAGGATGTAATTTTTAGGGCGGCGTGTCAAGGCAAAGCATGCGAAAGCACTGTCTCATCGGATTTCAATCAATGTAAGAGCAGTTCTATTAAAATGGCTGCTACTGCTCTTATGCCTCATGCAACAAGCCGTGTACCGACACCGTCCCATAGCACAGATATCTCAATCATGTTGAAGGCCAAGTGCTGAGTCTTGGCGGTTTTCCTTTTGAAATGCAGTTTCGCTGTACAAAAAAAATGTGCTGGGGATTTGAGACGTTAACCAATGATACACATTTTAGCTATTGTATTCTTCGCACAACGTCGAAGCGCTCAGTATATGGTCTGTTTTATTTTTCGGAAATGCAAGTGTTTGCGTGCAACTGGCCATTTTTAATGAAGAAAAAAAGTCGCACACTGACTGGTGGGAAGGATAGACCTGTTGCGTGTTGTCGGTGGCTCCTTACCTTCATATGCCCTGTCTCATGATCTCCTAACTGTTACTCACTGTGGCGAGCCTGAAATAATCGATAATTTTCTTCACTTCTGCTACCCGTTCCTTCGCAGAGGAGGTGACTGCTATAAATTCGAATTCTTCAGCAATTCTATTCGAGCTTATCTTCCCTTGTTGTACTATTCCTTGCGTCATCTTTGTTTGGATACAGCTGCGGAAATGTGTGTTCTGCCTTTCAAATGGTTCGTCTTCAAACAAAACACCTACCTGCGTAACTTTTCCCCTTTTCCTTTCTGCACATCTATAATCCCAAAGTTGCGCACTCATTGATCATTTTCCACCTCTAGCCACTTAGTTTCTGAAGCGAACTTTTATATTTAAAGCGATATCGTTAAAGATCCTATTCCCCAGAAAATGCGATGCTAGATCTGTTAGCGAACAATCATGGCCATTGCTCTGGCACGTGCTAGTTGGCGGCATGATAGGGAACTGCTTGGACATAAGGTTGACTGACGTCACACGACCACGTAACACGGCTGATCTGGGAGAAGCTGTCAACTCAGCACTCTCCTTTCATGTGGGAGGGTGAGATCAGAATCAGCATTTCAAAACCCTTGCATTCTGAGCTTCGTTAAGCGAAACGTTAAATCTATGTTGGTTGACGCTTTACATACCACTGTGTGCTGAAGAGAATATGTGAGATAGTAGATGAAGAAGTTAAGAGATTAGATATTTCAGTAAAATACGTTGTTGGGCTAGTTTTTGCATTGCATGAAGGAAGACTAACCAGCCAAGAAGACGCACACATGAAAAAAACATACGCAGAAAGAAAAAGAGATTAGATATGGATGAGTAGCAAATTCTATGTACGCGAACATAGATCCATAAGAAGTATTTGCTACAGTTATTGCTTCATAGCCTTAAAGGCGGATCTTAAATGCCCCTTAAAAGTTTTGTTTCTTATTCGTGTATATTATATTTTCTTCTCCATTTATTCCTTAAAATACAGAACCAATTTTTCTTCGCAAAGAAAGAGATAGAACGGACTCGCACCCGCATTTCGAAATATCTTCTTCAACCGCACAGTTGTATAGACAGGGCGTAGATTTTGGCTACAACTCGGGTTTTTTTATACAATTTCTGCCAAGAGCATCCACGTCAGTGAACTCTGATATTATGGTCGTCATTCGTGACATTACTTATTATACTCTCTTCCCTAATTCAGATAACTTCAGTTTTATCTTATATTCCTTCTCCTCCTGGCCTCACGATGCCGAGCTTTCCCATACGCACACAATAAATAAAAGGACGTCTGACCAGCTTACCAATCTTTCGACGTTGTGTGGCGTTCAGGACCGCAATGTAGTAGCACAAAAATTGCAACTGTTGTAATATTTTTTTGGCATTGTGCCACAGGACAGTAAACGACATAACTCAGAATTGTTATACTTTTTTGTGATTTAGGCAGCTACCACTTTCTCGGCAAAATACCAAGTCTGAAAAAAAAAAACGAATTAAGCAAGGCCAAATGGCATCAAACCTGGGTTTCGAACTGTTGGCGGCGCGAGGAGGTCAAATTCGCTGGTCGCTATAGGAGGATACTATTCTATGCCCGAATTGTTTTCCTTATTACCTCCTCCGGTAAGTGCAGGAATATTTGGACGAAATCGTACAACATCAAGACTTATCGACGCTCACTTTAGCAAGGGCATCTATAAATTCAATGTGCTCGTCTGAGCCTTCTTGGTTCTTCAATACGTCCCGCAGTGTGCATGCAATTCCAATAAAAACATTAGGGGGACACATAAGCTCCGCCTTTTTCTTTAGGACATGTAGTGCGAAGAGAGGATAACCGATGGTCGCTTAGGGTAACAAACTGGATTCCAAGGGAAGGAAAGCGTAGCAGGGGGCGGCAGAAAGTTAGATGGGCGGATGAGATCAAGAAGTTCGCAGGGGTCAAGTGGATGCAGCTAGCACAGAATCGGGTTAAGAGGAGAAATATGGGAGAGGCCTTCGCCCTGCAGTGGGTATAATCAGGCTGATGATGATGATGATGATGATGATGATAAGCTCCGCCTTTAGGGGTATAACGTGATAATTTAATGGCGTCCACCTGCGGCATCTCATACGGATCCCCGCAGTCATGCCTCAAGTTTAGTGCCCGCTTGATCACTGATTCTTTAGTTTTGGCCTCTATTATCTCCTGCAGATTCATTACTACACAGTCATAAGATACCACTTTAACCAAGATATATGTATGCATCTGGGCGGCCTAGGGTAGCGCGTATTACTGATACCCAAGAGTCCTTAGCGTCTCTATACCCATCTCACCCACACACTTCAAACAAATATACATATGCGGGCACCTCCCGCCATGTCATATGGCTCCTTTTTGTGAACTCTACTCACGGATTCTTCTCCTACAAGCACTTTTGTAATTACTCAATTTGTACTGCTTCACTTCTATCATGTTATATCTCACACGTACTCTTTATCACACATTCCTATGTCAAAGGCTACCTGACATTGATATAAAGCCTCGCTTAACGAATATGGTACACATGTGCCTTGGTGGTCTGGGTACCGGTAGCGCGTCTCACTCAGTCCTGTGGCGCAATGCAGGATGTCTCGAGTTTAGCTAAACTCGGGATATCCTAAAACTGTGGCGATGCCTTCAGAGCATAGGCAAATGCTGTTAAGACATGAGATGCAACCCTCGGAACGCCTTCTAGCTTCATTGGTTCATCTAGTGTTACTCTGGGGTTAACACCACTTTGGCGTCGGTTTATGGGATTCGTGGCCAGTCGGCAAAGTATTACTCGCGTGATCATACTTTTTGGTGCATTCTTTTGCTTGTTTACTGTTGCAATGACTTCATTCATCATCATTATCATCATCATCAGCGTGGATATACCCACTGCAGGGCGAAGGCCTCTCCCATATTTCTCCACTTAACCCGGTTCTGTGCTAGCTGCATCCACTTGACCCCTGCGAACTTAATAATAATAATAATAATAAGTTTATTCGGACATGAAACATGTACACAGAGCATGCCCACGGGAAGAGGCAAAAGGAAGAAGCTGATGGCATTCTTCCTGACGAGGCCTCACCCCGGGTCACACATCAATGGCAGAAGGATGGACAAGGTCAAGGTAAGTTTCACCAAGAAAACAAAACAAAACAAAACATAACCAATGAAGAAAAAAAAATCTCATAGATTATATTTGGCATTATAAGAAAGTATATAAGGACCATGGCATCGTATACAAGGTAAGTACATCAGTAACGCTACAATTCGCGACACAAAATGTAAACAAAATAATATACGACAACTTCTTAACCTCATCCGCCCGCCTAACTTTCTGCTGCCCCCTGCTACGCTTTCCTTCCCTTGGAATTCAGTTTGTCACCCTAAGCGACCATCGGTTATCCTCTATTCGCCCTACATGTCCTGCCAATGCCCATTTCTTCTTCTTAATTTCCACTAGACTGTCAGTGACTTGAGTTATTTCTCTGACCCACTCTGCACGCTTCCTATCTCTTAATGTTACCCCTACCATTTTTCGTTCCATAGCCCCCTGAGTTGTCCTCAACTTAAGTAGAACTCTCTTGGTTAGCCTCCACGTTTCAGCCCCATAGGTGAGTACAGGTAAGATGCAACTATTGTATACTTTCCTCTTGACATATATATTTATATATGTATTGTATATATGTCTTGATTTATATGCACAAGTAATGACTTCATTACTTGTGCATATAAATCTAGAGATGATATTTCTAGCGCGTGTTTATTACGCGGTGCATTACATGCATTTTACAGTGCGCAAGATGTGCACCGGATGCGCTATAGTGCATCCAATCTATTATATTCTGCTTTGCCCGCAACGGAACGCTACGACCGCCTGATCAGCTTGGGCGGCTTTTATTTCACGGTAAAATTCCACGGGAGATGAGTCTACCCTTGTCACGTTGTCTGGCATACTGCGCGCGTAATTTGAATGAAGCGATGGCTGTCACTGTTAAATTTTCCGGCGTCGAGTGAGAACAGCTCTGCTGTACCGTGTACGAAGGCAAGTCCAGATGAAAGCTGAGCGTGTTAACGTACATTTTGCTCCTCTTTCAATTGTGTTCCTAGCTTACACATGGGAATCTCGCTACTTATTCGGCCAGGAAGGTCTTTCAATTCAATAGAACCCATAGTTCAATGTAAGTGCCATCGACACATCCCACAAACCCGTGATGCTCATTGCGAACTTCGCGCTCGTGAGCTTTCGTGTACATAGAACTGACCCGTAAATAAGGTAGCACCATACTTCATAACATAACGAAGGTGCGTGCCAGCACGGATTTTAAGCCCAGATTCCACTTGAACAGCTCGCGCGGCAGACACATTCCTTGTTCACTACGAAGTCAAACCTCGTAAGAGTGATTATGAATGTCACAATGCTTCCTATGAGCACGAAAGTAAGTAGAATGAAAGTTCAAGTCATAAACCTCTTTCAGTGGTATGACGCATCTTCGATTCAACCTTATAGCTCGACTAAGGCGACGAGAAAAAAAGCGACATTTTTCCATCGTTGTTGCTGCAACCATAGCGACAGCCTTTCAAAGCAGCTGAAGGCTTTGCTCGATGAAACCAATAAATTGATGAAAACACACAAGTTCACGCACTGCGATGCGAAGCCATTTATAACACATAAAAATAAACGACGAAACCGAACTCCGCAAAACATCATTTTCTACTTTCTGCAAACACATACCTCGAGATTGACGCCAGCGCAGATTTGGGCAGTGTACGAAGCTCTCCCATAGAGTGAGAGAAAAGTTTGATTATCATAAAACGCTATTGAAAGACTCTGACGAAATAAATAGAACATTTCTGAATGTTCGTCAGGATGAATATAAAGTATGACGATTAACGTAAGCTAAATATAGTTGAAAAAGAAAGAGTGCGTTTGAAACTTAGAACTTAAGCTCGTTAGGAAACCTTTAAAACTTCATGACCTGCTTCAACGTAAGGTTTTTGTATATGATGAAGGCAACTTTGAAGGTATAAAACAGAATATGTTCGCTTTTCTTCTGAGTTTGAAGACTGCTCAGTATTCATGGAAATGAGCAGCCTTTTCAACCTACTTCTCTCGTTCATAGACACGTGCCGTTTAAAATGATTACTGGAAAACGCAGAAAAGATGAACCATGGTTCAAATAAATACATGCGGGCCCTGATAAATAAAAAGCGTCGACTTTATCAGCGCTACAGGGAAGGGAGGCCTGCTGCTTTGCGCGGCCAGCTCAGGCAACTTGGCTCCTGTTTAAAAAAAAAAAAAACTGCTAAAAGAAGCTAAGAATGCTTTTTTTCTTCTTTTGCTTAAGGAAACATTACGTACGAAATCAAAGAAAGCATGAAAATATGTGAAGTTCAAAGGGAAAGACTAGGTTGGCATTCCTGCTATTTATCAAGGTGAAAATACTGCATATGATGACGCTGGTAAAGCAACGCTTTTAATGCATACTTCAAATCAGTATTTGTAGAGGGCTACAAAGTAAGCCTACCACCTATCATGCAGTGTCTTCCTGAACTCATGCCCGGATGGTGCTTTCACTACTTCAGCGTCTGAATCCGTCTTCTGCTCCAGGACAAGACGCAATATATAATAATGTTTTGAAGAAATGTGCCCGAGCACTGACACATTTCCTTGTCATTTTGTTTAACAAGTCGCTACATGAGAATGAACTGCCATCAAAATGGCAGTCCGCAAATGTAGTACCCATTCATAAGTCATCCAGCGAACAATTAGTTACCAACTATCTTCCCGTCTCTCTAACAAGTGTATGTTGCATATCCTTGGAATACATATTGTATAGTGCGATAATGAAGCACCTAGAAAATAGTAATTTTTTCTCGCAATACCAACACGCATTTAGCCAAAATTGTGATGCGTTACGCGACTGTGCGAATTTACGAATGGCATCTTTGTCTGCTACGATAAAAGCCTTCAAATTGACTCTGTATTTCTGGATTTTTAAAAGAGATTGGACAAAGTTCCACATGTTCTCTTGTTGCACAAAATGTCTGTTCTTGGTTTACCTGCCTCTGTTCTCCATAGGCCGCATGATTACTTATCGAAAAGAACGGATTACCGATACGTCCTCCTCATCGCTTGATATGACGTCGAAAATGCCACAAGGATCGATTCTATGGGTCTTTCTGATATTTAATTTATATTAATTATCTTACTGTGGGAATCTCCTCTCATATACACCTTCACCGTGATTATTGTGTAAATTACAGGTCCATCCGCAATTCAGGTGATGTTGGCATTCTGCAAATTGATTGGAACTATGTGGCATCATGGTGTTATATATGTGTTATATATATGCTCCTCAATATCAAGAAATGCTGTTAGGCTCAGTTCACGGGAAAACTATCACCGTTCTTCACTCTATACCACATTAATGGCAACTGCCTTGAACCTGCTTATAATTTTTAGTATTTAGGCGTGTACTTCTCGTCAGACTGTTCATGGAAAAAACGTGTAGACTACTTACTTGGCTAACAAAACTAGTACTGTATTGAATTTCTTCAGGCGAAACTTCAAAACTGCACCTCTTACCCTCAAAGAAGCAATCTATATCACTAATACAAGCCCTATTCTAGAATATGCATGCCAAATATAAGACTCACATCGCACGACTTGACTACAAACTAGAACGTATTCAGAACCGCGCCGCACCTTTCGTTACCAACAATTATAACTTTGGCTCCAGCATAACAAACAAAAAAGCATAACAAGAAGAATAAGATTGGTATGGAGCGCATTTCGCAAGCACTCGCAGATTATGACTAGCCGCTTACCGGTATCGCTCAAGAGGAAAGTATACAACAGTTGCATCTTACCTGTACTCACCTATGGGGCTGAAACGTGGAGGCTAACCAAAAGAGTTCTACTTAAGTTGAGGACAACCCAGAGTGCTATGGAACGAAAAATGGTAGTAGAAACATTAAGAGATAGGAAGCGTGCACAGTGGGTCAGAGAAATAACTCAAGTTACCGACATTCTAGTGGAAATTAAGAAGAAGAAATGGACATGGGCAGGACATGTAGTACGAATAGAGGATAACCGATGGTCGCTGAGGGTAACAAACTGGATTCCAAGGGAAGGAAAGCGTAGCAGGGGGCGGCAGAAAGTTAGGTGGGCGGATGAGGTCAAGAAGTTCGCAGGGGTCAAGTGGATACAACTAGCACAGAACCGGTTTAAGTGGAGAAATATGGGAGAGGCCTTCGCCCTGCAGTGGGTATAGTCAGGCTGGTGATGATGATGATGATAACAAAGATTAAAACAGAACTTGGGTGGGAGCCCCTGTATTAAAGGAGAAAGTTCCTGAGATTGACATTTTTCCAGTGTATTTAATGGAGACACTCTAATAGAGAAAAGTATTTACCTGAAAGCTACACCATGTTTCCGCTAGAAATGATCATTCAAAAAAGTGAGAAGTTGTTTTTCTAACGAATGTTCTTGCTCGTTCATTTTCCTCCTTTTATATTAAACGAATGGAATCGTCTCTCAGAAAGTGAAATAAACGTCCCATCCACAATGTTTTCATCGACCCTGGTTGAAGTGTGTCATCTGTGGCACTCTATACATTTTTGACTGTTTAGTATGAATGTATTTGTATATTTTATGCAGTAAATTTAGTATGGGTTGTTGGGTTTGGTGTTTCCTTTTTTCTTTTTTATTCTTAACTTTTCTTCTTCATGATTTACAATGTTTGTAATCCCCTACAATAATGCCTTATGGGCGATGTATAAAATAAATAAATCTAATTGTAACCTTGGAACTATACCTTTCATACATATAAGTCAATAGTGCTCCAGCGTCTTCAAATAAACTACTTTCGCAATTTCAACATGTACGTAATCACACATTATATGCTTTACCGTAGGGAATAACTTCATTATCAACTGGCTGAAACATTAGCCCTGAAATGTTGACTTCACTACTTTTTATTTTCGATGTAGGGCCTAAACACCTGTTCCAAAAAATTTTTGGGAACTATTTTTGAAAGTGTCCTGGGCTTGTAAATTATTTATTTTGCAGCAGGTAGCAATTCTACAGAAGTAATACAAATTTAAATTGCACCCGGAAGAAACCAGTCTGAGAAGAAATAATTTATTTATTTCATTTTAGAGGCATAGTCAACACCCAAAAAGCAGTACGTCAGAGAAGCAGAAATTTTTTGCTCATCTTGTACCTTTATGGCTCAGCATGTGTCATCAAGGGTAGCTCTACGTGGATGAACAGGAAGATAATACTGTACCAGCCCGTTCCGAGGTCCGGGCTCGGGACACAAGGAACTTTATTAAGTCTTTCTTACACCTTGACCTGTCTTGGGTGTTTTTGCCTTGCACAGGCCGGTTGGGTTTGCGAAAGCAATGTACACACAACCACGGCAAAGCTCTCTGCGGATTCGAACACCCCAGTTCTCCTCTATCGTCGTTCCCCTTCATGCCCAAATGTTTACCTCACATCCTCCTAGCGCCATTGTTGTGAATTAATTCTCTGCCAGTTGCTAATAACGAGTAGGAGAGGACATTTCTGGGCTACTGAGTCGACGTTCGCCTCTGCCGCTTTGGTAAACGCGTGACGAAATTATAAATGTAGCCTGGTTTTATGGCTTGATTGATTGCTTTGTATTGAAGTGCTCATGACACACTTAGGTTTGAAATTAGCTGTATGTGAAGCCGACTCCCTATATATTGCCATTAAGACTTGTTCCTTCATTTTAAAGCCGTTAAAGGCTCTATTACATGGCTTAGAAGCAAACCATGTAGCCTCGTTGCTTTTCGCAAAGTCTGTTCGCAAAGGAACAGTGCCGCACCGTGGCGTCTAGCAGCCTCTCTAGGGGCTCGCCTGTGGTATCGATATCGCTGCGGTGGGAGCAGAATATTGTAGCACACACGCTGTGTGGAGTGCGCTCTTGTTTCTTTGCTCAAGGAATGCAGAGGTGTCGCGAAAATGACGCGCTTGAAAATGAAATCGCCAAAGAGCGCGGACTTCTGCCTTCAGGCCGGGCCTGGACCGGACCTTAAAACTGAGCACTGATGTAAGGTTAGACCAGGCCCAGGCTCTCAGTCGGTTAGGTGGAACCGGGTCTCTTCGGGGGAGTCTAGGGCAAGGTCGGGTGCACGTCCAGAATGTCTGCACGCGCGAGGTGCGACAGGTCACTACACCCAAAGAAAACATCTCGAGCTTGAAGACTAAGGCACAACTGACTTGTGTTATTCGCGAAATCCTGTCATTGATTTGACCCGCTGTTCTGTGCCGCTCCAGCCTGAACGACCAACTTTAGGCCGTCCAGCAGACCCGCGAGGCGCGAAGTCGCAAGATCGGGACATTGTCACATCGGAGACCTAGGCCCGGTCGCCTTATACCCTTCCGAACACTAAATATATACATATCACTCACTCACTCACTCACTCACTCACTCACTCACTCACTCACTCA
>JAJIZL010125083.1:80028-128723 GCA_023969395.1 Amblyomma maculatum
CTCACTCACTCACTCACTCACTCACTCACTCACTCACTCACTCACTCTCATTCACTTGAGCAGCGTAACACATTAACAGCAACGCTACCCAGATCGAAGCAGCAAAGCAACTGGAAGCAGCGGCACGTCGTCAAGGATCCAATGAGTGCCGCGCCTAAGCTACTTCAAAGAAGGCGTCCGTGAATCTGAACAGTCGGCTCAGCAAACCATTTCGCGAATACGCGATGTCTTGACGAGATATGAAAGCATCTTTTTGTAGTCAGTGAAAAGAGGCAACACATAGAGACAAGGCAATCTGTGGCTCAAGCTTCTGTTTGTGGGCGTTGCAACATTGTGATAAATTTCAACTTGCGTATAGTACCGCATCCTTCTGTATTTGATCTCTTTAACTTCTCTACTTCAAAAAGAAAAGCCTGGAGTTCTACGTTACGTTACGTTTCGGTTGGAAACGCCCCGACGATGCCATGTATGGACGTCCACAAGAAAACAGTGATGCAATAAATCACGAGCGGCACGATAGAGAGCTTCATGTACGGCAGTTGGAATTTCTTGCGTGGCCGAGATAAGCTGAGCGCTTAATGCAGGTTTTATACTTCGTGTAAGGGGGGCCAATTTGTTAGCTTGTGCCTCGCTATCTGACAGCAATAAAGACACTTGGAAACGGCTGACTACCCTCCGAAATATTTTGTTTTATTCTTGTTTTCACTGTACTTGTTTTCTAGCTGCCAGCACCTTGCTTAATTCCCAAGAAATTCACACAGAGACAAGAGAATGATTTCATTTTTTCACGCTGCAGTCGGGGCCTTTAATGTGGTGAAGAAAAACAGCGCGAAAATGAAGACGAGACCACACAACACAGGCGCTTCACCTCTATTATGCACCAACTAGAGCGCCAAAATGCCCTCTTGGCCTTTAATATCTCTTTTTTCCAGCGTCAGCTTGAGAGCACCAGAATCATTCTTCAAATTTGTCCACGCGATAAGGACCGGTTTTCTCTGCACTCATTTATTGAGTTCAGCTACGGCCCCGTTTCCGCTCAGTCTGTCTCTCTTTATCACGCCTCGCTACCATTTAAGTTGCGGACCCCTGGCTGAGCAATACGAGCAAAATTTAAAAAGCAAAACAAATATAACTTTCGTTCTGTAGAAATGATGGAGAAGTGGAGAGAAATTGGGCACATATTTCTTTGGCAGAGCTTCCTACTGCTTCTGCGCGTAAGTGTTTCAGAGTACGTGAAGAGCTTCGAGCGGAGGGCGCTCGGATCCCACGCTTCGAGGAGACCTCAGTCGGCAACAAGACCAGTGGGAAGAAGACGTTTACGAAATAGGGCTGGATTAATGGGCTGAAGATTTACGAGCATGCAATCGTAAAAGGGCCCGCAGAAGTCGTGAGGCCGTAAATAACGACGTTTCACCTTATTTGAGGATATGCGGTCTGACTGCCGAATTGGGAAGAAGGGGCCAGCGACTCCTCCAAAGCCGCTCATTGGACGAGCCGAGGTGCGCTATACATGGCTGGGGAATTCGATACGACACCGCAGCACGCGAACCAGTGCGATGGCAAGTTTTATGGCGTGGCAGTCACGCGGGGAATTTTACGCATCCCCCGTCGATAGCAGGTCGTTTCACGGCCTGCGATCGAATATCGCATACGTCCGGTGTGAAACCGAGCTTCGGCTTCGCGCTTGCTGTTTGCAGGAATGAATGAACGCATGTCAGGCCTCCCTTTATTTGCTTTCCTGCTAGAAAGCAGGCCTAGCGCAGGGGGACGGCCGCGCTGTTCAAGCCATGCTTGGCGATTCGCGACACAGGATGACGTTAGGCGTATCGCTCTGAGAAGCCGCGGGCTGAGACTCAAATCACAGCCGATAATACGTGACACGCGCTTACTTGTTCTGAAGCAGAGTTATTTGCCCGGTGTTTTTCTGTTCAGATAAAACAGAACGGGAAAAACAAAACAGAAAGAAAAACGCTTTGATGCTCCCTCACGGCTATTTAGCGTCGTCAATTTTGATGATACTCGAAGAGCCACTTGCAGCATTCTCGGCGATAGAGGGAGTGCAGTGTAATAAAAACATACTATCTGCTGTGGTTGGCTGCACGCTGGTGACAATAATTTGATTTGAATATTACCATACAAGCCTTGCATTACAAATTCAGAGGTATGTATAAGACACAGAACGCTGCCTACACGCCCGCTTAAAGGTTTCGGGCGTACGTTACGGTAGGTAACAAGGACAATACTTTTGCGAAAAAGTTTCCACTTCACTAGTCGAATGTGAATTTTATTTCGTTTCATGACAAAAATCAAGCCCAAATCAGTCAATAAAGATATAAATCACTCTTCGTATAGCGTCCTCGGTAATTGAGGTATGATCTCCACCAGACATTGGTATGGCATTGCGATGTTTTAAACAATGGAACAACAAAATGGCCTTAAAAATGCGTTCAAGGCGCTGGCGATGATGTATACTATCGGTCGAATTATTTTATTCATTTGGTGCACAAACGTCACCAAAAACTAAGGTTGTATACGTTATATTAAAGAGGGTTGTGCGAATTTCAAATAGGCTGTTGGGCGAAATAACAAAACAGCATGCGAAAAACGGTATTCACTATGAGAGTGTGTGAATGTGGTTTTGTGAGGTGCTTCGGAAAGAAGTTCGGAATGCGTGAACAGTATTATCAGATTCGAAGTCGGTGCGTGTTTTAACACTGAAACATAATCACCTGTATGTTTAGATATGAAGTTAAGAAATGGATTTAATATAGGCCACGGTTTTTCGAAGTCGGTACCAGCTACAAAGATCTGATGTGCTCATAAGCTGAACTGTGGTACCTGTCGAAAGACTTCGTACCTATGCAGTGTCAGATGTTCTTAACAGCCGCAAACAGAAACCTATCCTAAACATTGAATTATACAAACTGCCATGTTCTTCTCTTTGCCAGTTAGTTGCGTGTAGATGTCTTCGAGGGGAAGAGTAGTTTACGAGGAGCCCTCAAGGCATTAGATATGTTTAAATAAATACATTTACATATAATTTCCAAAAATGTGTATTGAAGTTTGCCTATTAAGTGAAATACTGAGAAACCACATTAAGTACACAGCGTTCCCATTTGCACTGGTGTAGCCTCTGGTATATTTTACTTCAGGTGGATGCTACACGGCACATTGGGGCAGGTACTCCCCGATTGATAAGGCTCCGAACAGCAGTCAACAGAAACGTGGCGCGGGAGTACTTACCTTGTAAATGCCGCAATTACTGGCATGCGTAAATATTCACAAACTGACGTAATGTCGCCAGCACACAGAATTGCGGGGTGCTTGCTCACGCGGTCAGCCTCACAAAGATAGGCGCTACAACCTTATTGTTCGGTTGCAGCTAGCAAATGCAACTGAAGTCGAATTTTTAAATTATTTGTTATCTCCCCTAAAATACTTACGCGATTGGCTCAAAGGAATTAGTAAAGCGAGTACACTTTTATTTTTTGAACCAATTTGAAATATTGTTTCACTTACGCAGAAGTGGACCGCCACGACCTCTATCGTTTGAAACTTATTCTGGTGAACGCGTTGCAGTTAGGCTCTGCTTGAATGAGGTTGAGCGTGAATGCAGGTGCTGAAAAAAATCAGCTTACCACCTCGGCTCTACGAGCACGCCCAATCGCGAAACAAAGTGCTCATAGCGTGTTTGCGAGTTTTTGGGATTAATGATTTATTAACCTTTTTCAGTTGTACTCAGTTATGAGGTTGAAACGTGGAGACTAAAGAAAAGGGTTATACGTAAGTTGATAACAACACAGAGCGATATGGAACACAAAATAGTATACGTGTAACTTCAAGAGATAGGAAGCGTGCAGAGTGGGTCAGAGAAATAACTCTAGTTGATGACATTATAGAGGCAATCAAGACGACATGGATATGTGTACAAGAAGGCATGTAGTGCGAAGAGAGCACAACCGATGGTCTCTAAGGGTAACAGATTGGATTCCAAAAGAAGGAAAGCGCAGCACGGGACGGTGAGAAGTCAGGTGGGCGGATAAGGAAAAGTTACAAGATTCAATTGTGTGCAGTTGGAACAGAATCGGGTTAATTCAAGCAATATGGGAGAAGCCTTCGCCCTTCAGTAGGCATAGTGGGACTGACGATTATGAGTGTTGGTCAGGAGTTAACTCAGTTACAACTCTGTCCAAGGTGCGACATTCTGTTATAGTTGATAATATATTGATTAAATTAAAGCTGCCGAAAGCCTGGTTTTAAGTAATCTACCTTTAAACATGAAACTGTAGTGCCTACAAGACCCCATTGTCGCGTCATTGTACAAAGTTGTGAAAAACACGCGAGCAGACTGAGTTGGCACTGAAATTATAATTTTGCTTGATCTGCTTATGCCGAAAAAGGAATTGGACAATTTGGTGACGGTGAAGTAGCACGCATATTCAAACATCCTCGAAAAGAGAATGTTTATTTAGACGTTGAGTGCTTCATCTGTGTGCTCTTTCCTCCTTATCTGCCACGCTAAACAACCCTTGAAATCATGGGATACCAAGTAGCCCGAAGTTTCATTTTCTCGACGTCTGAAACGGGCTTGTTGTACAAGCAGGCAACCACATCTGGCAGATGTGTTTGTCAATTTGTGGTCAAGCAAAGTTTCCTGTTATTTATTTTATCGATATTGTTCCCTAACAGTAATAACGTCTTGTAATGGAATGCGAACTAAAATTCTTAGAGATCTTAAGAACATGCGTGTAGTCATTATGGATAGCATTCTGTGCATCGATAATAATGTTAACAATATCTGCAGGAGTTCAATAATTTCGTGACGGCGCAAGGAAAATATTCTGCAAGCTCTTAAAGAAGGATCCAGTCATAAATTAGTGCAGACGTGAAATGTACTCATACAGTTAATGAGAGTTTAAACTAATATAGAACCATTCAGAATCAATGATCTATAGAAAACAGTAATAAGACTGTGTTATGTGCTCGGCTTTATGCTTGAAGAACAGCTTCGTAGCTAGCTAGTACAAACACAAATAGCCCTCGCCCCCTAAAGCAAAATTGCAATAGTCGCCCCTTTATGAAAAAGCGCTGCACGACCAGGTGAAAATCGAGCATAACTCAACTTGGATTTTTTTCTTATCGTGTGTGACTTGCAGAGCAATAGCGGAGAGTAGCTATTGTCTAACTTCTTGTCTCATGATCTTTTTGAAGATTCTATTTGAGTGGGGTTATTGATTTTAATCAACAGCGGTTTGTTGTGTCAACACATAATTCAAGGTCACACCTGCACTCTTTCAGCACAGAAACATCGTCATCATGGTCTCTGAAGTATTTAACAGCAGCAACAAAGGACATGCTTGGCGCGTCCAATAACACCGTTCATTTTTCTGCAGGGCAGCTTGGTTGCACTGCCTTGACATTCACTTTGACGGTATATTTTTTGCAGCTGCAGTAGCACCGTAGCTTTACCTTTCTCGCAGGTTGATGAATCTAAAAACATTGTCGCTGTCATTTTTTCACGCTTACCTTTGTTTGTGCGATGAGCGAGACGTTGATTTGCAACTTGCATAGCATGTAATGGCCATCTTCCTGACAGCGATAAATTTATAACAGGCAGTGAGTGCGAATTTCTTATTAGGGCACTTCCGATGATATGACATTGACATGACAAAGCTGACCAAAAACTTCCAAGCCAACTTTGAGACACTCAACCTGCGTTGTGATCATAATGAACGAATTTACGAAGCTGTCAATGCAACTATAGCTTTGACGACGCGACTGAATGGGCCGGTATTAATGAAGATTGCGCGAGTATGCGAAGCTTTGAACCTTCATTTCCAGTGCTCTTTGTTGTACGCTGAGATTTTAGCAATTAAGCAAATGTGGACATGAAAATTCATAGCACGAGCAAGCTGCTTGACATTTTTAATGAAAGCAGTTTGGAGTCAACGAGGTGCTTCCATTGAAGAACAATTTAATTGTGGTAAATGCTGGAAACAAATTTAAACCAATCCAGTGGTGTGCTTTAGAACAGCGTTATTATGCCGCTCTTCAACATCCTGTAACTATTATAGCAGGTAGCGGCAGGAAACATTCTAATACTTCGTTGCATTTTAAGAGCAAGGGACGATCTCACTTGGAGTCAAGCCTGAAAATCGTCCAAGATGACTCTGTGCAAATCCAGTACCAAGCGGATCTCCAAACACGCTTTTTTATAACTATCGCTTGAGCACGCTCGTTGAAAACAGCCTCCAATCACTTTAATGAAAAATTGACATCCTCTTGTAGGCACCAACTGGATCGCCAGATAGCGCCAATAGCAACAACACTTAAATACGACGTTCCTGAACTTCGGCTTTCCCTCACGCTTGGTTACTGTACATTTTAGAAAAGGATTGGCGTACCCCACGCCAACCGACAAGAGCCTGCGCTGGAAAACGGTGGCAGAAGATATCAGCATATTTGAAAACTAAAAGCCATTCTGGCTTGTCGCAAAATCGCACCATTCGTTCCACCAAGCTGTAATATCGTACAACGAGGAAGGCTTCTGAGCTCCTCTTCCTGCCCGAGCGGCAATTTTCATTACGTATATTCGCTGAAAAATGGACACTTCTTGCAATCTTCCTATTGTAATTCGTCCGCAGCATGACCTGCGTGGAAATGCTGTGGTTGATACAGTGCAGCAACAGGGGAATTGATATCCGCACTCTCTATCCGTGCAGTAACCCACCGAGGCTTCGAAACGGATGCCCCCGTGACACATCGCATACCTTTCATATCTTCCCTGTATCTACGCCGTTACAAAAGTTTCATTCTATTTTTATGCTCCCGCTCGCCGCTGAGCGGTCTCGGCGCACGTGATGATCATACAGGCCCCGCGCAGTACGAAGTGGCGATCTCGGCGCGGCCTGGTGATACCCGAGCTGCAACATTTTATGTCGGCCGCTATCTGGCCGTTCGTGATGCTGCTTGGCCTTATACGGCCGAAGACCAGACAGTGCATCCGCCCTTATCTTCGGTTAACTCACAGCGTTCTTGAAGGGCTTCCTAGGAACTTCCAAGCATACCTATGTCCGATTGTAAGGTCCTCGCCGTCATCAGGAGGGCTCCTGTGGTGTGAAGAAGGAAAAATGTATGCTAAAAGACGCATAAATAACCTCGCAAGACAAATGCGTATAAAGAACGAGTTGTGTTCAGAATAACCGAGGCGTGTACGTTGCGTCTTCTGACCTTTCTTCTGGTGCCTATCGGGCCGCGGCAGTGCTTTAGATTAGCCCGCCAGTAGCCGAAACTTACTCGGTAGCTAGAGTTGCCGCTTTAAAATAATAAGAGAGGCTTACGATAAAATTCGCTCATGACAAACAGCTAGTCATTTCATGAGCTTGCGCCATTCAGGCACGGCTAGTTAAAAATACGGAGGAGCTGCATACCACCCTTGACATTTCATGTAAAAAGGGAAATGTTATTACTCGTGTCGGAGCCCTTGAGCTTTTTGGGTGCCATTCGTGCGATTTGTACGTGTACGTTAATTATTGTCACTGGCAATAAAAAAGGCATATGTCATGAACACCCGGAAGAATTCAGACAACAAAACGAGAGAAAGTTTTGACTCCAGACCGCTTTTGTGTCATAGGGTCATCGATTCAAGGAGGTCAAATCTGGCATTTGTTCGTTAGCCAGAAATTCCAGTAGGTGTATGTTCATGGTGCATAGGCTAAAAATGCTGACCATATGTTTTACTCCAATGTCCCGAATTCTGCGTTCTTCATTTTCTACTGTCTTGCACGCTTGCATGCCTCCGGGCAATGTTGACAGCCGGTGTATTTAAATTGGTTGGATGGATTCGCTTAAAAGCACTCCTTGACTTCAATCTTGATTAGTGCGGCGTGTGGCAATGGCTATGCGCTTTGTTTTTCTAGCAGTCCTGATCAAAGTGGGTATAAGTGCATACAAGTTATTGTGAGGCATTAACGTCTTCTCCCTTCGGTGGTACCTCGTGAGTGGCTGCTCAGGTGAGCGCGCGAAGGGTGCGGAGGAGTGCGTGTAGGAAGTCGCGAGCAGCAGTGAACATACTCCGCGCAGAGAGGAAATTTGTACAGGTACTCACGCTGTCTTCGGTGGCAGCGCATTTGTTATTATCTGTCGGTGTCGGTGATCTCCTGTGGAGCATCTCGGTGGCTATCTTCATATAACTACTGCGTATTCTTCCCGTGGTTTCTTGTGGTGTATGTATGTGAGTGCTGTCCATATGGTGGCCTTTTCCACCGTATGGTTTTAACCATGTCCATGACGAAGTCCGTTATCATGAGTGAGCCGCAACGGTCGTGGCTACTACACCCATGGCATCGGCATACCACACTGTATACCGATACCATGTATAACATACCCGAGGGTATACCAATGCATCGGTGTACCGGACCAATGCTGGTATTTCAGGACGGTATAACTTGCCTTTCCGACGTATGTGAACATTTCGCTCGGTGATGCGCTAGCGTAGGATTGCCTTGACTATCCATTTTCCATGGCCAGCGCGGAGAGTGGGGTAAACGTTTTATTCAGATATCAGGCTGAGACCATCACTGCCAGCTTGGGCGGATATACAAGGCCAGCTCGGTGTAAAATGTAATTGCTTCGTGCCAATTTTTCATAATCATCTGTATGCATTTAAGTCATTCTTGTTCCCATATGCTCTTAAGTGCTTATATATTGCTACCTTAGATAGTATTCTATAGCCAGGAACACGAGGCTATAGGTCTTTTAACCTCCGTGATCTTTCGTAAATTACTCCCCTATTAAATAACCAGAGGCTCAGAATATACTGGGCATCAGTGCATCAGTAAATAAATAAATATTATTATTAAACGCTCAAGCCACGGTTACTGGTGCTTTATTGTGCAGAAGTGCTTGGGACTGGGCTAGTTGGAACATCTTCTCATGAATGCTGCGCTGCTTAGTTGCACACGAACAAAGGAACTGGACAAACGCTGAGGTTAAGCGCTTAACCTCAGCTTTTGTCCAGTTCCTTTGTCCGTGTACAACCAAGCAGCACTTTATTGTGCAGTATTTTTTCCGCTATTAGGTTTGCTGATTACCTCGCATTAACAATAATTATGATCGCCTATTAATATTCTTCCTTCTTCACTAAAAATTGTTTTCCAAGTTCTGTACCGTGGTTTTGTAACTGTGCCATCTTTGGCTGTGTGAGGTCATTTATTGTAAGTGAATTCTTTAATGCGTGCAAATGAGTACCCACTTTCAGTGTCACCTCTCCTTTAAGGCCCATTTCGCCTTAGGTATCTTTTTTATTACTGATTTAGCATTATCAACCCATCTGTGTTATTAGCGTTCGAATCATCATTTTATTCCACAAATCACGTTGGTGTTTCTTGCAGTACGACCTCTAAAGCAGGCTTGAGTCGGTATTTTTATTGCCGTCTTAGCTACAGCAGCAACCATCTGCGCATAGGTGCATAAAAGAAAAGTTGTATCAGCTACTCTATACGATGACATAATGCGCACAGAAAGACAACAGCTCTACAAGTGGCAAATTGATAATCGTAGGCCCCAGGAATGGCAGTCGAGAGGTCGGCACGCCTTCGTCGAGCTCTGTGAGGGAATGGTTATGGCCGCCTGCAGTCGAAATGCAATAACACCAGGAAAAATGACGTCACGCATTAGATTGGAGGGCGCACCCTTTCACGGCCGAGTGGGCGCGAGGCATCGCAGGCTGCAAATGGAAGCGTACTCCGAGCGCCTCCTGGGCTCCACGGCAGTCGCACTTTGCGATTTGATTCGGACAACTCCCGGCGCCGGAGAGGCGCGTGGCTGTAATGAATAGCGGTGGCTATTGCCCATTGACAGCGAAGCGCCTGTGAGAGGCCAGTAAGCTTCGGACCAAAGCGATCGCAAGCATCAAGAGAGAATGTCCTGGGAGAGAGATGGGAGGGGCTGCGGATACCTTTGAACTTTGCAACGTTAGTACCCAGCCCAATATGAAGGCGTCAAGTCCCACTGGAGAATTGAAAAAAAAAAAAAAACGCGCGGAAAAAGTCCAGAGCTATAATGAACGTCTGTTCCGTACGAGAGCCAATTTCAGATGATCCACTGTGTAAGCGACGTATCATGTGCTGTTTATGCTTGAAGGACATACGGTAGATCACCTTGCCTCATATCTGCAAAGAAGTGACGTCGTTGCTGCATTCTGAGAAATATTGGTCGATAATGCCCTGTGAGGTTTATCTTGCTTTTTTTTTTTAAGGGAGACAGCGGAAGAGAAGAAGCACATCGACAACAACCTTTGCTACTTTCACAAACGTTGCTTGCTTGTCTATGTCATATATGAATTGTCAGAATGTCTTTTATTTAACAGAATAATGCAGTAGTATTGTTTTGGGAGATGTGACTAAACGCTTGACAAGTGACGAGGTCTTACATGATGGGTGTATACCGTATAAGAAACCTTTTGCAACGTACACCTCTCTGTTTCGGTTTATAGATATTTATGCTCTAACTCACCATTCCATTTAACCTTTGCACGGCTCTGCACCTTTCCACCCACATCACATTGTAGTACTGTACACAAGGTATCACATGGTATTATTGTACCCAAGGCCTAAACTAAGGCATGGAGTTATCTTCAGATTTTCACGTATCCTAACCTGTATCACAAGTACTTATTCTTTCCCACCCACTACCCAGACCAATGTCAAAGTTGCTAACAACGCTTATACCTGCTTCCACCATTCCGTTTCACCTTGCACAACGTCGAAGGGCGGCTTCTCACCCATAGCCCACCTTACCACTTCTTCTTGGGAAGATGCCTTGTCAGGAAAAATGCCGACCGACCAGAGCCGGCTGATCAAGCGTGCCGAGATCATAGTGGTGACCAACAGGTACAAGGGCTCAGAGCCGTCTTTCCGAGGCCGCTGTGACAAGCACGAGCCGGAAAGACCTGCGACCGCTTTTTTGGGGGACCTGCAGGATCGCGGCGTCCGAGGAAGACGAGTAAACTCTACTCCATCAAGGGTCTTACTTCTCCTCCTCTACATATCTTCGTAGCACGTCCCACGACTTTTCGTCCGTCCACCCGTCCGTTCCCATCAAAAGAAGGCCTCAGGAAATAAAATACAATCGAAAGAATGTACTTTTTACCTGGTTTCGCACTTGCGACACTTGGGTGCACAACCGGAATCGGACTGAGAAAGCGGGACGATCACACCAAAGCTCCCGCGCTTATTTATAGACGACCACTAAACAGCGCGTAAGTGAGATTAGGTGGCGACATCGTCACCAGCTGTGCCGACTGAAGTTACAGACGGTGTTTCAGACGCATTGGAATGCATCTCTACAAAAGTTTCCAAAGCAGTATAATCTGAACTTAAAGGGCCCATATCACAGCGTCCTCTGGTGAACGAAAGTCGAACCTGTAATGCAACGTGATATTATGAAGTGGCATTTAAACGTTGATGAAACACTATAGTACTTAATACGTGTATGCGCGAGTCACCTCTGATCCCGCTTGTGTGTGTGTGATTGTTGATGCTGCTGTGTACAGAAATGGGATGGTGCTTACGTTAAAAAGATGGCCTACATTTTTTGAGCGCGTGAACGCCGGCCAAGCTGAAGAAAAAAAAATAATTGTAGTTTAGTTCTCGTTAACCTTAGTTGAACTGCGAAAGCAACAGCGGAAGCATTTTTTGCCTGCTGCATTATTACCCTGTGTGCCTGCGTGTCGTAGGGGTAACGAGAATGCAAACGGTTCTGGCAGGCTGATTCTGATATCACCCTCCCATATGAAAGGAGCGACCCGAGTTGGCAGCTCCTGTCCATGGCATAGGGGTAACGTGAATTAGAATTTCATGGCAGGCTGATTTTTTTATTAGAGACCACGGACACGGACACGGCACACAGCGACAAACGGTTAGACCTGGCGTAGTATTGTTTCCGCAATAAAACACCCTTTCACTGGCCGTGTACAAAATGCCCCCCCCCCCCCCCCCCCCCCACACCAATCATAGTTACGTGTACGAGAGAAATCAGCAACTGAAAAGACTGAACACGCGGGTTCACTAGCAGTCTTTAATATATAACTAGTCAGAAGACGAATTACAAAAAACATACACGCAGTACTTAGCTAATATATGAGCGTTGCTGAACGAGTCAGACCCCAGGAAATCTAATCGAGCATGCAGCACACCACCAAAGCACGTCCAACTACAACGGAGGTCTACAGCGTCAATACTGAATCCAGAATTCCCTCATCGCAATCAGACATGTTACCGTATACACGTATAGCTTACAATGACGAAGTATATTGGTAAATACTGGGCGCCAATTAGCCTCGATACCTCTATTGACGGGATCCAAATAAATGAAAACGTTCCAGAGCTTCACTAAAACAGTACGCACCCTAATATTCGCCTATGTGCATTCTCCTCGATATATCTGAAGTTTTCAGAAGAAAGCAATTTGAAATTTTAACCTCTGATTATCTTGCTTATTCCCTGCCGTGGTGGCTCAGTGGTTCCCGCCCTCTTCTGCTAAACCCTCTTCTGCTAAAGCCAATGAAGTGGGATCAGTTAACGGCCGCGGCGGCCACTTTTTGATGAAGGCGAAAAGCGATAGGCGCCCGCCCGGGCTAGAACCCCAGGTGGTCGAAACCTCCAAATCCCTATGGCGTCCCTCATAGCCTGACTCGGTTTAGGACGTGAAACCCTAAAACCAAACCAATCAGCCATCTTGATTATTGCTTCGATAGAAAAGGCGGGAATGTCGGCACTATACTAAAGCCCACCAAGGACTAAGCGGCAGAGGCGTGGCATTTCTATCGCCACCCCTCCCCCCACACCCCCATCCGACCAACTTGCCCAGCAAACGTCCTCGGCTATAAGTCTGCGCTGGAAAGAGTGCCCTTGAGGTCGCCGCTCTATCAGCCAGCGTTGTGCGACTGCTTCCGGGTTTAAACCTTCTCTCAAAGCCGCTAGTGCATCCCGGGAGGGAAAGGCGCTTGCAATGCGCCGGGAGGCAGCTTTCTGCCAAGCCACATTGAAACGGCCGCCGCGTCGAACCTTACAATACCCGTAGAAATGGCCGAAAAAATAAACTTCCTCCACTGACGGCCGCAATGCTGTGTCCAGGAATAAATCCTTTCGGTCAACTTTACAGTAAAGACCCACGTGCGTGTCCAAGAAGCGTAGTGTATAACCGAGTGGACATGCTCTCACAAAGGGCGTCTGGGTTCAGGCGTCTGAAAGCGACGCCGCGGGTATCCCCATGAATGGAGATCGAGCACCCCCTGCGCCAAGACATAAAGGTGCAACGGGGGCACGCGTCCTTGCAACGCGGCCGTGGTTCCTTGCACCGTCCGGCTCTAGTTTTGGCACAAAAGCAGACTCCCGCTTCCTACGATTGTAAACACGGTTGCCTTTTACTCCGGCACCCAGAAAAACTCCCCAGAAAAAGAAAAAAAAGACACCGGCTTCCTTACGTGGTGGCCGAACACGAAGGGGTCTTGAAAGGCGCCCAGGTCGACCACCTTTGCGTAGCACTGAATCCACCGTAACAAAATCCAATAATCGCATATACGGAAGGGGGTATTTTTTTGGTAACCTAGAAGAAAGAAAAGCATATATATACATACATTCAGAAGGAGAACTATAAGAGTAGGATGTCGGAAAAGGGGATAAGAAATGCTACATCTCTTTTCCCCAGAACTCCTGAAGTGTAGTTCCTTATATAGTTTAGCGTGCACCCGCAATAACGACAGTGTTCACCTCACTGGAAGACGTGCGCTCTCTGAGTGAGGAAACCAAGTTGTGTTCAGGCGATCCCGGATTGAGCAGCGCGGATGTCTTTAGCTTACGCTTGTATGACCCTTATTACTTCGTGAACCACTTCGTGTTTCGGGGACTATAGCGTTCGCACTACTAAGAAGGATGAATCATGCTCAGTTTATCCACTCTGCCTTCGAGCAGCCCTGCCACTGGCAGCATGGATGTACCCTCTGCCAGTTCATTGCTTTTCAAGAGCCTCATTCGAATTCTTGTCACAGTGCCTGCTTCGAAGCGCATATGGCGTTCTGTGTGCATAACGTGGCAGTGTTATCCACTGTTTTGCAATAAATGGAAATCACTTCCCATATAATTTGAGGCCCGGTATGCTGTACTTGGAAATCTAAATGACATGTACCGCAAAACTTCATTCAAGTTGCCTTTCCCAAAATTCACTTGTTGCGTGGTAAGCCCGGGCAAGTGTCAAGATAAATCATCGGCTAAGTTGCAGTGTATATGCGATGTTATTCCCGCATGGCAGTCTACAAACTGAGTGCTCGCGCATTTCTCACTCCTAATTGAAAACTATATGTATCAGTAGCACAGTGAGTATTCCTCTTCGTTACAGCATGAGTCTCTAGATTATGTATAGCCAGTCTTCTTTATTATACATGATGGGGTGGTGACTGGTGGCTGTTCCTGACGGTACGGGGCTGAGACAGGTCGGTCAACGCCACTTGCGGTGGGGCTAGCCTGCCACCGAAATTTTATCTGTTGTAGGCCGTCATTGCACCCACTACCGCTTAGGTGGTAGACGACGGCTGTTGCGACGCGCGTCTTTATCTCGCTCTTCTTTTTATTTCTTGTGTACGTTCTCTCCTCTGTCCGCGCGAGGCAGCAGAGGTACCTCAGCTGCAGAGCCAGTACAAGGCCCGTGCATTTTCTTTTCCTTCTCCCTACAGCCACAACAACAACAATATCTATTATACATGGCCAGCCACACGCGCCGATATCAAGGGATGCCGACTGTCGCGCTCAAGGCCCCGGTGGAAAAAGAAAAGCGCTCCGTCGCAATGCCCGCGCACGCACGTAGCTTACGAGGGTTATCACACAGCTCGCTCCCTTCCCGTTAGGTCACGTTCTACTTGATACTCGCGTTATCAGAAGACGTGCCATATCCGCCTCTATGGAGGAGTGTGGCGCCTGCAAATGCTCTCAAAGGTAGGTGACACGCAATATAAAAAGGTAATAGTAAAGAAGGTTAAACAACCATTGCCGTACCTCAGAGAGAGAGCACCGGACGCGAATTTTGGAGATCGTGGTCTGGCACCCCGCGCCAAAGAGGTTACTTTATGTATAACTTAACTGAACGAATAATTATTACCTCAATTTGATCAACACAAAAAAGATCCTCTCTGCCTTCCTTTCTGATAATGGATGTTCGATGCCTTTTTATGTATCTCTAACGTAGCCGCTCTTCTTCGCTGCATTTATTTGCTGACTTGCTTAACGAGAGTTTTCAATTTGGCAGCCTTGAATGCGCAGGTAGAGCATAATGGTTATCACAAAGATCCCCCTTCCCCGTTAGATCACGATCTATGTGATGTTGGTGGTTTCACTCCCACCGCCATGGAAGAGGGTGACTCTGGCAAGTGATCTCACTTGGCTAACACTCTCATAAACACTTATTTTGGCAACTTTAGAGCAAATGCCCTTAATTTCTGGAGCTAGATCAGGATGACTTAGAAGACGTAGCTACAAAGTGAAATTTAATCAAAAAGACGAAACACAAACTGACGGTGGTAAATCCGCAGAAACAATTGAACATCTTATACTCGAATGTGAAGGTATCCATACGGATGTCTATACAGCAGAGTCACTCTCTCTGAGGCTCTATGGTTTAGACATACCAGAGCTCGGGTGAATGAATATACGGCGAAAGTTAGCAAAAAGCGAAAAGATAACATTAGGTTAGAAGTGTAGGAATAAAAATAAAAATATTTGACCAATATGTAAAACATTCCAGACATATAGCAAATAAATGCCCAGCATGGTGACAACTTCCACCACTCGTTTTCAAAGCGGATGACCTTATTTTCCATCCATCCACCAAGGACAGGTTTATTTTTTTTGTAATGATATTTATGGCCTCAGGGCATTAGTAGGGTATGAGATGAAGAATAAGGAAATAATTAGGCGAATAAAAAAAGGTTGGTTGATTTTATGAAGTCCAGTAGTAAGCGATGATATGGTACCTGCTTCAAAGCAATAAACGAGGCAAGATTGCTTGCTGAAAGGCCAGCTTATCGTCAAGTGTCGGATTCTTGTCGGTTTCAAAGCAAGTGCAGATTATACGCAATGTAAATACCTAAGAAAGCGGAAGGTTAAAACGGGCTCTGTAGCTCCAAATGCGAAATTCGGAAGTCGTTGACACGGACCCCGCCGGCGGCATGGTCGCTTTTTTGCTCCAACTTTCTAGCCAATTATATCCGCGGATATTCAGTTCACATTAATCAACACACAATTTACGTCCCCTTCGCTCCCTTATTTTGTTTACCCCTTTTCCGTCGACTATGACTTAAAAGGGTGTGCAGGTTTTTGACTTTGCTCTTAAACTATTTAAAGTGTACGCAGTCACATTTCGAAGTTCAAAAAATTTTTAAATGCTGTGACAGAAAAAGTAGAATTCATGAAATATATTTTTTGTGTGTTTCTCTATGTTAGGAGAACTTACTGCCACACCAGAGGAATCTTGAACGCAGATTCTCGCAATCGTATTGGACAACTCAGCGCCATACGTTCGGCTTTATCTCACAAGCCAGGGATCAATGCGCATCGTGTTTCGGGTATTTCACAAGTGATGTCGGTTGCAGAGGGCGCAGCGATAGGCATTCGTCTACCTGCGATGGCGCTCGTGGCGTATTCGGACATGCTCCAGTCGAGACGGACCGACAAATAAAATGCTATTGGCACATGCATCATCCCACCGCACGCAAACTTATTCATGGGGTGCCTGAGGAAAGTCTGGCCTAACTTAAGCTTTTGGCGTGCGGCGTAGCAGAATATAAATCTATAACGATAATGTTGAAATAGGTCACTACAAAAGGCCTCCGTTTGCGTACCGCTAGCTGCCGAGGTGGCCTCTAAACGTGCGTATTCGGGCAGTCAAAAGGATTTATTGAGCAAAATTCACAAAGGCAGGCTACTGGTGCGATGTGCCCCTTATATAATGCCCTTGTATAGGACGCTGCGGCTCCAGACTGGTCCGCAAGCTTTAGCTGGTCACCCAGGTGCGAGTTGGACACTGGCTGCTCCTACTCCAGCTGCATGGAGTTTTTCATTGTGAGTATATTGTGGTTATGTTGGGAGCTCTGAGGCTCGTTGTGGAGCATAGCTATCTCACCACAAAATGCCCATACGGGGCCTATTGAATGGAATACACTCGGCTTAGTATGCAGAGCATTCTCGCCGATCGGACAACCTTCCTTCTAGCCACAAAGTTAATTCACCCTATCAATTCATCAGCATACTTTCTCCTCCCTTCATTTTATGTTTTTCTCTTAGGCGTCTCCCAGCTACCGCCATCGATAAACGACAGGCCTTCTACATTAATAAAATTGCTATCGTTTGAAGCTTGCAGGCATATTTGTTCTGATTTTAACTGTTGCTGTATGGCTGAACAACCACTGGAATGGGTAAATATACTTCACCACTTGGTTGGCATCAAATAATTTTAAACCTCATGTGTCAGCTGAAAGATTGGCGACGCTTTTATTATGGATTTTGTGTTTTGTACTTGTGATAAGCCTGGTAACAAATAATAAAAAAAGCTCTATGGCTGAACAATCCGCTCTCTTTGTGACCCCGTCCATGTTTATGTATGCGATACTGGAGCTAAATCTTCTTTTCTATTTTTTTCCTTTTGCAAACCAGTCGTTTGCAAAGCAGTCGTTGGCCTAATTAGTCCTACTTTATCCTCTCTGCAAGCTGTTTCCAAAACAGGCGTTATCAAGAACCTTCTATAAAAGCTACTATATGGCAAAAGAAAAAGCCGAGCTCTTTATCATAGGACAAAAACAGCTGACATCACATCGTAATCTAAGTATCCACGTAACATGCGATATAACACAGTCTTTCGTTGAGAACATTATGTAAGTAACAATACCAGTGGGGCATTTTGGTTTCAATAGTCGCAACGTTTCTTCAGTTTCTTTATTACTCAGGCTTATGGTAGTAAACTAGAATATATACTACGCCGATCACGGAGCCTAGCGTTTATTACTATTTATCGGTAATAAAATATTTTTAACAACTTGGCTCTATTCCTTTTTTTTAATTATAACTACTTCGCAGCCGCGATTTCTATGAAGAAAAACTCACTACGTTTAAAATATCTTGTTTGCTCTGAAAAAGTACCCTACTTTGTTGATTTCAGAAGTTGTTTGATTAAGGCCTTTTTTTTGTGCAGCAATCATCTACCAGTCCCTTAAGGCCGGTATTTTCTTCTCTAAGACTAAATTTACTACATAATATTTTATTCTTTCTACAAAACATTAAGTGCAGCCAAATATTTTGGCACACAGCCGTCATAATTGATCATCAGCCTTTCCGTTCTGCTTTAGCTAAAACTGCATAAATTTAATTACAGCCAGGCCATACTAAATAAAATTGTAATTGGCAACCACTTCGTTACTCAATGTTATCCGGCCTTGAGGATAAAAACGGAAAACAAAAAATTAAAAATTAAAACTTTTACCGAATGCTTTCCTTTTAGCAGCTAGTCATTGCTTCGTGAGTGTAGCTGCAGCTTAGCTGCTTTCACCTTAGTACTCTTCGTGACGAGCTGATTGTACAAAAGTATAGCCGACGAAGCTTCGACGAAGACCAAGAATCCAAACTCTCACGCTTATTACGTGGCACCCACATTTCGGAATGTTTGGTCTTAAGAAGGGTGCAAAACCTTCAACCTCACTTAACCTTTTGAACTACTGGTCAGAGGCCGCCCCTGCCATCTCAGGGTCTTTAGCACCGATTGAAAAAAAAAGAAAAAAAAGAAAACACCGGCCCAAGCAGAACGCTCCGCGGAACCGGATCTCGTATATTCCAAAGTGTCGCTGAACTTTAGTGGTAGCTTAGACTTCGTGGAGCGTTGCGCGTCACTCACGTTTTGCGAGGCATCTGCGATAAGTTCATAAGAAGAAGCCAACATCAACACATGGACTAAATTCGAATCCTCCGGCGAGAAGAAATACCACGTTGATAACAAGAGGCCTATGACCCCGAAGGAAATGACGACAGAGCATTTCGAGCTGAGTGAACGACAGGGAAGTCAAGTATCAAGACGTCGGCGGTCACTAATCAAAGAAATGAAAAAACACTGGAACAGAAACAAATGAACAGAAACAAATGAACGGATCGTGGAAAATTTTTCTCCCTTGGCCCGCTGAGAAGAGCTTATCGTCGAAGGCGCCTCCCCTTAGAACAGGCCCCCTTATTCACCGCCTAAACGCTTGTCACTGCTGAACCGCGCCTGTTTCTAGTATCACGGCACCCTCACCGCTAGGCGCCGGTGATATATCAGGGCGGTCGGCATGTGTATACACGGGTATCTAGTCGAGCAACCGCCAAGCGGTTGTCATTACGCGGCTATCTTGGCCACCCTACCTTCCGCCCCGAGAAGCGGCGATGACCCCACGACTGGGGGGCGCCCCGCACGCGAACTCACGCTTTTCGGTGTGGGACCACCTAGGTGGAGCGGATATCAGACCTAATGGCAGACTCTAATTGTAGCCTTTCTTGCGTCCGCTGTTTCGCTCTGCGCTGGTTTTTCGTATCCTTCCAGTGCCGTGGACGCTCCCTGATCATATGAAAGGTCCCTTCTGAGGTCTTTGTTGGATTCCGCGAAGTCATTGCCGGTTCTGCGCGGTAAGACGATGCTTCTTGTATCAAGCAGTCGACCATACGTATGTCGAAAAGCATTTTGGGAACAATCAGTGTGCTTCAGTCGTGCAACGAAATCATCATTCATTTCCGTTTTCTTTGATCGCTCATTGGATTTCCCTCTGCACACCGGCACACTTTGCACGTGCTGCGAAGTGTTCAGGCAAATAGGATACACAGAGGTCCTGATGCTATTGCCGTTAGAACACGCAAAGAAGCAAAAATACATAAAAAGTTCTTCAGTGGGTTCTCAGCGGTCGAAGAATGGTTATACACATACGTAAAAACTATCAACACACTCCGTCAAAAATTATGCTTTGTTTAAATCAGTCGCAAGCACCGAATGCACTTCGAAGGTATACAGCATTAGTGCAGGAAAAGTATCTTTGAATTTCTGCAACTTATTTCAGCTGTGGAGTAGCATTTAGGTCCGAAATAGTTCATAAATATATTTTTCTACTCGGCAATTGCAGCAAAAGGCGTACACAAACGAGTGGCATGAGAGCAGTGAGCCGTGTTCTGTATCCCAAAGTGACGTTTTATGTACAGATAGGCGTTATAAAGACAAAAAAAATGTTTCCATAATTTATTTTAGAAGATGAGAACTACATGTCAGCACTTACGTGATGTATATTGCGAAGCTCAATAATGAGGCGAATTATTTTTTTTGTTTTTGACTTTACTAGGTAAGGTAATATGTGAAAATGAAGCACCTCAACGTTGACCGTGGTGGGGAGGGGGGGAGTAGTTTATTCTTTATCCGGCAATACGGTTCGAAATATCTAACTTGCTTGTCGCCTTGGGTTTCACCCGTTGCAGATTTTGCAGATTTGAGGGAATGGCGTGGCAGCATTTCTTGTGAACAGAATGCACATGCCGTTTGTATATTTGAAGACGCAGCCTAGCTTTTGTCATCCAGACCAAACGCAATTACGCGATTTATCAATGATGTAGTTCGGGAGAGCACACTTAGCGAGTTTCATACTTCAGGCAAGGAAGTTCGATACTAAACTACTGCATAGTAAAAAAAATAAAAAATAAGTGCACTCGCAATCATTTTCGACTGCTTTCAGTATTGCAATATAATCTTTCCCCATGGAATCAAATACGAAATCTTGATACATTAGCGCTCCCTAATATATATGTATAATAAATATTAAATTCATCGTTTCCCCTCGAGCACATAAGCATTACACAGGGAAGTGGTACATAATATTTAGTGAGAATTGACAGACTGCAAAAATAGTAAAACATACTAGAGGCTAATACATAGCGTCGAATAAAAGCGTGAAATAAATAAAATAATGCAAACAAATTAGAATAAACTGAAAGGATCTTAGGCGTTGAGATTCTAATGATATGCAAAAACTTGACCGACAGCCACATGAGCAAACATACATATAGGTCCCGAGAAACCCTAAACAAAGTAACTGGCTAAAAAAAACAATGTCAGGGATCAGCTTCAAGATATTACACGAGTAGTGAGAGAAATGAAACGTGACATGCTGCAACGTTGGGCAGAAGGCGATTCCACTCAGTCGGCGTACGAAGCACAAATGAATAAAAGATTATACATGTTCAAATATAGTTATACCAAGTTTCACGATCATTAGCCATCGGCCGCAGCCGCAGTTGCTGCTGCTGCTGCTTCGATGTCGGCTCGCTACCGCGTTTGGTAAGCTTCTTGGCAATGGGCTTGTCTGGCATCTCGTTTTTGAATGGTCTCGGCAGCCTACCTGGCACGGCTGCGATCCATGATTTTAACAAAATGGCGTATTCATCTTCTATGAGGTTCCACAGATAATGCCATCTGTATAATGCGTGAGATACTAGGTCTAGGAATAGCGCGAAATAACGGTAGACTATCAAATGAACGCAGCAGAAATAAAGCTCTAAAAGGGTATTGGTTTTACTTGTGATGACGTTTACACTGCTGGACGATGGACACAGCACGAGCGGTAAGACCGCTGCTAAATGAGCGCATGTGTCAACTGGTCCCGATAAATTCTGCGAAAAAGGTTTAGGTATGATACTTTCCTGCGAATATGACAAGCCGTCAAAGATAGCATTAAACTGAAGTTTGTATCCTGCTTGCGCGATTGTACTGGGACCGAATGAAAGGCGACGAATTATTCTGGTTCATCTGGAGCGAATGTCAAGTTCATGAAACCAGGATTCCAAATTGCAAAAGCATATTTTAGTTCGAAGCCTATCAAAACCTTGCACATGATTTTGTGGAAACAGACTCCTTGGAAACATTTTGGCAAAGGTAATCAACCGTGCCAAAACTTCTTAACTATGGCGCTCGTGTTACAGCATTTATCTGTACCCCATAGGTCAGTTTGTGGAGCAGGAAAATGGGCAAGAATTAATCATGCAGTCATCGACGAATAAGTGCATGAGGGAAGTCACGCAGGAAGAATAACGAAAACAGGGGGCCGAAAACGTAGCCCTGTGTACAGTTGACGCGAGAGGTGTGGGTGATTAAATTCTTGTTGTTTGTAAACACGAGTTTTAACTTTTTCTTAACGAAAAAAATCAATCAAGGTGGGAAGATGTGGTTTGGTTTTTGGGGTTCAGTGTCCCAAAACGACCCGGATTATGAGAGACGCCGTAGTGGAGGACTTCAAAAATTTCGACCATCTGGGGTCTCACACTGATACGTGAACTGATACCGCACAGCACACGGACGACTAGCTTTTCGCCTCCATCGAAAAGCTGCCACCGAGGCCGGGGTTCGATCTCGCACCATTAGGATTAGTAGTCGAGCGCCGTAACCACTGCGCCACCCCGGCGGAGTGAGAAGATGTGCGTCAATATTGAGGCATTTCACATTAAGCAGTAGAAGGCGGTGGTCGATTTTGTGAAACATTTTTGTGGTATCCGAGAATATGCACTCAGCTAAAGAACAGTAGTCGGGTGCAGGTAAAAACGTCCCCGGAAGATACGGCCCCGGTAAAAACGTCTCTCTTAGAAACGGCCCCTGAAGAAGCAGAAACTAGGAAAACACGTCCCCAAGGCAAAAACTGGCCCTAGAAAGGGTTTCATCCGGAACTCACATGAAAAAAAGGTACACAGTTTATGCCATTATTTCTTCACTTAGAGTTAAGTACGTGTAACCATCATTTGGAACCTGTCTCCTCTGGACGCCCGAGATGTTTACAAGAACTGCGCAAAAGCATAATAAAAGAGCCATCTGCCTCTTTATACGCTGCCTGGTTCCGAGCTCCGCAGCTCGTTAAGTAATCATTAGGACAGGCCTAATCAGCTTGGAAATAATGCCCACTGAGAAATGTACAAGCGGATTGCTGAGTAATAGTCTCGGGGAACCGCCCAATGCAGAAGACGTCATTAGAATTACCTCCCAGACCTTCTGGTGACGAGGCTCAACCGTTCCTCTGATGATTGTGTTAGAAGGACTAGGATTACCGGTCGTGCACCATGGCCACCCTAACGCATCGCACCAACCTTCTGGCCCGGTAAAGCCGGTGGTCAGTTCACATTTTCCCCGTAAACAAAGTGAAGACGAGACACTTTCACTGTATTACCGCTGTTATGAATGCCCGCATCAGTTCGATGTTGGCGGTCACATCCAAGCCGACAGGTGAAACCGCTGTAATAAAGCTAACATATACACTATTCATCATTGCAGCTCGCCACGGGAAAAAGCAGTCTACTTCTTATATACCGCAGACTTCAGTCCCCGTTTGGGGCTATTTTTTCCTACTTCGCAAATAGGGACTATTTTTCCGGGGACGTTTTTACCGGATCCCACGATAGTCATATGGTTAGCATGAAGTTAGTAAAACAAAAGTAGCTTAATCTCTCATAAGTACGACTTCCAAAACACATGTCCGAATTAGAAAAAACAAAAATAGTTCGAATCAAGAAAATTAGCAATGTGTGAACTGATGACATGTTCAAACAATTTGCCTTTATGCTAAGGAGAAATGACTTGATAAATAAGGTTGCAAATGGTTACTACCGGATTTATTTTATGGAATTACCTTTAGCGGCTTCCAAATTTCGGGAACAGCCCCATGGTGTATCCAATGATTGTTGAAATATTTTTCGAAGAAAACAAAGGTGTATAGTTTTGTTTTTTGAAGGAATCTTTCATTTATATTGTCTACACAAGATACACATGAGTGTATTAGTATGCTGGTAAGCTTTACAGTCCTGGCGGCATCAACTGCTATTGGCTGCTTACTGACGAAGTAGACAAACGGATAAGATGACAAATAAGTATTAGTGGTGGATGACAAATTCAGGTATGATGTGGACTTTATTTGCGATGTTTTTTTACGTTTTTTATAGTTACTTATGGGCATCAATTGGAGAGCTTATTGGTGTTTTTGTTTTTAGAGAACTTCATTTTGCACCAGCGACAGCTTGAGAGTTGGTGTTATGTGCGATAGTCTAAGCATTCTAGCGTTGCTGATTTGCTAAAATTTCGCCACTTAAAACGAGCGCTTTGTTCTGTTAGAAAGTTGATTTAAATATAGGTGCCTTTGTATTTACTAAATATAGGTATATGCTTGATAATGTAAGCCTCTGTAAGGCATAAAAATTGGTTAGTGGACAGATCATAGTTATCTTCGACAGAACGATATTCAAAAACGAGAAGATAATCATAAGGAAGGCGAGAGTTCTCTAATTACCTTTTCAGGAATTGCCTTTTGCAATCAGATAAAAATTTTGATTTTTTCTTTGCTCAGGACGCTATACATGCAGCTTAGGTCAGAATTATGTAAAGATAAGAATCGCTTAGTCCAGGTATACAAAGTACTGTTCCGACCATATCTAGGTTAGTCCTCTGCGGTTACTAACTGGTAACAACTATCAAATACGCTGACAACAAGGACACGGGATAAGATCCGGGACGCGGCGGTCGCTTTTTGATGGACGCAAAAGTAACTCCTCTGTGTACTTTGCGGTGTAAGTACATCCTAAAGAACTCTAGGCGGTCGAAACTATCTGAGCCTTCTACTACGTTTCCTTCATAGCCTAAGATGCTTTAGGGCGTTAAACCTCGAGAACTACAGACCATGTCGAGGTTAGTGGTCAGAATTAGGTTAAGAAGGTTTCTGGAACTGCCGATGGCACTCGTCAGACTTCCAACTACTTGAGTAAAATTGAAGCGGCAACATGTACCAAGCAAGGGCATGAGTAAAACTTTATCTTACGGATACTTAACCATGTTTCAGCAAGTGCTACCTGGTCGGTGTCAGAAAGAATATAACCTTCATTGTTGCCGTCTCTTTTTGCCTGAAATACTCCGAATGATAGCGTAAAAAGCAGATATTAGGCGTCGATAACCACGTTTCTGGCTGATTATTAGGAATCGTTAGGCGCGGGACTTGAACTTTGCGTATTGCACCCTGCACATGCGCCAAAAGTATAGGATGCAGTGGGTGGCTCATGTGGGCATGAGTCGTGAGACGTGCTATGCTAGACGGAGAACGATAGCGTCGCTCGAGAAGGTGAAGAGCGCTCCCTGTTTTGAAGTGATAAATATATTGCATTTCACTCACACCTACTCCATCGTAGCTAAGCACAAAAGTTGGCGATCCGGGCAAGAGCTTTGCAAGAGCAGTTAAATTCTGGTAGTGAGCCTGGTTGCTGCACAGTAGCCTTCGAGAAACTGAAATGTTTTCATTGTAGAAATATTTTTTAACTTACCAAGATATTAAGTACTTGTTCTATAGCTTGAAAATGCAAAACTTTCTTTGCTACAGATCAGCTCTTCTCTTGAAATGACGGGCCACCAAATCGGTGCGCTCATTCTATCCAGTCAGGTTTAAAATATGAACCAATATTAGAGGAACGCAAAATAACATTTCTTTTTCTGTGTCTTGCCAGGTTTCGTGATTACCGAGAGCGCCATAATTTATTGAATTGTTTCTGAGAGGTATATCATCCAGATCATTGCAGGAGGCAAGAAGCACAGTATTTTCTTTCGTCAAATCATTTAAGGTATCGTTCGTCAACTGCAGCTTATCAAGACTACTAACAGCGATGATTTAGGCTTTAACTAAATTGACTGTGTTACACAGCTGCTCCTACCTGGGCTCACTTCCGCGCTTGGTAAGCTCCTCGGCAACGGGCAAGTCTGGCTTCTTGTTCGATTGCCTCGGCTGCCTGCCTAGCACGGCTGCGGTCTCTGTATTTAGCGAGATGGCGTATGTGTATGGCGTATTTATCTATAGATTAAATGAAGAAGCGGCCATGGTGCAACTCCACGAAGGCGACGATGTTCAATGCACAGCGCAAAATTGTTTTGAAGTCCGAACTTGATGAAGAGAGCTGTTTGCTGCGTGGTGCGAGGGTTTTTTGCAGTTATATACGAGGCATGGTCGGCTACGGCGATAACATATTGCTCGCGTGCCTGGGCACGACATTGAAGGCGACGATGTTTGCTCCGCGGCGTGAGATGACTCACATTCGGCGCACCATTACGTGGCGCCAACTGTGGTACGCATGATGTACTAGGTCCAGCAATAACGCGGAATAACGCGAAACTCGCAAATCAATGCATTGAAGCTAACGCTCTAAGAAGGCCGACTTCCAGGTCAGCATTGTGAATTTGCTTCTTTCACAAAGGAATGCACATCTTGATTCCGTACCTCCTACGACTAGATGGAAGCTTTATTGGGAAATAACTGCTTCAGCAGGAAATTTGTGCGATGCTGAAAAGAATTTAAAACTAACCGGCGTTCACCCTGAACCGGTCAATCCTTGAAGAAAAGCTTTAAAAAGTAACGCCACTTTCTCTCGACCAAAGTGGTTAATTTTGTGGCCGCGTGGAATTGATACTACTCCTCTGCTTTTGAATACAAACCGCCATAAAAGACGCTAAGGCGTCATTTTCAGTCCTGCCGAGCCATCCAGTTTAAATCATGATACTAAACAACTTGGAATGTTGACAAAAACGGAGCTTTCTAGCAAAAATTAAAAAGCTTTAAATTGCAATGTGTTTCGCAGTGAAAATCAGCGCTGAAGTTCCTGATTACATGTTTACGGCTGCTTTTATGAAAATGTAAATGTCGCATATTTGAATTATTAACTTTGTGATTGCTTTTCTGTGCATCTCATTATTTTCTATCTGTATGAAAGAAAAAATAATAGATAAGCTGAAGGTGTCATAAAAACTTCATAAAGCATTGCAGACAGTAATACAGCTAAATTTCCACAAAAACACGAGAGCTTAATTGAAATTAAACTTTCGGGGCGGCTATAGTGCTTCATTACTTATGGTTGTGTCATCAAGGCTTTGAAGGTGGGCTAGGTGGGTTTCTTGTAAAGGTCTAAGGGCAAACACCCTCTCATCAACGACCAACCCTATGCCTTTATTAGAATAACGTGAAAAACCATGAAACACATCATCTTGCCAATTTTTTTATTGTCAAATTTTCTTTCCACTGATGTCAGCATAGGTTTCGTATAGATCGCAGCCTCCTTGTTTTACATACGATCTGTATTTAACTATTGAACGAATTTCTACGGCACTCTGTATATTTCCTAATTTCTCTAAAGTCGTTCATGAAGCTTGATACCTTGTACTTGTTCTCAATTCAGTAAACTTAATTTCGATTATTTATTCTGTGGCTGCATTCTTTCGTAGCTAATCGTCCTCAGTTTGGGTCTGCAAGCGAAACTTGCTCTCGTTTTTCTCCGAGGGGCACATAAGTTCCCCACAGTTGGGTCCTTGGGATCTTACTTTTTGCGTTTATATGAAAATAATTTGCCTAAACGCTGCTTATCTGTATGTCGTTTTGCTCATTACTAACTTATTTGTCGTAAAATAAGAATGGTTCGGGGGGTTTTGTTCTTCTGTCTCATATAAACGAAGTTCTGAAAAGGTGCAAATATAGCCCGTGGAATTAATCATTAGCAGTTTAAAACATACGCACGTTTATCACTGCAGCACCTTAGCACCCTCTAGCGCACTTAACAATACCATTTTATGGTCGTAACAGTCTTCGGTCATTCTATGGAACGGATTGGTACGGTGGCCAAAGCGGCCCCACGGCGGCGCTGACCTCAATCCAGGGGCATTTTTCAGCGGCCGCTGCGTAGAAAGCGATGTATTGCTATCTTCGATTGTGGCCTTTTCTTTTTTTGCGACATATTAACTGCCGGGTGTTGGAGCATTCGAATTCGTGTGTTTTCATAGAGCCATTTTTTTCTGTCAGCGATGTCGGACAGCTTTTGTGACAGGCTGCTGATATCGCTACGGTAGCAACGACAAAGAGAAGTCGGTTTCTCGTTTCCCGTCTCGCGGTGAACTACGACAGAAGCGGAGACACGCTATCCCTCTAAAAGAAGTTGCTGGATTCTCAATTAATCCAGAATCGTGCGTGTTTGTAAGAAATATTTTGACACGTACCATGGACACCGTCCGGTACAATGAGTTTGTAGTTAACAGTGTAGTACGTGCAATATGAGCTGCCCAAGGCGAAGCCTGAAACTGTCTGAGAATATTCGTAAGAAGCCCAAGGTTTTGGGCCAAAAATAAAACCGCGTCTTCGGCCATCAATTGAGTGTCGCCGAATTTCGTTCTTTTCAAATGCCGCTGATATTTTTTCACTAGGGAAAAGCTAGGGCCGCATGCGCGACTGTGCAGTCCAAATGCTCAGCCAGCGGAAGCAATACGTTTCATTTCATTTATTAATACTGTCAGCCGCCAAAACGGGCTGTAACAGGAGTGGAAAATACAAAACAACACGATGAAAATCAATAGCCAATCAAAAATTGTCTCTGAAAGCACACACAAACAAAACAAAAATGAATTACACAGAAATTTTAGTTCATTTAACTGCAGAGCAAGATGTGCGAAAAGATTTGCTCACAGGTAGAAGTTGATGGAGGCGGCGTCTTGACTTGCAATGCACAGCGCGAGAGGGGTTCGCAGTTCAACACGCGGCTACGCCATTCCACTCTTACCACGAAGGATTCCGAGATTTGAATCCACTGCGTTCCGAAGGTTTTCTAGCGAGAGCTACACTGGCCGCAAAGTCACTTTTTCGCCTTGGCGGTGGCCGCGCCGTGGCAGTTGCCGAGCGGTGGTCGTACCTCTTCTACATTACATCTGTGCGAGCTACATCAGTGGTGTAGTACTAATGATTGCCGGCTAACTAGTCACTAACCAGTACTAATTAATGGTTAACCAGTCACTAACCACTACTATTAACTAACTAGTCACTAACTAGTACTAATTAGTATTTACTAAATATTCATGAGTAATGACAATGACTGGCTATGACGTCATCACATGTGACGTCATTGGAGGTGAAGTCATGATCGGGTGTGACGTCATCATGATGTCACATACGGTCATGTCTAATAATGAGAAGTTACGTCACAATGACCCCTCATCCGGTCATGAAGTCATGACTGGTGATGACGTCCCCAGGAAATTCACGAGGAAGAGGGGCTCAAATTTAGTCTGTACGCCGACGACATCAATCTCTGGATAAACCAAGGGGGTGATGCTAGCACAGAGAGACGACTGCAGGCAGCGGCAGACACAGTAGTGAACTACGCGGCTAGTAGGGGCTTTCGTGTTCACCGCGGAAGTCAGAAATACTAGGCTACAAACCAAAATCGTTGAGGTGCAAGCAAATCGGAGAATTCGATATCTAAGTGGAAGGAATGTCCGTACAAGGTTGCCCAAATACGAATCCTAGGGCTATACATTCAACAGAACGGATGCAACGACGGAATACTAAAGAAATCTAAAGGCAATACGCCACACAAGTCCGAGGCATATTCAGGAGAATAACATTGAAGGGCCGAGGCTTAAAAGAAAAGAGCTTGATCAGACTTATGCAGGCATATTTCATAAGCCGTATAAGCTAATCTACGCCATATTTAAACATTGGAGCAGAAGAAAAAAGAAAGTTAGAAGCACTCATTAGACGATGCATAAAGAGAGCCCTAGGCCTACCAAGGAGTGCATCCATAAAGAGGCTGCTCGCTATGGGGGTACAAAATACGTGGCAAAAAATAGCAGAGGCAGTCAGAGTGTCGCAACTCGACAGGCTAACCCAGACAAATACAGGGGGAGCCATTTTAGGTAGCCTGCAGACAGACAGAGGGATGCAACAGAAGTAAGGCATCCCACAGATATACCGAGATAAGCAAACCATCTCCCCTCTTCCTCGACACATGCACCCCATATACCCATATACAACGCGGAAAGGAGGCAAATAAAAGCTGAAGCCCTCAAAAAGCGCTTCTAGCCACTGGACAGCAAGGCAGTTGCATACGTTGATGCTGCGAGTGGGAAGTGGGGTGCGGCGGTAGCCTCGGTAGTTGACGGCCGAGGCGCTCCAGTATCGACAGCCACTATTAGAAGCCTCAACTCCGAAACAACTGAAGAAGGTGAAATAGCGCTCACTTGCATAGGAACGGAAGCGATATTCATAATTAGTGACAACAAAACAGCCATCTACAATCACGCAAAGGGCAGGATCGCACCAGAAGCGGTGAGAATCCTGACCGGAACAAAGCTGAATAGAAAGGTCAGCTTAATATGGACTCCAGCACACGCGTATGTTTCTGGTAAAGAGGTAGCACACTAGTTAGCCCGAGATCTCTACTTCCGGGTAACCGTGGAGCCGCCTGAATGCCAGAACATCGACGAACGTGTATTAAAATACACATAAATAGTCTATATGAAGGAGCACTGAACTAGATTAAAGGGAGTACGCCTCAGTTCGAAGGTCGAGCCAACGTTTCGGCAAACGTTGTTGAAACATTGGCTCGACCTGCCAACTGAGGCGTACCCCATTTACCCTTGTTCAGTGCTCCTTCATACCGTGTAAACCATCTTCTTCCTCTCATTAAAACAGGAATGGTCGAAAGTTATAGACAAAGTAGAAAGGTAGGTGGTACCACCACCGGATAAGCGTCTGAGCAACTAAGACGCGAACACATGGCGGCGCCTCAGGCAGGGAATTACATCCACCCGGTCTAGACCTATCACGTCCAGAAAGGTGAGAGACAGGACGATAAATGTAAGCAATGTGGGGAGAGAGGGACCCCAACCACGAAATTTGGGAGCGCGCTAGGTCCCCAAGAGCTAAGACAAAAATACTTAGTAGAGAGGCCTGGTAAACCCTTCTGCGGAACGAGGACGCAGCTCTTCATAAGTACGCCATCCGCCTAGCGGAAGAGGCCGCAAGTAACCAACACCTCTTTGCCTGCCTCTAATCGCGGAGATACCGGCCCCCGTCCCCTAGGCCTGCGTGCTGGGGCGGGGAGTAGGGGGCCTCATTCTGATGGAAATAAAAGTTGTTCACACACACACATGCATATATGAAGCTGATCGCGCTGAGTGTTCGATCCAGGCGTCCGGCCGTGCGGCGCCATTCATTTGGCGCTTCCTCGAACGCCGCACCACACAGGATATAGAAGCTGACTGAGTGGAGCAGGTGGCCGTGGTGAAAACTCAGGATGAAAACAGCCCTAACAGAGACGGAGCAGATCATGCACCAACCAGCCCAAATTTCCACACTTTTGTGGAAAAAAAACTGTATTTGGTGGAGCCGCGAAACACTTGGTAGAAGGGCTGGGCCGGCTCCTGATCATAGGTGGTGCCCGGCAGGCCGTGCCTAACGGCGACCTCTTCAGCACAGCAAACCAGTCTTCTTCTTGAAGCCGGTTCTGAGATGAAAACCGCGATCTTCCAAGTCTCGTTGTCCGTAAGGCCTCATTCGGCCCGTGGTTGAAAGTCTGGACATCTGGAGATATATGTTCGGTTGTAGCTCTCAGGGCCTCGCAAAGGGAACATTCGGATTGATGAGTAGAGGGGGAAAAGAGTGCCAGCAGTACTGGGAGAGAAAGGTGCGGACTTGAAGGTGTCTCCATGTTATTTGTTGTGGTTTAGTTAAAGAGCGGTGTGGGCGAGGGTGGTGAAGTCTTTGAGACCAGTAGTGTCGTGTAATGTCGTTGTACGTGATTAGCCGATCGCTGGCGCTGCCTAGGTCCTCGGTATCTGTTGCTCGGTCGACGTATACTTGAGCAGCAGAATGGGCTGCTTCGTTACCGGGGTTGCTCTAATGGGCCGGTGCCCTGACAAGCTCTATGGGTTGGCGTGTTTGAACGTTGGTAGCTAAGATTTTGTGAGAGGCAGCATGGTAGCTCCCCTTCATGGATCACTGCCTTGTCGTGGCGGAGGGGCCTGCGAAACTCGATGAAGTCGTGAGCTCTTCTGTGTAGGGCCACCCAAGATAGAAAGGTCACGGCAGAGAGTTCTGACAAAATGTGATTCACTGGAGAAGGTAATGGCAACCCACTCCAGTATTGCCTGCCAAGAAAACCCTATGGCCAGTCACAATACCATTAATGATATGGCGCCTAAAGATGAGCCCCCCAGGTTGGAAGGCGTCCCGCATGTTACTGGGGATGAACAAAGGACAATTCCTAGTAGCTCCAGGACGAATGAAGCGGCTGGGCTAAAGCCAAAAGGACTCTCAGTTGTGGATGTGTCGGGAAGCGACCGGAAAGTCCGATGTTGCAAGGAGATATATCACATAGCAACATGGAATGTAAGATCTATGATGCAAGGTAAACTGGATGTCGTCAAGCGAGAAATGGACAGATTGAACATTGATATCTTGGGTATCAGCGAGCTCAAGTGGACCGGAATGGGAGAATTTAACTCCGGCGACCATTATGTCTTTTATTGTGGGCATGAATCCAAGAGAAGGAATGGGGTCGCTCTCATAGTAAATAGAAGAATGGACAAAGCAGTGCTAGGGTACAACCCCAAAAACGACCGAATGATTTCACTTCGGATCCAAGGTCACCCTTTCAACATAACAGTTATCCAAGTCTACGCACCGACCACTACTGCTGAAGAAGCTGACGTTGAGAGATTTTATACGGACCTACAATGCCTTTTAGACGGCACCCTATTATCAGACGTCGTTTTTCTCATAGGAGACTGGAATGCTAAGGTCGGGAGTGAAGAAATATCCGGAATTATAGGCAAGTTCGGTCTTGGTGAGCCAAATGAAGCTGGGCAGAGGATAGTAGAGTTTTGTCAAGAAAACAACCTGACCATAGCGAATACTCATTTTCAACAGCACAAGAGGCGCCTGTACACATGGACTTCACCGGACGGTCTGTACAGGAATCAGATCGATTATATTCTTTGCGGGTAGAGATGGAGAAGCGCTATACAAAACAAGGCCTGGGGCCGATTGTGGCACCGATTATCAGCTTCTTGTTGCCAAAATTAAGCTTCGATTGAGGAAAACGCAGAAAACTAGAAGGCCTTTCAGGTATGATCTGGATCAAATTCCATTAGAATATGCTGTGGAATTGAGGAATCGTTTTCAAGAATTAGATCTAGACGACAGAGAGCCCGAAGAGATGTGGACTGATGTTCGTGATATAATACGAGAAGTTGCTACTAAGGTAGTTCCAAAGCAAAATAAATGCAAGAAAGCAAGCTGGTTATCTCAAGAGGCTTTGCAAATAGCTGAGGAAAGGAGGACGGCAAAAGTTATGGGGGAAAGAGAAAGATACTAGGTTCTCAATGCGGATTTTCAGAAAATAGCAAGGAGAGATAAGAATGCCTTTCTGAACATACAGTGCCAAGCAGTTAAGGACAACAGCCAATTAAGGAACACAAGAGCTCTGTATAAGACAATCAAAGATATCAAAGGAAGCTTCTGTGCTAAGCTGGGCGTGATAAAGGACAAACGAGGCAAGGACCTCACTGAAGCCTCAGAGGTAAAGAAGAGGTGGCAGGAATACACAGAAGAACTGTACAAGAAGGACCCGAATGTGCATACCCAACATAAGACGGTTGTGATTACTGATCTCGAGCCGGGCATCCTGAAGACTGAAGTTCAATGAGCCTTAGCCAGCCTTGCTAAGAACAAAGCTAGCGGAATTGATGTCATTATAGCAGAGTTGCTTCAAAACCTCAACCATGACGCTGTTAACGTTCTGCATACATTATGTCAGAAGATTTGGACAACCCTGCAGTGGCCACAGGATTGGAGGAGGTCAGTTTACATCCCCATTCCAAAGAAAGGCAGTGCCAAAATTGTTCCAACTACCACACGATCGCGCTTATTTCGCATGCTAGCAAGGTGATGTTGAAAATCCTCCAAGGTAGGCTGCAGCAGTATGTGGATCGGGAGCTTCCGGACGTGCAAGCTGGGTTTCGCAAGGGCAGAGGAACTAGAGACCAAATTGCCAACCTTCGCTGGATCATGGAAAAAGCAAGAGAGTTCCAGAAACCCATCTACTTCTGCTTTATTGATTATGCGAAAGCGTTTGACTGCGTAGATCACAGCAGATTGTGGCAAGCTCTCTAAGAGATGGGAGTTTTAATTCACCTCATCTGTCTCCTCAGGAACCTGTTGAAGGACAAGAGACCACAGTCAGAACTGGGCATGGTCCTAGTGATTGGTTTCCGATTGAGAAAGGAGTGAGGCAAGGCTGCATACTGTCGCCCTGCCTATTTAACCTATATGCAGAGTGCATTATGAGGAAGGCCGGTCTGGACGAGTCTTCAGCTGGAGTGAAGATTGCTGGAAAACGTATCAACAACTTTAGATATGCGGATGATACCACTTTAATGGCAGAAAGTGAAGTCGAACTCAAGGGACTTCTGATGCGCCTACAAGAAGAGAGTAAGAAGTTTGGGCTTAAACTGAACATTAAAAAGACAAAGGTCATGGCGTCTTGCCCTATCAAGTCCTGGAGCATCAATGGAAAAGAAGTGGAAGCTGTGACAGATTTCTCTTCTTGGGTTCAAAGATTACCTCGGAAGGAGACTGCAGCCATGAAATTAGGAGACGCCAGCTTCTGGGAAAGAGAGCAACGGTTAGCCTTGACCGCCTAGTAAAGAGCAGATACATTAGTCTGCCAAACAAGATCCGTATAACGCGTGCTATGGTCTTTCCAGTTGAGATGTATGGATGCGAGAGTTGGACTGTGAAAAAGGCTGACCACCGAAGAATTGACGCGTTTGAATTGTGGTGCTCGCGAAGACTCTTGAGAGTTCCTTGGACTGCCAGAAGATCAAATCAGTCGATATTGTCGACCATGCTCATTGGAAGGTCAAATTCTAAAGTTAAAGCTCAGCTATTTTGATCATCTGATGAGAAGAGAGGAGTCGCTGGAGAAAGATTTGATATTGGGAAAGGTTGAGGGTCGCCGGAGAATGGGTAGGCAGCGAACGCGATGGTTAGATGGCATCCTAGAGGCACTGCAGATCAAGTTATGTGATGTTAGGAAGATAGTGAGAGACCGGAAAGCGTGGCGTGACATGGTCCATAGGGTCACGAAGAGTCGGACACGACTGAATGACTGAACTGAGCATGGTAGCTGGCCTCAGGCGAAATTTTGTATGGCAGTTTTAGAATTGCTGAGGATAAAGGTGGCAGTAGAAGAGACTATCGCGATGGCTATACGGAATTCTTTCGCTTCTACGGATATTCGAGCAATGATAGAGGCTGATGTGATGTGTTCAAAGCGGCTAGATACTGCGCCTATCGCATAAGCTGAGTGTAGTGGATATTCTGCGGCATCCACGGAAAACCGTGTCGGGTTCGTTCGCATGTGCTCTGCAGGGTTTGTGCTCTCGTCTTCTGTCTGGCCTGGTTATGAAGGGTGTGCATGTTTTTAGGAAGTGGTTGGACAGTGAGGTGATCGCGGACTGTCTTTGGAACTACATAAGTTTCTACTGAGGGGCACCTAACGTCCTAAGTTGGAGATAGGAAGGAATGTGGCAACCAGTTATGTTCGTGGAGAGCAGTCCTAGTTGGGTAATGCGGTGGGCTTCCACCAGTTCTCTAAGGGTGTTGTGAACTCCCATGCCTAAGAGTCGATAGGTTGGGGTGCGTTTAGGTAAGCCGAGGGCTGCCTTATAAGCCTGTCTGTTGAGGGCATTCACCTTGTTTGTCTTTGTTTTTGTTATATATAATTACAGAAGCGATAAAGAATGCGGCTTATAATAAATGCCTGTACAAAGCGTCTGAGTTCATGCTCGCGCATTCCACGAGGCTTGTTGGCTATAGGTTTGATTAGGCGGGTGATCTGTTGTTTTGTGTTAGTGAGTCTGGAAGGTGTGTTCGTGTGAAGGCCGTTGTCTTATATGAACATGCCTAGAATTCGAAGTTTGTAAACTTGTGGTACTGGCTGACCATCTATGGTGATGCGCATAGGGAGGTGGTGGTGCTTCCGCTGACTTGGGTGGAGTATCAGGAGCTTGAATTTGGTGGAAAAACATGCAAGGCCTATTAAAGCTGCGCATCTCGGCAGCATGTCCGCCCCCTCCTGAAGAGTTTCTTCCATGCTATCTATATTCCCAGTAGCGGTTCATAGGGTGATATCATCTGTATATAGAGAATGGGAGAGGTTTAGGATCTGTGACAGCTTTTTAGCCATGGATATGAGTGTGATGTTAAATAAAAAAGAGAAAAGACTGATCCCTGCGGGTGTCTCTATTACCGAGGGTGAAAGTGGGGGATTTTAGGGAACCGAGCCGAATTTGTGCTTTGCGATCCCGGAGAAATGCTGAAATGAAAGCATGTGTTCGGTTTCCCACATTCAGAGTGGATAATGCATCTAATATAGAGGACTGATAGATATTGTCAAATCCCTTTTGCAGGTCTATAGCCAGCAATGCTCTTGTGCGTTTGCAATGTCGGGGATGGCGAATGTCTTCGGATATCTGTAGCATGACATCTTGGGTGCATAGGTGGCTGCGGAAACCCAGCATTGTGTTAGGAAAAAGGTCGCAAGTTTCGATGTGTGTATGTAGCCGATTCAAGACAACGTGTTCAAGAAGTTTACCAAGATATGAAGTTAGAGTAATGAGTCTAAGGTTTCATAGAGAGCGGTTTGCCGGATTTAGGAATAAAGGTAACCTGAGCGTTTGTCCACTCTGAGGGAAGCGTTTCGTCTTGCCAGTGTTTGTTAGAGTTCCGTTATTGCCTGGACTGAGTTTTCATCAATGTTTCTAAGTGTTTTGTTCGTGACCTGATCGGCTTCTGGAGCAGACGTAGTGCGGAGTTGGAACATGGCTGCTCTGACTTCACACACTGCGATGCCTTCGTCTAGTTCATGGTGTTGGGTACCAAGGTACTGTGGTAAAGGTGTATTTGGTGTGGTTTTGAGGTATGTATCTTTTAAGGATTGAATAATTTTGTCGTTGTTCATGTCTATGTCATAGATAAAACTAGTCACATTTTTCTGCTGTACATTCTTGGCGTGATCGGGTTCAAGAAGGCATCGTATAAACCGCCACGTGTCTTTAAGCCCTAGGTCTCCAGCAAAGCGGTCGCATACTTGACCCCATTGATGGTGACTGAGCTGTGACGCGTGCGTCTCCATTCCTCTTATGAGAGCGGAGATACGTAGCTTCAGGGTGCGATAGCTTGTTTTTAAGCCATCACTTCTGTTAGCTCGACTGGGCTTCCCACATGTGGAGCGAGCGGTTGTCAATCACCTCCGAGTTTTGCATGCACGGCATTTCTGATGTGGCCGTGTTTACATCCTTGTTGAGGTTAGCCAGAAGGTGGTCTATTTGCGTCGGAGCCGCGGTACGAAGATGGCGAAAACAATCCCAGATGGTGATTTTGAGTTTCCGCTCTACACGGGGGTTATGGAGGATAGTGAGAGAGAGGTCTCAATTACACAGTGATCGCTACCAAGAGAGTTTTGTGTGTTTGTCATATAGCATTGTGTGATGTTTTTCGTGAGTGTGAAATCGGGGGGGGGGGGGGGAGGGGGTGTATTTCTATGTACACTGTTGCCGATGCGCATATAACGTTGTGTATCATTGACAAGGTTTATGCCCTCATTTTTTAGAAGTGTCCAAAGTCGGGCGCCTTTAGGGCAGGTCGTTTTGTATTAGCGCCGATTTGAGGGGCTTTTTCCATGGCCTCCATTAGAGGAGCAGTTTTCCCTTTCAGGGGGAGGGACGGGGCTGTAGATATTGAGAATTAATAGACTTGTTCCTTCCCGCTCTTTGGGAAGCCACTCTATCAAATGAAAGTCGATATCTGCAAAATTGCAAAATTCATCTTATGAGCAGTTGCTGTGTGTAGTTGCGATGAACCAGTTTCACCGCTCTGTACTGGGGACAGTTTGTTGCTATATGAGGAGTGCAATTGAGCAGTTTTGCATGGGAGTTTGTTTCCTGCAGTGCGACTACAACTGGTGTTTGTTGAATTACCAACTAGCCCGTTCTTCCACCCTTGCAGGTGTTTGTTTCTTCGGCCGGAAAGGATTGAATGTAGAGCTGCAGATTACTACGCTTGGAGCCAAAGGCTTTGCAGTTCCACTGCCACACCTTAATGTCCTGTCGACGTCCAGCCATCTTAAGGCTGGGATGCGGGTGGGATCATTTGAGATACTGTGGTAGGAGGAGGAGGAGGTAAACTTTATTTAAAGAAGAGGTCGTAGGCGCGGGGTGGGTTGACGTTCCCGTCCCCGCGGTGGGCTCCTCTTCTAGGCCGGACGCCAGGTGGCCGACCAACGATGTCGTTCGGCGACCTCTTCAGCCCGCTCCGTGACTCGGAGTTGAACCTCCGGGTCGGAGCTGAGCAGCGCGGCCTCCCACTGAGATTGGGTAGAGAGCTGCAGACTCTGTGATGGCTTGTCTTGATTACATGAGTATAGGATGTGTGGTGTGTCTGCCTTTTGATGTCCACAGAGAGAACAGACAGGGCTGAACTGCTCTGGGAACCATATGGAGTACATGTACGGATTAAAGAAAGTGTCTGTTTGAAGCTGCCGCCAGGTGACTTGTTGTGTTTTACTTAGAGATCGATGTGGTTCTGGGAAGATTTGTCTTTCTTCCTTGAAGTGGGTAGTAATTTCTTTGTAGGTTGTCATCCGCTCCCTGGCCGACCTGAGCTCAGGGCAGCGCACCTCCCGGTTAACTACAAATCCTCGGGCAAATTGATACGCTGCCTCGTTTCCAGGATGGTCCGAATGGGCAGAGACCCAGATCAATGTGATAAGGCGGGTATGGGAGATTTTTTGTAAGATTTTGATGGCTGCGGAGTGGGCCCTTCCTTTTGCAAAATTTCGAATTGCGGTTTTAGAGTCGCTAAGGATGTATTTGGCAGTGGTGGAGGTAATGGCTAAAGCTATGGCAGCCTCTTCAGCCTCCTCTGGAAATTTTGTTTTATTGATTGTCGCCGATGCGAGGGGAGAACCTCGATGATCGACAACTGCCAGGGAAAAGGCATCTCTGTCCGCATGTTTTGCCACGTCCACGTGCGCCGTGTCTTTCTGTACTGAAAATCTTTCGTGTAATTTTTGTGCCCTAGCCCTTCTTCTGTCCGTATCGTATTCTGGATGCATGTTTTTAGGCAGAGGACGGACTATTAATTGCTCGCGCACATGTCTTGGAATCGGCAAAGTGTGGGCCCGGGTCCCTTCACATTGTATTCCTGCTTTTTTTAGGATGAAACGTCCCGTTTCAGTGCTTGATAATCGTTCGTATTGTGCGGTGAGGTGTGCTTCCATCATTTCCGCTAAGGTGTTATGAATTCCTAACTTTAGTAGTGCTTCATTTGGGGTATTGCGAGGGAGGTTAAGCGCAATTTTATAGGACTGCCTAATTAGTGAATCCAGGTCGTCTCTTTCTCTAACTGTGAGGGTGACGTATGGTGTAGAGTAGATAACTCTGCTAAGAACGAAGGCTTCTACTAGTTTCCTGGCCTCAGCTTCTTTAACTCCTCCACGCCTATTCGCGATTCGTCTGAGGAGGAGGGAAATTTGGTTGACGGTGTTTTTCAGTTTCTTAATTAGTGTGTCGTTTTTTTTTTGTTTGACTGTATGAGCATTCCCAAGATTCTTAGTGTTGCCACTTCTTGGATGGCTGCACCTTCCGCGTAAATTTTGATCGCAGGCGCTTTATTCTTTCTTTGACGCTTTGGGTGTAGAATGAGTAATTCAGATTTCTGGGGGGAACACGCGAGTCCCGCGGCTTGCGCCTCCTCTACGACTACGTCTACCGCTTGTTGTAGCGTATCTTGTATCGTGCCAATACTCCCCTTGGTGGTCCAAAGAGTGATATCGTCCGCGTACAAAGAGTGTTCTAGGTCTAGGATTCTTGCGAGTTCGCGTGCCATTTTGATTAGGGTTATATTGAATAAAAAGGGGAAGAGGACCGATCCTTGCGGAGTTCCTCTATCTCCTAAAGTGAAGGTGTCAGATTTGATAGTGCCAATTTGAATTTTAGCCGTCCTATCGGAGAGGAAGTCCTTGATGTAGTTAAACGTTCGTGCGCCTACATTCAGCAGTGAAAAAGATTCTAGGATTGCTTTGTGTTTAACATTATCAAAGGCTTTGGTTAAATCTAGGGCTAGGATTGCCCTGGTACTCCTTTCTTGCTCATGAGATAGGACTTCGTTTGCTAGTCTTAGCATCGTATCTTGTGTTGATAAATGTGGTCTAAAGCCGACCATAGTGTTCGGATATAAATTCTCTTTTTGCATGTGGGACTGGAGTCTGTCTAGTATAACGTGCTCTATCAGTTTTCCTATGCAAGAAGTAAGCGAAATAGGTCTGAGGTTTTCGAGCGCGAGCTTTTTGCCAGGTTTTGGGATGAATTTAACGATGGCATGTTTCCAAGACGCTGGGAGTTTTCCCTCCCTCCAACACTCGTTCGCAAAGTCCGCGAGGGCTGTTATAGAAGCGTCGTCTAGATTTCTGAGTGTCTTATTGTTAATGCCGTCCTCTCCTGGGGCGGATGTTGTACGTACCTTAAAGAGGGCTGCTCTTATTTCCGCCATTGTTATGTCAGCATCCAGGATGGAGTTAGGCTCTCCGTTATAATCGGGCAGGGACTTCGTCTCACGGGTTGTGCAGAAGTATTTCTGCTGTAGCGTGTCTATAATATCTTGATCTGTGCCTGGGTCTATGTTTAAAATTTTGGTGATTTCCTTTTGAGTGGTAGCCTTGTTGGATTCCGGATCAAGGAGATGCCGCAGAAGATTCCACGTCTCCCTCGTGCCTAGATTGCCATTCACATTTTCACAGATATGGTTCCACTGCTGTCTCGCTAGTTCTGAGGTGTGGTGTTGAATTTCTTTCGTGAGTGTGACGATCCTGTTTCTAAGCTTTTTGTTATATTTTTGCTTAAGCCATCTTTTTTCTAGGCTCTGCCTTGCCTCCCACATGTGCGTAAGTCGGCTGTCAACCGTATTTACGCCTAAGTCATGTACTAATTCCTTAGTGGCCTTTTCCACATCCGATAGGAGGGTCTGTGTCCAGTGTTCTAAGTCTATGATTGGTTCGTTATTTTGGTCGCGGATAGTCCTAAGTTTGTCCCAGTCGGTGATTTTGTTTTTTCTGGGTTGGGGTTTGAGATTGGCAATGGTGATTTTAGACATTATGATATAGTGGTCACTTCCCAGATTTTGTCTGGTGTTGCTCCAGCTTAAGTCTGAGAGATTTTTGCCCATCGTTAGGTCCGGGCACGTGTCCCTGGTCACGCTGTTGCCTATCCTAGTAGGTTGCATGGGGTCCGTGTATTGGGTGAGCCCTCTTTGCTGGATAAAATCCATTAGGGCCGTTCCTTTCCTGGATATGGTTGCGTGTCCCCATTGCACGTGTTGAGCGTTGAAGTCGCCCACAATTAGGGTTGGGTTTTGGCCTGCGATTTGGAGGGTTTTGAGTATAGCGGCTTTCGCTGGTCCAGCCGGTGCCCTGGGGTGGCTGTATGCGTTTAGTACGAACAGAGAAGAGGAGTTTCTTCTGCTAGGCAGAATTTCAATTAATATACAATCGAGCTCTATGTTTTCAATCTCGTGGTTAACCACGGTAAGATTTCTATGTACCAACGTAGTGGTTAAAGGCTGTTCTTTGATGTGACATGGCAGAACCGCCCGGTACCCTGGCAGTTTTAGTCGAGACATTCTGGGTTCTTGAATCGCTATAACGTCAGGTTTTTCGGATTGCGATTGGACGTGTAACTGCAGATTTGTTTTTTTGTTGCGCATAGACCTGCAGTTCTACTGCCAAATTGTTACGGTTTTAGGATTGGCCATTTTGCTGGGATAGATCGATTGGCGCCCCTTGAGCTGAAGGGGGAAGCCGGTGTAATATTTCCTGTAAAACGGCGTCAATTACTCCGAACTTGTGATTTACATCCTGTATGTGTTGTTCGAGTCTTTGTGTTAAATTATCAACTCTTTGGGTTAGACTATCGAGTTTCTGGCTGTGCTCCTCCACTTTTTGTTCGAGTTTTGGGACTCTATCCTCCACTGAGATATTTCTTAGGTCTGCTGCTACTGCTCGTTTTTTGCGAGGTGTTTCTTCCTTGCTAACTACGCTTACTGGGGTTTCGACTGAGGCGGTCACAGTAGTTTCCATTTCTGTGACTTCCGGCAATGGGAGTGGTTTCGGAGGTGGGTCCTGAGATATGGCGGGTGCTTTTAGTTTACTATTTTCCTCCTCCAAGTGTTTGATTCGATCCGTGAGAATTTGAATGTGGTGGAGTGCCTGATCTAGTTTAGACTGTAATGTCTGCAGCTCCATCCCCTTCCCATGAGAGGCCACTCCTGCCCAGCTCACCTGTTTCGGCCCGGGGCTCTGAGTCCGGCTGCTAGTGCTGGCGCCTCCTCCATTGCTGCTGCTTCCGTTGCGTCCGCCGCTGCTGCTTCGTTCGCTACGGCTGCTGCTGCGTTCGCTGTCCAAGGACGGGAAGGAGCTCGAGCGGTCCTTCCTTTCGGTAGATGTTGGGTCGTCACATGTCCGTGATTTGGGCCTTGATTGGTGCTCCGACTTTTTCGTTTGGTGTCGTTGAAATCGCTTCTTGCAGCTGTTATCGCCTGTGCGGTGCCCTCCTCCGCAGATAATGCAGACCGGGTCGCAGACTTCTTCTTTCAGGTGTTGGTTGCCGCAGTACGGGCACCGTTGTTGCGGTGGCTCCGGACATACGTCTCTTCTGTGGCCGACTCTTCTGCAGTTTGTGCACGCCTCTACTTTGGGAATGAAGGGGTAAATTGGGTACAGGACTCCGAAGCAGACGATGCTATCTGGGAGTTCGCCCGCGTCGAAGTGAAGCAGGAGGGACTTTGATGTTCTTCCCATGGTGCGTGCTTGAACGATGTCAGGGTTTCTTTTTCGGAATTCGGTCATCATTTCTTGGTGCGTTTCGTCATCGTAAGCCCTATAGATAATGCCCTGCAGGGCCCTGTCCGGAGCGGCGATGTACGACGTCCTAACAATGTCTTTGCCTTCTATTTTGATTTGCTTGACTGCGACGTAGCGTAGTGCGTTTGCCTGCACCGGCGTCGATATGGTGATCACATTTTTTGCAGAGTTGGTTCTAGATTGGTCGTTTTCGGCCGCGGACGCGGTGACGCCGCTCGCTGTTGCGATCGCTTGTCTTATGGATTTTTCGGTGTAGCGCGTGATGTCTACGCCACCCGTTGGTCTGTAGATGATTTTATAGTCCTTCTCCGGGAGTCAGGGTAGCGGTTTCTTGGGATGTAGCGGTGGGAGAGGTTTCGCCTTCGGTTTCTCGGACTGCTCATTTTTCTTCTGAGGTGCTAATGACTCAGCTTTGGGGTTCTTGGTGCGGTAAGAAACAATTGTCGTCCAATCTGGTGTTTCGAATTCGGCTGGGGAAGCGTTCGTCCCAACTACGGCGTACTCCATGACTGCCGCCGTGGCGTTCGCGCCGCACTAAGCCTGGCGTTCGGGTAAGCAAGGGTGCCGGAGCGACGCTGGATTTAGACAGTCGGAGCTCGGTCTCCCGAGCTCCGATTTGCGTAAATAAGGTCTTGAAAGGTGCCTTGTACACTCACGGTTCTTGTCCGTGTGTCGCAGTCGACGTATCCGGGTGTTTTACCTTGTAGCAGGTGCTCGAAACGCGGAGCCCCCACGAAGCACATGCGCCTCCGTTGGCCCCCTAGCGGAGAATCATACTGTGGTAGAGAGTAGCTTTCTAGAGCAGTTTAAATCTAGATCTGTTGCTGCTGCATCTGCTGCACGAGCACCGCTATCCGCGCGTCTACACGAGCTGCCCATGCGTTCGTGTTGGCGGTCAAAGATTCAAATATGTCCGCAAGCTTCTCCTCGAGTAAAGCTATGGAGGAGTTGACCACTGCAGGAATGTCTTGGTGAGGTGCTTTGCGTTTGGCGGGTGTATGTTGCTGTTGTTGTGGTGGCCGTAGGAAGAAAGAAAAGAAAATGCCTGCTACTGCCTCTGTAACTGAGCCAGCTCTGCTGCCTCGTGCAGACAGAAGAGGTAAAGCAGAGAAGAAAGAAAAAGAAGAGGGAGAGAAGGACGCGCACTACAACAGCCGTCGTCCACTACCTAAGTGGTGGCGAGTGCAATGACGGCCTACAACAGATAAAAAATCGGTGGCTGGTTATCCCCCGCCACAAGTGGCGTTGACCTACCGTCCCAGCTCCGCAGGACCAGCAACTCGATAAATGCTGTGTTGTCGCATGTGGGAGGGGGCGGTGGAAGCGGGGTGGGACGACCTGGGAGGGGAGTCGAAGAACTTTCCATTGTTGTTGTGGTTGTGGCTGTAGGAAGAAGCAAAAGAAAATGCACGGGCCTGCTACTGGCTCTGCAGCTGAGCTACCTCCCCTGCCTCGTGCGTACAGAAGAGAAAATAAAGAAGAAAGAAAAGAAGAGGGCGAGAAAGACGCGCGCTGCAACAACAGCCATCGTCCACAGCCGAAGCAGTGGCGGGTGCAATGACGGCCTACAAGAGATAAAATTTGGCGGTTGGCTAGCCCCCGTCGCAAGCGGCGTTGACCTACCACCCCAGCCCCGTAGGGCCAGGAACTGCTACCCTTCACCACCGCCTCCAACTTTCCATTCCGTCTGCGGGGGAGAGTCTGTGAATTAGCGTTTGCATTTGCTGAGTGAGCTTTGCAATATGGTCAATGAGTTTTTTATTTGATCATTCAGTCGCTGAATTTGCTTCCCCTGAGTTTCTAGCTTTTCTTTAAGTTGTTTATTTTCTTGCACAAGAAAGGAAGATCGAGGGGCCCAGCTCGCCTTATTTTCCAGCGGAGGCTGGCCGGTCAGGGGCGGAAAGGACGGCGAGCGGTTCCTGACGTTGAAGCGGCGGACGCGGCGGATCTAGAGTGGATGCGGTTAGAGGAACTCGTCCGTTGCTTGCTTCAGGATTGCCGGGTTGTTTGTTCGGCGTCTGTACCGGCTGTCCAGGGTGTCAGTCTTTTGTTGCCTAGTCTGTTGAATCGCTCCGGGCAATCGCGGGAGCCCATAAAATGAGGGTAGCCGCATAGAATGCACTGGGTTGGACACGTCGGAGCATCTGTCGGTGCATGGGTATCTCCCCATCTTTGGCATAAGTCCTTTTTGGGTGCCGTGCACACGTCGCTTCGATGTTCCGGACGACGGCAGTTGAAGCGTGCTTCTGCTTTGGCGGGGAATGGATGGCAGTGGTAGACCGCTCCATAGATCGAAGCGCAGCTGTTTAGGTACCGATATGGTATTGCTGAAAGTGACCAGAATTGATTTGGTGCGTCCGAGTTGGCGTGCATCGGCGATGAGATCGGAGGGGGTTTGGTTGAACATTTTTAGCTAACAATTTCTTCAGATGTGTGGTCTTAGATAGCATTATAAATGATGCTGCGAATGGCGGTGTCCAGAGGAGCGAAATACGTTTTCATTGGGTAGACTTGGTCGATTATCTTGATATATTCTAGTTGTGCATATATGCGGGCACGGTCATCGGCTGGAGGGCTGATGGCGAATGAATTGTGCCTCGAGTTGATTCGGATGGCGTCCTGCGTTCGCACTGCCTCTATTGGTAGCTGCAGCGCGCTGGTGACTAGAGACAGTATACAGCCCCCATTGTGTTCCTTAGGTCGAGGCCTCCACCGGGGCGGAACACGATGTTTTTAATTGGTTCACAGGAAGGGAAAGGCGCAGTATCTGTCACACTTATTTCTGTAGACACCTGAACCGCGCCGTAAGGGAACGTAGGAAGGTGGGAGTGAAAGTGGATAGAGAGAAAGAGGAGCCGTAGTGGAGGGCTACGGAGTAATTTCGACCACCTGGACTAGTGGTTAGAGCGCCCGTCGCGACTGCGGGAGGTGGTCAGTTCGAAACCCACCGCCAGACACCCACCTGTAAAATGTGTACAAGCGTCCCTCGGCCTGGCGCTCGGCTTTCCTAGAGGTATTCGCTTGGGAGAAGCTCCGTAAACCCCGCTGCGCCCCTGGTGGGCCAAACCTAATTTCGAACAACCTCGCAACCTGCAAAGGTGGTTCATGTTCGTCTTGGCTCTCCCTCTGAGCCTCGGCATCAGCAGCAGCATCAGCAACAGAAACAGCGCCTTTTCTTCCCTGTGAATCAATAAAAATATGAATTGTCTGAGCCACAATCTCGCTCACAATTTCTGGCTCGGGGTAGGATGGTTGGTTGACAACTTTCGCTATAAAAGTCGTCACTAAGTCATATGCATTCACTTTATTTCATATTTTTTATACTATTTTGCAGCGCAGACTTCCATTCTTCGTATACCCATGTTTAGAATTAACTAACGCGCACATGCATTGACGCGAGATGCGACCGTGTTTATCGCGGATCAATCGGAGCCAAACATGAGTGTCTCCACATGCACCGTTCCTTGTTGTGGTGGTTGCTTTTGGAGTGTCATCTCAAAAGTGCATTGCCAATTCTGCGTCGAGCGCTGCCGAGATTGGCAGCAATTCACGTCTTGTAAATTAGGAGCTATCACCGAGTGCTACCGTAGGCATTCCGCTAATGGGGCTGAAATTGTGTAGATCAAGTGTCTGTTTACTGTCTTCAGATTAGTTGGACAAGTATGGGCATGTCACCGTACGATTCCTACAATCCAGTTTGTACCCACCATCACTGACTGACAGTTGATAGTGGCGGACGTCCCTGCGTGCTTCACGCTAGGGCCGTCCCGTGGCTTTGTCACCATGGCGCCTTCACCGCCGTGGAATCCTTCGAAGACTCTGGTCTTCGACATAGTCGTCCCTGCGGGGACCAGTCCCGAGACCGTCGTCGACGCGGCGGCCTCGATAGTGGGTTTACCCGAAGCTTACTGCATCCAGCATATGGGCGCCCAGTCTTTTCAAGTTACAGTGAGGAGCATGGGCATGTCACCTGGAAAGTTGTCAACCAACCATCCTACCCCGAGCCAGAAATTGTGAGCGAGATTGTGGCTCAGACAATCCATATATAATTGGTTCACAGGAAAGAAGAGGCGCTGTTGCTGTTGCTGCTGCTGCTGATGCCGAGGCTCAGGAGGAGAGCCACGACGAACTTGAACCACCATGCCTCTAATCGTCGACGCCGGCTGCCTCGTCATCGGCAGCGAGCGTGTACCAATCGTTCCTGTTGGGCCTCAAGTTACCACCGTGGCCTGCCTTTTCCTGCGTTCTTACGTTTCAAATGAAGCGCTCGTCCAGCTCCTGAGCCAGCATGGTAAAGTCCTGTCCGTCACTGTGGGCCAGATGAGCTCCCGTAAGGGCGTTCTCACTGGGACACGGTATGTGTGGTTGGAGATGTCTGCGTCGTCACCAGTACCCAACTATCTACGCGTCACTGGGCATCGCGTGAGCTTTGATTATAAAGGTATGCAGCGTGTTTGCCGGCGATGTGGCTCCTCAGATCACTTTCGGCCGCAGTGTTCAGCGCCTTTTTGTGGACGCTGTGGTATCGACGGTCATCAAGGCGAAGTCTGCACTCTGCCCTGCCGACGCTGCAGTGATGACCACCCGAGTGCGACGTGCCAGGTGCACCGTTCCTACTCGGACGCAGCGGCAAGTGCGTTTCCTCCGCTTACACCCATGAAGCCTACAGTGCCGGCCCCATCTGCCAAGCCAGCTGAGTCGGCTAAAGGCAAGGAGGAAGTGCAAATGGACTCTGTAGAGGGCACGACATTGAAAACGTTGACGAATTCGTCTACTGATACAATGCCGGAAGGAACGGCCAGCAGTGATGACGTGCCGTTGGACAAGCAAACGACTGGCCCATCCCAGCCTGAGATTGCTTGCGCGACGGCGGCTGACGTCATGGTGGCCCCCGGATTGTCGTGTGAGTCTAGTGCTACCGAGGCAGCTCCTGCCACATCGTCACTGGAGCCTCCGTGCACGGCTAAAGTTCGCGGCGTCCAGGCCAAGCATGGAGTTTTCGGAAAGAAGGTGCAGTCGGCATCTAAAGCTTTGACTCCACCAAAATCCCGCGCTGCGCTCGGAACGCAGGCTGGTCGTATTATGAAGCTGGCGGCGACGCCTGCCACTGCTGGCGTTTCTAAGATTCGTGGAGCCTTGGAAAAGCGAATGGGGCGCATGAAGAAGCTGCCGGCATTACGAAAGGATTTAAAGGAGTCATCTGAGCTTGTGACACAAAAACAGGATGTGGACGATTCCAGCAGCTCTTTCAGCCTTGCTGTCGAACACTCCCCGTCGCTTTCACCGCTCAGTGAATGTGATATGGACATCGAGCTCCAGCGAGAAGGGAATAAGCGCTCTATTTCATCGCCCACCTCAGGATCGGATGGGGCACAAGAAGGTCGCCCGGAGGAACACCCTCCCAAGAAGTCCCGTTCTTTTAGAGCGCAGCTCTTTGGCGTCCGTTCCTGGGTTTCGCGTCGGCGCCGGCCTCGTAACCAGCTCCGCCCCCCTTTCATCCCCCCAGCGCTAGCAGCGACCGACTGATACCGCTGGATGCCGCTGACGCCGCTAGAGAGTCAAGATAACGTGACTGCATAGAACACCGTCGCCGCCATGCAGAAAGAGGAGGGGAGGGTCCCCCCCCCCCTTGTTCCTGTGTGGCGGATAGGGTGCTCTTCAGTTGCCGACGCGCCGGTTATTTCACGTAGGCCCCGGCACGTCGACGAATACGTGACCACCTTCCCACGGCTAGACCTGGTTCTTAGCGCTGCGGTAGCGAGGGTATCATATTGTTTGCGTCGGCATCGGCGGTGTTGTCCCTGAAACCAACTCCGCAGCTGGGGTTGACTCACTATCGGC
>JAJIZL010125084.1:0-20332 GCA_023969395.1 Amblyomma maculatum
TAACACCGGGAAGCTGTCCTTTGACTTCCTCTTTTATCGTCTGCCACGGGCCTCCCAGTATCGTCTCGGCTGTCTTTCTTTGATTTAGCGAGATTTAGACTTCCCTGAGCCTCTAAAAACTGTTCAGCTAAATCCAGCATCTCTTCCAGCGTATTCGCCTTTCTTTCCTCCAGGTACAGCGCCATGTGGGAGTGACATCCATGCAGAAACTTTTCCATAATCAGGAGCTCTCGCAGGTCTTTGAATTCCGTTTTCGTACCTAACAGCTCGATCCAGAGATCAAAATAGTGGCTGAGACGCGCTGAGAACTGAGCTGCGGTTTCTCCATCTGCCGGTTTTCCGGAATTGAATTTGTCTCTGAAGCCATCCACCGTGAAACGAAATCTCTTCAAAACAGCTGTTGTTCGTAATGCGGCGTCGCGGTCGAGGGATCGGAGACTGAGGGGCCATGAAACGAGGTGGAGCATAAAATGTAGGGCCGTTCTGGTAAGACGATGTTGGAAGCGGACCGCGCGTTCCAGCGGTTACTTGAGCGTGAGTGGGGCTTGCACAGGAGCGATGGGAACACTAGAAGGCAGCGCTTCGGCGACTTTCTCCTCGATAACTTGGCGGATAGCCGGCGAGATGGATGGCGCGTTGGCCGGCTCTAATTGCGAAGTGCAGACGGTCGGCTGAACTGGATGGAGGAGGGACAGCTGGCGTGCAACTTCTTCGCGGATGAAGCCTTGGATATTCTGCATAAATTGAGACTGTTCCGGAGACGGCGTGGCCAGTGCCAAGCCAGCAATGCCGGCAGGTGTAGCAGCCCGCCGCGTAGAAGCGCGTTGCTTTCGTAGCTCGTCAAACCTCTGGCACAGTGTTATAATGTCGGATACGGAAGTAGGGTCCCTGGCCGACATCATATAGTACGCATCATCAGTGAGACCTTTTAGAACATGTGTGACTGTTTCGGGCTCGGGCATGGACGGATTGACCAGCTTGCAGAGGTCAACCACGTCCTCAATGTAGCTAGTAAACGTTTCTTCGGGACGTTGAAGCCGTGCATGGAGGCGTTGTTCGGCGCGGAGTTTACGTACCGCAGGACGGCCAAAGACATTCGTGAAGTTCTTCTTGAAGACAGACCACGTCGGTAGATCGGCTTCGTGGTTTCGAAACCACACATTCGCCACGTCCGTGAGGTAGAAGAGGACGTTGCTCAGTTTTATGGAATCGTCCCAGCGGTTGTAAGTGCTGACGCGCTCGAAAGAGGCCAGCCAGTCGTCAACGTCGTGGTCGTCGGTACCACTGAAGAAAGGTGGATCACGGGGGCGTTGTGCCCCGGGACAGAAGATGGTGGCAGGAGTGGCAGGGACGGGAGTCGATGGTTGGCTGGGAGCGTCCTGCATGGTTGTGACCGAAGGCGGTAGCATGCGGTTCCGAAGTTCCAGGGTGAAATTTGCGAGGAGGACTGGGGCGACGACCGAACCTCCACCAAGTGTAAGGTGTTTATTGCAGCACCAAGACCGCAAGCAACGTCCGCAAACCAAAGCGACGGGGGTAGCGTTCGAATCAACAGTGCAGTGCCAACAAGGCTCCGGCTCCACTTCGTCTGCCTCTTCGGGTTGGCGCGCGAGCTGATGGCGATCGGGATTACTACACTGTTTTAATTGTGGTGTAGTCGGCTGCATCCCCCGGTGGCAAACGCCCGTAAACGCTGAGTGCTTCCCCACTCAAACAAGCAGCCAGAACCGTCGACTACTGGCTCTCTGGCTACTTCTGGCTTTTCGAAAGGCTTTCCAAACGTCTTATTCAAACGTCTAAATCATCCTTTTTCTCATCAAATGGGATACGGAGTTTACTTGCGTTTAGCTTTAGTTCACCCTTTTCTCGGCTTACTTCCTTTTCTCTGGTCTCCATCTCCAGTTGCTGGTCCTGTATACTAAAGCGCATCATCTCAATCTGACGTTCGTCAGCTTCCTTTTCGGCCGAACGCTCTTCCAACGCTGCCTGTCTAGCAAAGGCTCGCTCCTCACGCTGCTTATCCTCTACCCATTTCCTAAGCTCAGTGCCACTCAAGCCAAGCTGGCTACGCATCGCGATCAACTTTTCAAAATCCATGCTTCAATCTACGGAAACACTTTCAGCAATTCAAATAGAAGCTCGCCACACAAAATCCTGTTCACGCACAACACTCCTCCAGTCTACGGATACACACCTCAAGAATTAACACGTCTTTCTCTCCGTTTGCCACGTTCCCTTTGCATCGAACGTCCTGTTCGCTGACGCCAGTTTAATTGTCACGCGCTCGGTAATCACCGGAGGTCATCACCGAGACATGACAAAAGAGAGGGGTGGTCGTTCGATGCCCGGCGTAGCCGGTAAGCAAATGTGAAGAATGAGACGAAGACGCGTTGACTTGAAACAACAATAAGAAGACGTTTATAGGCTCAGAACGAGGAATACAAATAGAGGGCAGCAATTAACATTCTAAAAGGCAACGACATGAGTGGAGAAAAAATCTAATTAAATACTTCGAATTACGTATACAGGGTCATGCTTTTCCGGGATGGAAGTAACAATTCAAGTAACAGTAAGGGAAAGAAGCTCCACAAAACCCCGGCCCTCAGTCACCAGCGGCTGCGGAACAACTGACCACGGCGGCGGTCAGACCTGTGACGCAGCAGGGGGTGCTAAGAAAGCCTGGCTCCGCTGGACAGGCCGCCATTGGAAACTGACCCTGGCAACGTTTAATGCTAGAACCCTAGCTAGTGAAGCTAGGTTAGCAGTGCTCTTGCAGGAACTAGAAGGTATGAAATGGGATGTCATAGGGCTTAGAGAGGTTAGGAGGCCGAAGGAGGCATATACTGTACTGAAGGATGGGCATGTACTGTGTTATCGAGGTTTACCGGAGAGGCGAGAACTAGGAGGAGGTTTCCTTGTCAATAAGTATATAGCGGGTAATATCGATGAATTCTATAGTATTAATGAGAGGGTGGTAGGCATCGTAATTAGGCTTAATAAGCGGTATAAACTAAAGGTTGTACAGGCCTATGCACCTACATGTAGTTATGATGACCAGGCAGTTGAAAGCTTCTACGAAGATGTAGAATCGGCAATGCGAAAAGTAAAGACGCAGTATACTGTACTAATGGGCGACTTCAATGCCAAGGTAGGGAAAAAGCAGGCAGGAGACAAGGCAGTAGGTGACTATGGCATTGGTTCTAGGAATAGCAGGGGGGAGTTACTAGTTGAGTTTGCAGAGCGCAATAACTTACGAATCATGAATACCTTCTTCAGCAAACGGAAGAACCGGAAATGGACATGGAAAAGTCCGAACGGGGAGACTAAAAATGAAATCGACTTCATAATGTGTTCAACCCCCGCCATTATGCAAGATGTAGATATAATCGGGAAAGTGCGATGCAGTGACCACAGGATGGTGAGGTCCCGAATTAGCCTAAATCTGAAGAAGGAACGCAACAGATTAGTAAGAAAGAAACCCATCAACGAATTAGCGGTGAGGGGGAGGGCAGAAGAGTTCAGGATCTCGCTACAGAATAGGTATTCAGCTCTAACCGAGGATGGCGACATTACCCTAGAAGCAAGGAACAATAATTTCAGAGATATTATTACTGAGTGCGCGGCAGAAGTAGGAGGTAGGACAGTTAGAGAGGATACCGGTAAGCTGTCTAAGGAGACGAAAGATTTGATTTGATTAAGAAACGCCAGAGAATGAAAATTTCCAATCCAACAGACCGGATCGAATTGGCCGAGATATCAAAGCTAATCAATAAGCGCAAGGTGGCCGATATAAGGAAGTATAACATGGAGAAAATTGAGCATGCTGTAAAGAGCGGGGGAAGCCTTAAAGCGGTAAAGAAGAAATTTGGCATAGGCAAAAACCAGATGTATGCGATAAGGGACAAGGCGGGCAACGTCATCACGAATATGGATAAGATAGTCAAAGTAGCTGAGGAGTTCTATACAAATCTCTACAGTAGCCAAAGTACTCAGGACCGTAATGAGATTGGCGGTAGGGACGAATATTCAGACGTTCCACCAGTGACGAAGGACGAGGTCAAGAAAGCATTAGAAACTATGAAAAGGGGGAAATCAGCTGGAGAGGATCAGATAACTACGGATTTGCTGAAGGACGGGGGGGATATCGTGTTAGAAAAACTGGCCACCTTGTATACGCAGTGCCTGGTGTCATCGACGGTACCGGAACCATGGAAGAATGCAAACATTATCCTCATTCATAAGAAAGGGGACTCTAAGGACCTTAAAAATTACAGACCAATCAGCTTACTGTCTGTTACGTATAAGGTATTTACTAAGGTAATCGCTAATAAAATCAGGACAACCTTAGACTGCAATCAAGCAAAGGTTCAAGCAGGGTTTCGGAAACGGTACTCTACTATCGACCATATCCATACCATCAATCAGGTGATAGCAAAATGCTCGGAATATAACCAGCCCTTATACATAGCATTCATTGATTACGAAAAAGCATTTGACTCAGTTGAAACCTCGGCGGTGATGCAGGCATTGCGAAATCAGGGGGTAGACGAGCCGTACGTGAAAGTGCTGGAAGATATATATAGTGGCTGCACAGCAACCATAGTTCTGCATAAAAAAAGTTACAAAATTCCCATACAGAAAGGTGTTAGGCAAGGAGACACAATCTCCCCAGTACTATTCACAGCTTGCTTAGAGGAAGTATTCAGATTTGGAATGGGAGCAGTTACGGATAAGGGTAGATGGAGAATACCTCAGTAATCTGCGATTTGCTGATGACATTGCCTTGCTAAGCAACTCGGGAGATGAACTACAAATAATGATTGATGCCCTAGACAGGAAAAGTAGAAAGGTAGGCTTGAAAATCAATAGGCAGAAGACGAAGGTAATGTTCAACAGCCTCGGGAAGGAACAGCAGTCTACATTAAGTAGCGAAGTACTGGAAGTAGTAGGCGAATATGTCTACTTAGGACAGGTAGTAACCGCAGATCCGGACCATGAAAAGGAAATAACAAGAAGAATAAGATTGGGATGGAGCGCATTTGGCAAGCACTCGCAGATTATGTCTAGCAGCTTACCGGTATCGCTAAAGAGGAAAGTATATAACAATTGCATCTTACCTGTACTCACCTATGGCGCTGAAACGTGGAGGCTAACCAAGAGAGTTCTACTTAAGTTGAGGACAACCCAGAGGGCTATGGAACGAAACATGGTAGAGGTAACATTAAGAGATAGGAAGCGTGCAGAGTGGGTCAGAGAAATAACTCAAGTTACGGACATTCTAGTGGACATTAAGAAGAAGAAATGGACATGGGGAGGACATGTAGTGCGAAGAGAGGATAACCGATGGTCGCTTAGGGTAACAAACTGGATTCCAAGGGAAGGAAAGCGTAGCAGGGGGGCGGCAGAAAGTTAGGTGGGCGGATGAGATTAAGAAGTTCGCAGGGGTCAAGTGGATGCAGCTAGCACAGAACCGGGTTAAGTGGAGAAATATGGGAGAGGCCTTCGCCCTGCAGTGGGTGTAGTCAGGCTGATGATGATGATGATGAAGGGAAAGAAAGTTCAGAGTAGTTTCGAACATACAATTGACCGGAGAGCGCGGCGGTAGTCCATCCCTGAGACGACGCAGACGGGCAGCACTCGAAGGCGACGGTCCTTCCGGTGCAGCTTGCGGTCTTAGGATGCGGTGCCGGCGGCGGCGCTCGGTACCCCCCGGGAGCACGCGGCAGCTCGGGTTTCCTTGTTCTGGAGCGAACTGGGCGGATTGACTTTGAGGCCTCGGCGGCTCCTTTTTAAACCCTTGTCGACGATGTCTTGTGCGCAGGGTCGGGGTCCGAAACAAAACACACACATACAGCGCACAAAGTAGTTCACTCAGAGTAAGGCGCCCGTAGACACACCATACTTCAGGACTGCATGGCCGCCACCTTAGGCTTGAAAAACATAACGCACAACAAAAACAAGAGTCACGTACGCCCCTAACTTCGGTTCTTCTGGGGGTCACATTGCTAGGGATAAAAGGAATATACGGATATACAAAGGAAGTAGTAGGGGTGACTTTGAGTGGGGAACGTACCACACAGGCAGCACGTACTTTTCTGCTCGAGCATGGAGAGAGTTGTAGCTAACACAGGGAAAGCCACACTGTTCCGAGGCAACGTGAACGTACGCGTTCTTGTGCGCCCGACCGATGGTCACATATACAGGTCCCGTGAACATATGGGGTTTACAGAACAACAATTCCGCGTGTGTATAAAAGCACCAAGGGCAAATATTTGGATGTCGCCCATTCTGTGACAGGGACCCTCAACCATATACTTTGGGAATGCCCTAAGTCTTCTGGCGCTAGGGACAACATTAAAAGTAGAGAAGCCTGGGTAACCCTGCTTCGAAGCGACGTCCCCGCTGACCAGCAAAGAGCCGTCCGCCTGGCGGCGGAGGCCGCGACTAACCAATGTATATTCGCCAGTCCTTAGTCGCGGAGGTTCCAGCCCCCTTCCTTAGGCCTGCGTGCCATGAGCGGGGAGTAGGTGGCCTCCTAAATCGGTGGGAATTTAAGATTTAATCAATGAATCAATCATAACTTCACTATTTTAGTCTTTGGTACTTTCAAATGTACCGCTAATCACAGAATCTGCCACGCGCGGAATCCTTCTATCATCCTTACAGTACACAAGCGGAATTATAAGCAGCGCTTCACGACGCGCGCCATGGCGCAGCATTCTACTTCCAGCTACCGTTTGGTGCGGGCGCAGGATCATGAGCTCCCAAGGAGCGGCGATAGCGGCCGTGTCTGGCCGCGGTAACAGGTTCACAAGTGGAGAAGACAAGGAATAGGAGATCGTTCTGCCTACCCTGCCCACCGGACGTGTTGTTTTAAACACGTGTTAGACCCTACAGGGTCGAAGACTTCAGAGACGCCCTGACCAGTGTTGCTGTGCTACCCGACGTCGTGTCGTTGAGGGCGTACCAGATTAATCATGTGTGGGCTGTGACCTTCAGCAGCCCGGAAGTGGCAAAGAAACTGGCTGCCCTTAAGGAGATCGAGGTCAAGGGACGCCGCTGCATCGTCATTGACCCAGAAGAACAACAAGTTAAACTGCGTCTGCACTGGATGCTGCACGGCGCTGTCGATGAGGACATCCGTACCGCTATCGCGGCGTTTGGCGTCGTGACCGAGGTGACTCGAGAACGTTGGCGCGTTGCGGGCATGAAGGAGAAATGATCCACTACGAGGACTGCGCTGCTAAAACTGAAGCCAGGTATGAAGGTCGATGACTCATCAGGTTCGAGTGGCTGGCGAGTTGGCCCTCGTGGTGGTGCCCGGGAGGCCTATGCAGTGCCTGCGTTGCGGTGGAACAGGCCACGTTCGCCGTGACTGTAAAGTGCCCAAGTGCTCCAAGTGCAGGCGCTATGGACACGCAGAGGCGGACTGCGTCCGTACCTACGCGCGGCTATCGGGCGTGTAGCGGCGAGCGACTCTGCGGAGCTTATGGACGTCATCGAGGCGGAAGAAGCAGCAAGTGGTAAACCGCGGGTAAACCTCCAGAGGCGGCGTTTGAGGCAGCTGGTTCGAGCAGCAACATCGCCACCGCTGTCACACCGGGAAGAGGGACATCATTTAGTGACCCATCACCGACGGATCAGGCCTCGACAGAAGATTGGGCAAGCTTAGCGGAGCCTTTGAATGTCGACGCAAAGGTTCCCAGCGACGACCGCGACAAGAGAGACAGACGCCCGCGCGACTGCCATCACCGCTGCGAAGCGTCCGCGTGCCGAGACCAAGACCGAAGACGACACGGTGGCAGAGCACAATGCCGAGGAACCACCGACGCAGGCGCCTCAAGCAAGGCATTCCAGTCTGCACTCGCGGACCAATACTCAGACAGACAAGCGTTCCAGCCACAAGTCGCCTCATAACCAGAGGCAAGCGCCGGATGATACCGGCGGCGAAGGCAACGTCTGGCGACATGCTAGACGCGGTAGGTAAGCATCGTGCTTTTAATCCCTTCTTTGTATTCAAAAATGACTTCTGCATCTCCGTTTAAAGTGGCCACCCTAAACGTTAGAGGTTTGGCAGGTAAAAGAAAACAAAGCCAGCTTTACAGGCTTTCAATGGATTACGATATAGATATATTGGCTGTGCAAGAAACGAAAGTAGACGGTGAAGAAGGGGCCGATAGTATGATGCGACGTGTCACGTCTAGGTTTTTCGCTGTAGTTAGTCACGCTGTTGGCACATCGGCTGGTTGTGTTCTTTTGTAAGGAAGCTGCCCGGGCCAGAGGTGCAGGCGCGTCATTCGTGCATGACGGGACGATGTGCTTACCTGGAGTTTTCGCTGAAAGGCATTGAGTGGCGGGTTTTGTGCGTGTATTCGCACAATGTGGTTTATGACCGAGCCGTGTTCGTTGAAAATATCGAAGAGCGCCTTCGGACAGAGAGACGCCTTATAGTTCTGGGGGATTACAACTGTGTTCTAAACGCACGTGACAAGACAAGCAGTCGCGATTTTCGTGACAGAAGCACTGAAGTGCTGATAAGAATAATTGGCATCTATAATCTGGAAGACGTTGCAGAGTGTCTGGAGGGAGAACGCCCAGCAAAGTATACGCAATTCCAGGGCTCAAGCCGTGCACGGTTAGATCGTATCTATGCTTCTGTCGATATCGTACCACAATGCAACAGGTATGAAGTAGTACCGGTGTCGTTTCAGACCATTGTATGGTTCAATGCTGCTTAGGCATTGTTAAGCGTGGGAATGGTTTTTCGTGGGAAATGTGGAAGTTAAACAACAAGCTACTTGAGGATGAATTGTACAGTCGAGCAGTGAGAGAAGAAATAGCAAAAATAGATCCACAAAAAAACATGAAGGTTTGGAAGCAGTGAGAGCCCTGTAAATTAGAAGGAATTGAAAGATCTGCTCTATTATAAGTCACGAAAAGAAACAAAATGAAGTGCAGTTATGGGCACTGCTCGAGAAAATGGTAAAACAGGAAAGCCGAACACCAGGTGAATGGATGGAGGACATAAGGAAAACCAAACAAAAGCTGCAACTAATTGAAGAACAACGTTACCGGGGAGCGCTGGTTAGGGCAAGGGCCGAAGACACAGCTGCAGGCGAAGCGCGAACAAAAAGAGCGCTCGGTTTAGAAAAAGCCCGTGCTGAAAGGAATCACAACGAAGAAATACAACGGGGAGGGGTATTATCAACAGACATGAATAATATCAAAACAGCGTTTTTCGAATATTACCAGGCGCTCTTCGCATCACACCCGGTAGATGTTATTACATTTAGGGATGAGTTTCTAGCTAAGCTGCCGCGTCTCGACGGCGAAACAGAAGCCAGATTAGAACTGGACATAAGAGAAACGGAGGTGGAGCACGCAAGTAATAAATTAAACCCCGGTAAATCCCCTGGACCGGACGGGTTCAGTGCGACTTTTACTTAAACAAGAAATAGCCCCTGTCCTAACTGTAATCTATAACGAAGCCTTCAAAGAAAAGGCTCTTCCTCCGTCATATGGGTCGTCCCACACTGTGCTCATTCCGAAAACAAATGAAATAAGTAATTTAAGACTGGTTACTGCATACCGGCCAATAGCGCTCACAAACGTGGAGTACAAAATTTTTATGAAGGTTTTAGGGCGAAGGTTGCAGACCGTGATTAGAGACGTAGTTGGGCCTCATCAGACGTGTGGGATCAAAGGGCGTTCCATTTTCACCAATATCCATAAAGCGCGCAGTGTATTAGAATACTGTGATGACAGTAATGGTCGGGTTGCCTTTCTCCCGATTGACTTAGCAAAGGCATTTGACAGTGTCGCTCACGAACTGTTCATTGCCATTTTAGACCATGTTAATGTCGGTTCTGTTGTCCGTGAGGGTGTGGCTTTGGCGTACCGGAGCTGCACGACAAGATTGATTGTTAACAAATGTTTATGGGACCCCATCAGTGTACAGCGCCCCGTACGCCAGGGCTGTCCACTCAGCCCTCTTTTAATTAACATCTATATAGAGACCCTTTGTTTGAAATTACTCAAGAGTAATAGCATTCAGAGATTCAATATACAAGCAGCCGAAGTAAAGCTGTTAGCGTATGTAGACGACATCGCTGTTTCTACCGATGATGAGGGGGGCATAAGCCATGCTGTGAAGTGTTTGCGCGAATTCAGTCGCGTCACCGGCAGTGGAGTTAACTGGTCGAAATGCCTCGGACTTTGGTATGGAAGGTGGTCATCTACGCCTGAACGGTTTGCATGTGTGCCTTGGACGACGACACCAGATAGGTGCTTGGGAGTCCTGCTTATGGCTTACCGTGACAGTGAACAGTATTGGAGAGGGCAGGCTAAAGAGGTAAAGGATAAATCTGAAAAGTGGAGAGGGCCCAACCTATTTTTGCAAGAGCCACAGTTTGCAATTTGTTCTTTATCAGTAAGCTCTGGCATGTTATGCAGGTGTTGCACTGTTCTCGGTTAAATATTCAGGAACTGCAAAGGAATTTCGCTCTATTTTTTTGGGCATCTGAATGGGAGCGCTGCAGCCGGATTAACTTGTTCAGACGAGTAAAAGATGGTGGGCTAGGATTGGGCCACCTGTTTTTGCGACAGCTGGTCAGTCGTTTTTTTTTTGTTTTTTAGAGACACGTCCGACCCGTTCTTACGCGCCGTATACCAAGTCAAGCTGAGGCGGCTGCTACCGGAGTACGTGGTTTCAACGGAAGATTTTTCCGCAGGGATTAAGGTCTTTTATAGAAAAGTCGTAGCAAGTGTTCGGTTCCTTTCAGCGCGGTCCTCAAGGGATAATTTGTCTACTGTAAAACGAAAGAAATTATACGTGCATTGTGTGACATAATGTTCCCTACGCCTTTGTACAGGGCCTTGTACGATGGAGACCCAGGGGCAGATGTTTTAAAAAGTGTAAAAAGAATGCAAGTGACGCCAGGAACAAAAACCTTCTTTTTTAAATTGCACACCGGAACCTTGCCGGTGAAAACATTTTTGGAGAAAAAGGGATTATTTATACCCTGGGGATCACACTGTTTAATATTCAGGAAGCCAAAAAGCATACGCCATGTTTTTTTACACTGTTGGGAAGGAGTATATTTTTGGGACGTATTGGAAAGGACGCTAATGAAAGATTTTCCGCTAGACCCGCATGGCATTCAACTTATGCGTAGAAAGTGAGAATGGGGTACCATTTGATTTAATTATGCTCATGGGCCTCCACTGTATATGGCGCTCAAGAATGGCTGGTTAGCATTGCGATAAAGATGCACGGCCTGCCAGAATTTATTTTCGGGAAAGCGTCGACAGGTATTTGGTAATCCAGAAAGCTACAGCAGAACCTCCCGAGTGGCTCTCAAGGCTAGAGCCTTTGTTGTGTATACGTGAATTTTAGCGTGTCATATATAAATACCGTCTATAAAAAGCATTTGAGTGATTTTTATATATTTGGTTTTCGTGACAAGACCAGGCAATAAAGAAACAAAAAGCGCGCTGTGGCGCAGCGCTGTGGCGCTTGGCGAGAGATCGAAGGTTTGGAGGTTCGAATCCCGGATGAACGCTAATTTTATTTTAATGAGGAGGAGTCGCACACCTCTTGAGCGTTGCTAGGCAACACCCGCAGATCTTGGTGAGGGGGCTGCTCATTTGGCCTTGGCGAAGCTTTTCACTTCAAACACCTGCGCCTCTCCTAGTGCCGTCACTCGGCGAGTTCACGCATGCGCAGCTGTGGCTAAACGTGATCACACGAACGCCAGACCCGGTGTTGGCTAGCCTAGTGAAGCTTTTTGCTTCAAAAAAAGAAATCGTACAGACTGACATAGTCGTCACGTGCATACATGAAACGGGGCCATTTCGCTGCCCGATCTCAATTAGTAGAAGGTGAGGCAAAGACAGTAGTAAGCAGAAGTGGATGCTGAAATCTGCCACAGCGAGTCAGCGGTATGTCGAAACTTGAAACAAGAACACTTTCAAAATTTAATCGACAGATATAAATATTATTACCACTGAATGTTTCAATGAAATTCTGTTTGCAGCAAAGCGTTAAAGGCTATAAAATCAAGTAGCATGTTACATTTATCTAATACATATTGATTGTTATGAGAAGAAATAAATTAGTTCTAGTTGATACCTGGAGTATTATAATCGTCTAAAAGGAGTAGTTTATGCTTGCTATGAGAAAACAGGTTCGATTGAGAGCAAAACATCATCATAGGGCGGAAGAGGAAGATTAGGAGGAATATGTAAAAAGCTGCCTTTAAAAGATTTTCATTTCGATTTAAAGTGAGCTCAAGCCACACACGTTGTTAAACAGTTACCAAATCGAAACGTCGAACACACTACAGTCCCCCTCCTTTTTGTTTGCTTCCTGTTTTATGGTGGTCGCTGCGAAAACAGAGTAATTAAGGCATAAATCACTGGGATATAGCTTGACAGCCCGTTTTCGGTAACTACAAAAGCGGTGTAACTGGCCAAAACGCTAGAAAAAAATTCAATCCTTTAGTCCGAAGAGTTCAGGCGTTTTGATAATAGATGTCCAAATTTGAGGCCACTGCAATTTAATAATAGTATTAATAATTAGTTCACAGGAATGTAAAGGCGCTGTATTTGTCACACTTGATCTGGGGACACCAGAACCGCGCCGTGTGGGAAGGGAGGAAGGTGGGAGTGAAAGTGGAAAGAGATGAAGGGGAGCAGTAGTGGAGGGCTACGGAATACTTGCGACCACCTGGGGATCTTTAACGTGCGCCGACATCGCTCATCACATGGACGACACTTCGTTTCGCCTCCATCAAAACGCAGCCGCCGAGGTCGGGTTAGAACCCGGGAACTCCGGCCAGTAGTCGGGCGTCTTACCACTGCACCACTCCGGCGGGGCCCGGTGCTCTGCCCTGATGGGGCCGGTGCAGGTGGGTCACCGCTGCTTGCAGCGGGGGCTGGCCTGGCACCGAATTTTTATCTGTTGTAGGCCGTCATTGCACACGCCACCGCTGGTGGTGGACGACGGCTGTTGTTGCGGGGCGCGTCTTTCTTTCCCTCTTGCTTTTCTTTCTTCTCTATATTCTCTTCTATCTGCATGAGGCAGCGGAGGTGGCTCAGCTACAAAGCCAGTAGCAGGCCCGTGCATTTTCTTTTCCTTCTTTCTAAAGCCACAACAACAACCCACTGCAATTTAGCGTCAGCTCAGAGCGAAATATGACACCTCGAAATATGACAGTTCTATCCCAACTAAAGATAATTTTGCGGCCGAGACGGTTCTTAAAATCTGAGCTCATCACGGAAACTGTAGCACCCGTATCCACTAAGGCCATAACACAAACACCATCCACTGACACTTCCAAGCGGTTCTTCAGCATAACGAGCGGTAGAGGAATTGGCAATATCGATGACCTGGCGACCGCACCTCCATCGGCTGAACACGCTAGTTTCCCGGTGGCGGAGAAGAACGGCGGGATGAAGGCGATTGTCGGGAGCGGCGGGCAGGAGGAGTCAGGCTGCGATCAGAAACTGGTGAGTCGTTGCGTGGTGTTACGTAGCGGTAGGAGCCCGAAGGAGGGGAATAGGTCGGGTCACGGACTTCTGGACTCACGGTAGAACGGTGATTCGACCGTTGGCGCTGGTAGCGTGGTGCCCGGTTCTGGCGGCGGCAGAATCTGGATATGTGGCCAAGCATACCACAGCGGTAACAGACGGGTGGTTCACGAGCACGGTCCAAATAATAGTCCTCAGTAACAGGATCGAAGCAACCAGCAAAGTCCAGCCGCTGGGGTTGTTGCGGAGGAGGTGGCGGCCTGTAGTGGGTACGAGCTGGGAGAGCAGGGCCATATGAGTCGTTTCGGTGGTCACGGACGGGAGGAAGAGCGGTAGAACCCCAAGAAGAGCGCTGGATGGGAGCTGCCTGCAGGGAGCAGCTATCACAGGGGATTGCACTGCGGTTCACATCTTGATGGCGGGAGAGCTCATCACGGACAATTTGGCGAATCATGTCGGCCAAATGCGGAGGCTCATGTGAATGCTCGTGAGAATCCACGCTTGCAACAGTGGTCACGTTAGGCAAACGGCCGAATTACGAGGTTATGCGACGCAGCTTTAAAGTTCCGAACGTACGACAGTGCTTGATCACGGCCGTTGGAGAATCAAGTTTTCTTTTGTAATTAAAAAGTTATATACGTCCACCGCGATGCCCTTTAAGATGTGGCCAGCTCTGTCTTCGTCAGACATGCTCGGATTCACCGCTTTGCAGAGTTTTAGGACCTCTTCTATGTACATTGTGCATGTTTCACCAGGCCCTTGGGCTCGCTGGAATAAAGGTTGCTCTGCGCATTTTCGTTTTGCCGTGATATCCCCGAAACAATTTCGAATCTCCTCTTCAAAACAATCCCAGCTCGTTAGGGACGCTTCATGGTTCTGAAACCATGTCAGGGCTGTGGAGTCCAAGAAAAAAACAACATTTGCCAGAATTACGGTGGCATCCCATCGATTGTACTTGCTCACCCGCTGGTAATTGGTGAGCCAGTCGTCCACGTCTTCGCCAGACTTGCCAGAAAAGGTCCGCGGCTCACGGTAATGCTGCCATGCGGGTACCGCGGGACCTGGCTGCCGTCCATCGCCGTCTTGGATCATTGTGGGTGTCAAAGGGGGGAGCCCACCGAGTCGTCGGCTCGAACGAGGTAGAGAGGAATCCGTGGTGACTGTTGCACCTTCCACCACGATGGTTTGCTGTATCGAAAAAATTAGTCGTCTGGCGGTGCACGCTTTCTGCTAGTCGTTCCGGCTAGCCTCTACTCCTCTGTTCTACACTATATGCACGATGACGTTACAGCTGGGCACTTGGGGTTTGCCAGGACTCTTACACGCATTAAGGAACGTTTCTACTGGCCAAATATGCGTCGAACGACTCAGCGTTATTTATTTATTTATTCATATACCCTCAGGGCCCGAAGGCATTAAAGAGGGGAGTGGGAAAGATACATTGGTACAGGGTACACTGCAGCATAAAACAACATAGGAGAAACAATAACACGGCGAAAAGTGATCAAAACAAAAAAAAGAAAGGATTGGCGCAAAAAAAAGCGGAAAAGCAGGTGAGACAAAAGAAAAAAAAGAAAAACATTTCCGACAGTCAACAATGTCACCGAAAACGAACAAAAACAATTGACTACCATCTATAAATATAGATTACATACGGCAGTCTTAAAAGAATTTGAGTCCTTAATATCAGCAATGTGCCCAGGAAGCTGGTTCCAACTGACAGAAGTGTTTGGAACAAAAGAATAAGAGGCGTGTTTAGTACAACATGACGGAACACCTACTTTGTGAAGATGATCAATGCGACCTGAAACATATGTGGGTGTAGCTAGTAGCCGGCTCTTAAGGACAGGAATGTGGTAATAGATTTTGTGAAATAGGCATAAGCGAGAAATTTTTCTGCGTAGTGAAAGCGGTGGCAATGATAATGTTGTTTTCATAACGGTAACACTGGAGTTACGGTGATAGTTGGAAAGTATAAAACGTGACGCGCGGTTTTGAACAGATTCGATTTCAGATTCTAGAGATGCAAGGCCAGGGTCCCAGACAGAGGCTGCATATTCCAGTTTAGGACGAACAAGGGTTTTATAAAGGAGCAATTTTATTGAACTAGAAGAAAGGTTAAAGTTTCGGCGCAGGTACCCCAACATGCGGTTAGCATTGTTAGTAATAGATTCCACATGCAGATTCCAAGAAAGATTAGAAGTTATGTGCACACCAAGATATTTATACGAAGACACAGTTTCAAGAGGAGTATTACTGAGGTTGTAATTAGCTACTTCATTGTTACGACGAGAAATACCCATATGTTTGCACTTGTGAATGTTAACCTCCATTTGCCATAATTTACACCACTCTGAAACTTGGTTAATATCAGACTGAAGGACAGAAATGTCAGAGTCACTGTTAATTTCACGGTAAATAACACAATCATCAGCAAAGAGACACATAGAAGAAGCAATGGTGTTAGGCAAATCATTAATATAAATTAGAAAAAGTAGAGGCCCTAGTACGGAGCCCTGGGGAACGCCTGAGCCCACTGGAGAGGAACGAGAGTTCGATTTATTTGCTGTCACGTATTGAGAACGGTTAGTGAGGAAAGACTGAAGCCACGAAACGATGTTAGGGTCGAGTTTGAGGTTACTTAATTTGAACAGTAGGAATTGGTGAGAAACTTTATCGAAAGCTTTGGAGAAATCGAGGAATATACAGTCTGCTATGGAACCCCGGTCAAGAATGAAATGAAGGTCTTGTGAAAAGCATAGAAGCTGAGTCTCGCATGAGAATGTTTTATGAAACCCGTGTTGGGAATGACTGAAGAAAGAATTTGATTCAAGAAAATTGGCGAGATGAGAGCAGATGACATGTTCCATGATCTTACATGGGATGCTAGTAAGTGAAATGGGTCGGTAGTTATTAGGAGAATGTTTGTCCCCAGACTTAGGCAGGGGAACCACCTTGCCCACCTTCCAGTCGCTAGGAACACAGCTACACTCAAGAGATTGTTTAAACAGTTCAGCAAAAATAATGGCACTATACACTTTAGTATTTTTTAAAAATATTGAGTTAATGTTGTCCACTCGGCATGATGATGACATCTTCAGTTGTTCAATTATTTTTTCTCCTGCGTGCAGTGCCAGCGGTTCAAGCTCCCCACGACTTCTCCGCCGAGCCACTTACATCCGGTGACACCACCGACCACACCATATGAGCAAGTGTGTGTTGACCTCATAGGCCCGTTTCCCCGCTCGTCCAAAGGCAATCGCTGGGTCATCGTGTGCGTTGATCATCTCACGCGTTACTGCGAAACTGCCGCCATCCCTTCCGCCACCGCCACTGACGTCTCTTTCTTTCTTCTTCACGCTGTCGTCCTCCGTCATGGGCCTCCTCGTGTAATTATCAATGACCGAGGCCGCCAGTTTACGGCAGATGTTGTGGAGCAGCTTCTGCGCTATTGTACTTGCCAGTTGCATCACTCTACGCCGTACCATCCCCAGACAAATGGCCTCGTTGAATGTACAAACCGGACACTAACGAACATGTTTGCGATGTATGTTGACTCGCAGGAAAAGAACTGGGATAACGTGCTTCCATTCAGTACTTACACCTATAACACCTCGAAGCATGGGACAACTTCTTATAGTCCATTTTTCCTCATATACGCCCGTCCGCCTCGACGTTCTCTCGACACCATTTTGCCGTTCTCTCTCGACACCGAGTCTTCTGTTTCGAGCACTCTCTGCCGCGCTGAAGAGGCTCGTCGGGTCGCCTGATTACGCACTCTGGCCTCGCAGGACCGCTCTAAGCAGCGCTACGATCGTCGGCATCAGGATGTCTCCTACCTTCCCGGCGACTTAGTGTGGCTCAGGACACCTCTCCGCAAGCGTGGTTTGTCCCAGAAGCTGTTGTCGCACTACACAGGCCCATTTATTGTGCTCAAACGCATCAATGAGTTGAATTACGTCATGTCTCGCCAATGTTCCCAAGGTCGCCCCTCTTGGAAAACACAGGTAGTTCATGTCGCAAAAATGAAGCGCTGCCACTCTCGCTCGGGACTCTGACTGACAGCCCAGGGGCTTCGTCTGCGAAGGGGGAAATGTCAGGCATGCGAACAGAAGAGAACAAGGAAGTGCAAAAAGAGGCTCTCCGGAAGGGAAGTGGAAGAAGAGGAAGCACACCATATGTTGGTTAGCACATCAGGCTAAGGGGCAGAACCACTCTGTAAATAAACCTTAACAATAGTATTACTGTTATTATTAACAAAGCTTTATTCACCTCAACCCCCGCAAAAGAAATTAGAGCACTGCAGAATCTACATTGGAGTAATGCGAAAGCACGGATGCTGCAGTTAGTTGCTTCTGGTTGCTTCTAGTAGCTTAATTCACTTCTTGTTTGCCCATTTAAATGGGCCTTATACGCCTTATACGCATCCTCTGACATACCGTAAGGCTGCGCCCCAATACTGCTAGGAGCCGAGCCACAGCCACATTTATTGATTGATTGGTCGATTAAAACTAATTTCCGCCGATTCAGGAGGCCCCCTACTCCCCGCTCCTGGCACGTAGGCCTGAGGAACGGGGGCTGGAACCTCCGCGACTACGTCGCTTCGCAGCAGGATTACCCAGGCTTCTCTACTTTTAATGTTGTCCCTATCGCCCGGAGACTTAGGGCTTTCCCAAAGTATATGGTCGAGGGTCCCCCTCGCTTTGCTGGCTTTACATTTATCATTTTTTCTCTCATCTATCTGGATGTGAAACAACCAGACAGGGTACGGGAAATTTCCGGCTTGTAATCGGCGCCAGGCTATGGCCTCTTTATTATTCAAGCTAGAATCCGGTGGCGGCATCAGACGTCTTCCTAATCTATAATTTTCGATTATTTCTTTATAGGTTTGCAAACGTTCGTCCATCGCCTGGCAGTCGGGCTGCTCCTCGTTTGCCCGGAAGTAAAAATCTCGGGCTAAATCATGCGCCGCCTCGTTGCCGGGGACGGACGTGTGTGCTGGGACCCAAATTAGGGTGATTTTGCGATCGATTTTAGCTGCAGCTGTTACACTTCGGGCAGCTTCTTGCGAGACCCTGCCTTTTCCGATATTCCAGAGAGCAGTTTTACTGTCGCTAAAGATCAATCTATAGCCTTCGTTCCGACGCAAGCGAGCGCTATTGCGACCTCTTCAGCCGTGTCTATGTTTCTGCTTCGGATGGTGGCGGAGGCGACTGGTGCGCCGCTACCCTCGACTACCGCGGCGACTGCCGCCCCTTATCGGCCGCTTGCAGCGTCTACGTAGGTAACTTCTTTTACTCTGAATTCTTTTGCTCTTTTAACCAGTGCTTCTGCTCTCTTCTCCCGTCTCTCCTTGTGGTATTCTGGGTGCACGTTGCGGGGGAGAGGACGGACAATGATGTTCTCGCGACATTGTGGCGGTAGGGCAACCTTGTCGGCTGTGCCCCTATCTATTTTTCGACCCACCCATTCTAAGATGGTCCGACCCGTGCTCGACTTACCTAATCTCTCATGTTGGGCGATTCTCACTGCTTCAGCAAGTTCCGTCCAGCTATTATGCACTCCCATTTCTATCAGGCGTTCCGTAGAAGAGGAGATGGGTAGACCCAGCGCCCTCTTGACGCAACGCCTGATGAGTGCGTCTATCTTATTTTTTTCATTGGTCCTGATGTTGAGGAATGGTGTGGCATAGAATATTCGACTTATTATGTACGCCTGCATCAGTTTCAAGAGGCTTCTCTCTTTGAGGCCTCTGCCTTTGAATGCAATCCTCCTAAATATCCCTGTTACTTGAGTCGCGTAGGTAGTGAGCTTTTTTATCGTTCCGTCGTTATACCCGCCCTCTTGAATAAAAAGTCCGAGGATTCTGATTTGTTGGACTTTTGGTACGGTTTTGCCGTCGACCTTAATTTCTACGTTAAAGTCGCCCTTGCACCTCATTGATTTTGGATTATATATAACAAGTTCGGATTTTTGTGGAGAGCACACAAGACCCCTTTCGGCCGCGTAGGACACAACGCTGTCCGCCGCCGCCTGTCGGCGTTCCTCTATGCTGCCATCGCTGCCATTGTTCATCCAGAGATTAACGTCGTCCGCTTAAATACTGAACTTTAGATCTTGTATGACTTTAAAAGGCCACTGTCCAGGGAAGGCCCTTTTAAGCAAAGGAGCCCAGTGTTTCGATAAGGTACCGGAGACAGTCTGTGCAAAATGCTACAGTGACACGCGCGCCGCAAAGCATCGAAAATACAATTCAAAGCTCTCTCATGCTCTCCTTTGGGAAGCCAGCTTCCCCGTTTCCTGCGCTGGCCCGACGGGCCACAGTAATGACGTACGTACCGCGAACGACGTCCATTGGTCCGTCTCGCTGACTGACGGGAGAAGGATGGGTGTCTACCACTCGCTGCGCGCTTTTCCCTCGTCACGGCCAGACTGAATCCAGCGGCGCGCGCTCCCTCGGCCGTTTTTCTTTTTTTCGCGCTCGCGGAGTGCCACGCCCCACCTCCCGCCAAACGCGGAGAAGGAAGGGGAATTTGTCTTGCGGAGGCTAGACGACCGGGCAGGAGAGTGAAAAACCTTTGCGAGGGAACGGAAGGAGAGAAGCACGACAGAATCGGGTGATTGCGGTGGCTGTAACTGCGTTATTAGTTACTCTTTTCAAAAACATTTTGCGGCCTTGCGTTCTAGGGGCGCAGTCTCACAGTCACCGGGGAAGAAAATATTTTCGACCGGAGGGTGGACAGTGGGCCTTTAAGAGCGGCGGGAAGGCCTCTCATCACCACGTTAAAAAGGAAGGGAGAGA
>JAJIZL010125084.1:20432-55194 GCA_023969395.1 Amblyomma maculatum
TCTAGGTCCTGAAACTTTAGTTTCAACGTCCTGTTTGTCAGAAAATCCATTACGTAATTATATGTCCTCTCGCCGACTCCTAATTCCTGCAGTCCCGCGAGAATTGTCTGATGTTTTAAGTTGTCAAATGCTTTTGTTAGATCTATTGCTAGAATTACCTTCGCGTCTCTGGATTTCGAGTCAATTATGTCATGTTGTAATCGGAGCATTACGTCCTGTGTGCACAGGCCCAGTAGGAACCCGACCATCTCGTGCGGCCACAGGTCATTTTTCTCCATGAAATTAGTTAGCCTTGTTTGGATTACGCGTTCCATAAGCTTTCCAATGCATGAGGTTAGAGAAATAGGTCTGAGAGTTTCCAATTTCGGGGGCTTGCCAGGTTTTGGAATTAGCACAACGTTTACAGTTTTTCCACTGCTGGGGAAGACGACCGCTACTCCATACTTCTTGCATGTAGTTGGTGAGTGCCGTTATGGAAGCGTCGTCTTGGTTTCGTAGCATTTTATTTGTTATTCCATCGGGGCCGGGAGCTGATCGCGTCTTTAAGCTGAGGATTTCGGCTCTAACTTCCGCTTCTGAAATGGGCGCGTCGAGGGCCTCATTCTGAGGGCCCGCGTATTGCCTAAGAGGGAGGGATGTTTTATCGCCGACATATGTGTCGACAAGTTTAGTTATTAGTTCCGCGTCAGTCCCCTCAAACGCGTGTCTTGCCTTTGCTATTGTTGTGTTTGATTGTGTTTTCGAACTGTCGGGATCAAGACGATATCGTAGCAGGCTCCACGTCTTTGAAAGGCTCATGTTGCCCTCCATTTCATCGCACCTGTTACACCAGTTTTGCTCGCAGAGTTTAATTGCATAATCCTCAATTTTCTTATTGTGCCTGGCTATTTTTCACCTTAGGTTTCGGTTCCATCTCTGACACCGGAGGCGTCTTTCTATACCTTTTTTTGCTTCCCACATGTGTAGGAGTTTCCTGTCGACTGTTTTCGGTGCATCGTTCCCCTCTAGGGTAATGGTAGCAGATTTAACGTGGTGCATGATGATTTCTGCAAAATCGTCGATATTTTCAATGTTTTCGTCCATGTTGGCGGATTCCCTAATTTCTCTGAATTTCTCCCATTCAATTGCGCCGATGATCTTTTCTCGTCTTACTTTGACTCCCCGTTTAAGCGTTATTTTGAGGACGTAATGATCGCTTCCAAAGTTGAGCTCTGTGTCCTTCCACCTAAGCTCCTCTATGTTTTTGGTGAATGTTAAGTCTGGGGTTGTGTCTTTGCTCACACTGTTTCCCAGCCTGGTCGGGCAGCCAGAGTCTGTCTGCAGGGTGAGGTTTAATTCGTGAAAATCTTCCCATAACTGCCTGCCCTTCGGATCTTGCCTATTATATCTCCACTCTTGGTGGCAGGCGTTGAAGTCTCCTACAATTAGCAGGGGGGTTAGCTCCGGCTGCCTTCATTGCTTTGCGAAATAATGTCTTGAACCTAACTTCGCGCTGCTGAGGAGAGCTATATATGTTTAGGACGAACATACTGGGTTCCTTCTTCTTGCCCGTGATGATTTCAAAGAAAACCGCCTCAATGTCGCGAGAACTAATTTAATGTTCTGTCACCGCTACGTTCCTTTTGACGAATGTAGTGAGCCGGGATTTTTCTCCCCAGCTACTAGCCAACGCTTGATATCCTGATAATTTAATTACCCCTCTGCCAGTTTCCTGTAGGGCTACGGCTAGAGGTTTTTCAACTATTTCCTCTTAGCGTGACGTCACAAACAGCGAGCGCCCTCTCTCGGCTGCGACACAGCGCTTTCCGCCACCAACCGATGGCGCGAGCTGGGGCCCCGTCTCTCGGTCTGGCGTGACGTCACACGGTCACGTGAAAGGTCATGTATGAAGGCGCCACGACACGCGAAAGGCTCGAAGTGCTAGCAGTATTGCTTTCGCAATAAAATATTAATATAATAATAATGATAATTCGTACAAGGAAAGGAAAGGTGCAGTATCTGTCACACTTGTTCTGTGGAGAACTTTTTTAGTGCGTAGCCCTACTAGGCGCAATGACGGACTTCGCCCATGTCTGTCCGAAGCCGCTCACTCTCTCTTCATGAACTTGAGGTGGAGAAACAGAAGGCGGCAACGCGCGCGTTGCGCAACTCAGCATTAAGGAGCCGGAGCGGCCGCACAACTGCAGCACAAGCCGCTCGCTCTCCCCCTCTATCTCTCGCCATCCTTCAGAGGAGGAAGGTAAGTGACGACGCCCGCGTAACGCGACCTAACTCTGAGGGGGTGGAGCGGCGGCATAGATGCACCAGGAGAGAGTAAGACAGCGGAAGAGGAACGTGTTGCGGACGTGGTGGCCGTCTCTGGGCAGCGCTGCACAAGCGCGCGTTACTCTGGAGTGTGCAGCCGTGTGTCGCTCGCGCGTCCTGAACTTCGGCATCTCTCCCCTCGCATCAGTCGCTCCTCAACCTTCATGGACAGCTGACGTGCACGCGCGGTGCCTCTTCGTTTCGCCTCCATCGAAACGCAGCCGCCGAGGTCGGGGTCGGGCCCGAGTACTCCGGAACAGTAGTTGGGCGTCTTACCACTGCGGGGCTGTGTACTGTGCGATGTCAGCTCACGGTAAAGATCCCCAGGTGGTCGAAATTACTCCGTAGCCCTCCACTATGGCTCCTCTTTTTCTCTTTACACTTTCACTCCCACCTTCCTCCCTTCCCTTACAGCGCATTTGAGGTGTCCACAGATAGCAACTGAGACAGTTACCGCGCCTTTCCCTTCCTATAAATCAATCAATTAATCACGCGCGATTCTCCCTGGACCTCGGCTCCGAGCCGCTCACCGCGTCGTGAAGCAGCTTGTCCTTACCTCCGCGCCTAAGCATTGCTATGCACATACTTCGCATTTGATTAAATATTCAAATCGGCCGTAATTTTATTTGGCCCCGCCGCGTTGGTGCAGTGCAAGAAACCCGACTACTGCGCCGGAGTACCCGGGTTCGATACCGACCGCCGGCAGCTGCATTTCGATGGAGGCGAAACAAAGTGGCATCCGTGTGCTGGGCGATGTCAGTGCACGTTAAAGGTCTCCAGGTGTTAAAAAATTACTGCGGAGCGCTCAAATACGGCACCACTTTCGCTTTCTGCTTCCATTCCCACCTCCTTTCCCTCCCTTACGGCGCGGTCACGGAGTAAGATAAGATAGGAGCGCCGACTCTGCCACGCTTCAATGCATTCGGCGTAGGCCGATTTTGCTACACGAACGCTGAGCCCGCGTTCGGCGCTCAGCTTCGCACTGTACTCTCTCCCTTCACTCCCCTTTCCTCGCCGACGCGAATTTGGTCACGCTTTCCTCCTCCCCAATCCTCCTTGCAGAAAGAGACAAATATGCGCGCCACCTATCGCAGTGTTGCGAAACGAAATGCACCCGAGCTCGATCCAGGCGACCGCGCGAGCGTTGCGTACAACGGGCAGAGAGCAGACGGAGGGGCAGCTTTGCGCGTCGTCAGCTAGCCGGAAAACGCACAAGTGAAATCGTGGTCATCACCAACCTGTATCTTTTTTTAAGTAAAACTTTAGGATGAATGGAAACAACTTTATTTAATTTAAAAAAAGTCTTCCAGGGTGGTCCCTCACTAGTCCAGGAGTCCACGGGCTTTTTTGCTCCACATAGAGCCCGATCTACCAGCCATTTCTGACCGGCGGGTTGAACTGTCCGCAAAGCAGCCTCCCAGGAAGAAAAGGTGGGATGGGGGGCACTGCCTGGGGGGAAGGACATTCCCACAGGTAGTGGAAAAGTGAGGATTTGGGCTCGCCACAGGTGTCGCAGTGAGGGGGCAAGCTAGGGTGAAGGCATGAGAGACGGTAGGGGGAAATGAAACAATCCGTCTGCAATTGTCGCCATGCAGCACTGGATAAGGGTGACAAGGTGCTGTGGGGTGGTGTCATGCGGTTGTGTTTGTAGAATGTGGTGATTTGGTGGTATGCAGAAAGGACCGATGCGGCCTCCTGCGCGGAGTTGGGTGCCTGATCATCCGGGGCTCTGGTAGAGAGTTCTCGAGCCAGCGCATGAACGCGCTCATTACCGGGGATCGAGGCATGCCCTGGGATTCACGTTAGATTAACCTTTCGGTCGAGAGAGGTGGCGGTGGCAAGAATATGATGCGCGGCCGGTGTCGCCACGCCGTTTAGGTAGTGGCGGTATGCCGCCTGAGAATCTGTACAAATTTCGGTAATGTCTTTGTCAATGGCTGAATGGGCAAGCGCAAGTGCGATGGCGGCTCCTTCCGCTTCTGCAGGCGAATTAGTTCGGATAGTGGCGGCGGTCCCCACTCTGCCATCTTCGTAGGCAGCGACTGCACGGAAAAATCCTGCTTTAGAATTCCCTGCCGCATCGAAATACGAGGATATCAGAGCGGTTGCGGTATCTTTTGGTGCAATGGTTGGCGCTAACTTTCCGCCTTCCCTGATAAAGGCAAGCGCCATGTTGCGTGGTAGGGGCTTCTGGTATATGTGATCCTGCGTGCCCGGAGAGATCATGAAAGGTGTAGCACTTGCTGGGGTGGCGATGGGTGGATTGAGACGTAGTTGTCGCAGTAGGCGTTGTCCTGTTTCCTTGCGACTCAGGCGGACTAATTGGTTGGTGCGTTGAGCTTCTATTAATTTGTTCACGGTATTGTGAGTACCAGTGGCCAGCAGACGTTCCATGCTAAGCGTCCGTGGAAGACGTAGTGAGTATATGATATGGAAGGAGGTATGTGATTCGGCTAATGATTAATGCATTGGTCATATTGAGGGTTTCGCGTTCCGACAGCCCATGGTTGCGCGCAGCCACATGCCTGATTAGTCCAGAAACCAGCTTGGTCTGTCTTTGCAAGAGTTGAAGGGTGGCGGTTGCATCAAGTGCGTTGTTAATGAGAAGGCCGAGAATCTTCATCTGAGACACAATGGGCATTGGGTTTCCGTACATGTGAAGATTAATGGGGGGATCACCGGGTATGGGTTTAAGCTGCAATAGTTCCGATTTAGTTGGGGAGCATAGGAGGCCTGTATTTTCTAGATAGGTGGTGGTGATGTCTATGGCAGACTGCAAGATATCCTGGGCTGTTCCAAGGGATCCACCTGTTGTACAGAGGGTTATACCATCTGCATATATGGCTGTGCGGAGCTCTGGGATAGCAGCAAGGGCCTTTGCTAATGGCGCTAGGGCCACGTTAAAAAGTAGCGGTGATAGGACCGCCCCTTGAGGTGTTCCGCGGTTAGGCAGGGGGAAAGGCTGGGAGGCAATATCCCTAAGGTAAAGTTGTGCCGTGCGTCCCTGAAGAAAGGCACGGTTCTAGGAACGGTTGCAGACGAGTGAGAATGACATGCTCGAAGAGCTTGCCGACACAACTAGTTAAGAATATAGGGCGCAGGTTTTGAAGAGTGAGGGATTTGCCCGGTTTGGGTATAAATCGCATGCTGGCGTGGATCCAGGTTAATGGGAGCGTCCCAGCGTGCCAGTGGGTATTAAGAGTTCCATGAGCTCCTGGAGAGAGACTTCGTCCAGATTGAGTAATGCCTTGTGCGTTATGCCATCCGGTCCTGGCGCCGTGGAGCGGCGAATCTTAAAGAGTGGTCGGCGAACTTCACTTAAGGTGATGTCAGCATCAAGTTCGGAGTTAGGCGGAGGTGGACTTAGTGGATCTGCTGACTGAAGCGATATGGGTATATAGGTGTCCCGTAGTTGACCAATTACGTCGATGCCTTTTTGGAGTTCTAGCTGTATCAGACGTTGTGTGTTTACTTGTGTCTGTGCTTTAGTGGTTGTTGGATCTAAAAGAGCGCGTAGGAGGGCCCACGTGCGTTTAGTGCTTAATGTACCCTTGAGGTCGTTACAAAAGGTTGCCCAGTTTGCACGGGCTAAGGCGTTGGCGTATTCTTTTGCCTCACGAGTGAGAGCGGCTATGCGGAGTCTCAATTTACGATTGTGTCGCTGGTGACGCCAGCGTTTGAGAAATCCCTGTCAGGCCTCCCATAGATGAGCCAAGTGCGGATCAACCTGCGGTGCAGTAGGAGTATTTTTAATGCATTTGCTGTTCACCCGGATGGCCTCCACCAGGCGGTCTGTCCAGTCGGTGACAGTAGGGACTTCGATAGAGTCAGCTGCCAAGTATGAGCGCAATTTATCCCAGTCGGTGAGAAGGTGTGTGCGAGGGCTGAAAATCTTGGAATCGTAGGCGATAGTAGTGGACACTGGGAAGTGGTCACTCCCAAGGCTGTCTTGTAGCACCATATGAGATTTAACAATTAAATTTGGTGAGGCCCTTGTGAGGTCCGGCGTAGTATCTCGAGTGACACCTGTGCCGATGCGAGTGGGTACAGTGGGGTTTGTGATCAGGCCGAGGTTATGATCAGCCATTGCGGTAGATATTAGGTTACCTTTGGGTGCGTCTGAGGTGTATTCCCATTGCGTGTGGCGTGCATTGAAGTCCCCCACCCCAAGGCGTTGTGAGGTGCGAAAGGAGCCTCGGGTTACCGGAATAGGTCTGCCTTTATTTTTACGATTGCTGTATATGTTAATATTTGTGAGGCTGCTTGTTTGCCCGCGTGAGCTGAGCTCTATCGCGGTATATTGAGTGTCTTTACTGTCGGGCGTGCTTGTCGGTGTACAGTCTAGCACCGGCATTGATGCGAGTGTGAGGATTGCCGTACGTGACGTAAGGGCTGCTGTCCGATAACCACGGATATGAATGCGATTTGTTTCCGTCTCTTGCAGAGCGATGACATGCGGGGGATTAGGGGACTTTGCGATATATGCTGCTAGTTGCGCTTGTTTTCTGCGTATGCTGCGGCAGTTCCATTGCTAAATTATTGTTTCTGTTTGCGTAGTGGAATAGCGTCGCCGCCGACGTTTTCGCGTGCTATTGTTCTGTGCCATGTTGCTGAGCTGCAGATGCTGAATAAGAGCAGGCCTCGGGTTGAACTACGCGCTGTTTGCGAGGCAATTCCTGATGGGGTACAAGTTCGAAAAGCTTGTTGATGCCGGCTTCATGTTTGTCCAAGTGTGTGTTGATCGTGGATTCTATCCTCTCGGTCATGGATTGTATGAGCTGTGCCTGGGCTTGTATGAGCTGTTTCTGCATCGCTCCGATTTGTTCGGCAGCTATGGTGTTGATTGTACTAGTAACTTCTGACCGAAATTCGGCGGAACGTATATATTGTTTAACTGCCTCTTGAGGTGTAATGGGAGGAACGGGAGTTAGGAGCTGGATGGTGTGAAGTAGCGGAGGCTGTTTGGACGGACAACTCACCCTTTTTAGCAGGGCCGGCTCCTTTCTCGGGTGTGGCTTGGCGCGCCGACAGCGCCTCCTGGATCTCCTTGATGCGAGCTGAGGATTCACTGGCTTTCGACGTAGATGCCTCAGACTCGGGGTCTCGAACGCCAGACACTATGTCACGAATGCCGGATGAGGGACCACAGACGCTAGCTTCTTTACAGCGAACGCTGGACGCGGGGTCATTGTCTGGCCTGGCAGACACAGGGCGCGTCTTGAAACGGCGCTTGCATTGCGGAGCGCCAGTTTGATGGTTTTCTTTACAAACAACGCAGGAGGGCTCACAGTCGTGGTCCATGGCTGGATTATTTGCTCCACATCGCGGGCACAGCGAAAGGCCTGTACCGGGGCAGACGTCCGGACGATGGCCGAGCTTGCGACAACGGTTGCAGGCTTCAACCTTGCGTCTGAAGGGAACGCAGCGGGTTACACATCCTTGATAAAGTATGTAATAAGGGACTCTGATGCAACAGAATGTGATCAGAAGAGACTCGGTAGAGCCCATACGCCGACCCATCATGATGGTTTCGTGCAGGTCAAAGTCAAGAAGACTAGAAGTGATTTCCTCTGCGGAATGGTCCAAGGGAATACCGTGGATGATGCCTCTGCACGAATTCAGGGGATCAGTGACGTGCGTGGCAATGTCGTAGGTAGTATTGTTAAACTGGAGGGCTTTAATCTTGTGATAAGCTTCAGTATGATGCATGTTAGGCGTGCTGATAAGGAGGGTATTATTGACGGGATTAAGTCAAAATATATCAGTACTTGCTTCAGCAGTTGAGATTTTCGAGGCTTGCAGAACGGCTTGGCGAAGAGCGTGAGCAGGAATCTTGGAGCAGTCAAGGCCCCCGCGAAGACGAATAATAACCTTGTAGTTGCTGGCTGGTAATGGCGGTGGGCGAGGCGTGTGCCTGCGAGGCACTTGCAAGGTAGTTTCTACATCTCCGAGTGGAGGGTGATGGATTTCTTGAGTGAAGGATTTCTCAGTTTCGGGCGCATCTGTCCTGCACTACACGCCAGCTGCTGTCGGTGGCTTCTTCCGGGGAGATCTCCTCCCCATCAACCGTGTATGCGTTGCGCATAGTGGGAGGGTAGGCCTAGGACGCTAGGCCTAGCAAGGGTGTCGGGGCCGAAGTCCCAATATCGGCCTGATTCCAGGGGAACGGCGCACAGTAACCAGATGATGGCGGTACAGGGTAGCCTTGAGACACTCACGATGATGTCAAAAAAATCTGGAAGTGCTTCAGAGAACTTCTGAAGCCACTAATTAGGAAAATCGCCGGAGCCCATCAGAGACTCGTCCATTCGATCCGTCCCCCTAGCGGGTGTTCTTTCCCAAACTTTAGGATAAAGCTCCGTCAGTGTTTTTTTCTTGCCGTCTGCGTATTCCCTTGAAATTGAGTTGACAGGGGCATGAAGACGACAAACTACGCAGCGAGATAACTAGTACGCAGACGGAACGGCACGCAGCAAGACATACGTGTGAGGAGCACATGCTGTGCACTACTTCTTTTTTTATATGCGGATGGTAGAGTAGGCTATGAAGTGTTTCGTCGTTGGATGTAATTCAGGGTACAGCAAACAAAACGCAAAAGCCCCCTTGTTTGGGCCGCTAACTGCTTCAAAGCTTTTCGAGCAGTGGAAGGAGAACATTCCGCAGACTGGCCAGGAATTAACTCAAAAGCACAGGGTGTGTGCGCGGCATTTCAAGGCTGGATTTCTTCCTCTAAAATACTACAGCAGCTATAAAGGAAACGTATTACTTAATGAAGAAAAACGGGCTCACCTTGTCAAGGGCGCCAATCCCACCTTATTTCAGAAATATCAAGAACTGAAACCTGTTGAGTGATCCGAATCGGAGGGGGGGGGGGGGGGGGGGGCTGTATGAAGCAGATGAGCGCAACGGGACTGAAAGAGATATACGCCAACAATCAGGCAGGCAACTGGTGTCACCTCAGTGCAGCTTGCATATGCAGACAACACGATTTCAAAGGATATATTCCCCACGGCGATGCAGGCGATACGCAAGTGCACCGACAAGAAGCAGACGACAGACGCGGCGCGGCGGCTGCACGCTTCAGCAGAGTCGGATGGATGGGATGGATGGATGGAATATAGGAGCGTCCCCTTTGAAACGGGGTGGTAGCAGTAGCTATCATGCTCATTTTTCTACCTATATCTTAATTAATGATTTAGATTGGTTAACTTAACCACCGTTATATTTCTTAATTTTTTGTTTCTACATTACTAACATTATGTCACTTCTCTGCTTTTAAGCACCAATCTTCCAGTCGTTTTTTGCTAGTTTCCACCGCCGGTTTATTCACCCTGCCACTGGTACCTCTAAACCCCAGAGCTTCAGGAACAGTTACTGCGCCTGCATCAACTTCCGGGTGAATACCATTACATTCGAGTATAATATGGTCAATTATTTCACTGGAGTTTCCACATACAGCACATGCGTCATCTCTATTGTTAAATTTTTTTTGTAGCTGCGTGTTCTAAGGCACCCTGATCTAGCTTCAAAAAGTAGGGAACTGCCTCTTGAGTTATCAAAGAAATCTTCCTTCCTGATCTGCATTTTCCACTTTCGGTATAATTCCACACTCTGTTTCTTTTCCATCGAATTTATCCAATTTTGACCTGTGTTTTTCACCTGTTGCTTAATGTCCTTTATTTCTCCGTCCTTGTCACTAGAATACTTACTAGTTAGTTTCCTAGTTCTTTTCCTCCATTGTGAGTCAACGCTTTTTAAGTACAGATATTTAAATACTTTACCTGTCCGTTTGCCCATTTGCACGTTTGCTGCCCATTTGTTACTGTCCAATTTCCTCAGGCGTTCCTCGTATAATATTTTACTCGGAGCTTCCCGTACTTCGAAAAATGCCCAGCCCCTATCTCCCTGTACAGCCTCATTTGTAGTTTTGCCGTGGGCACCTAGTGCTAATCGTCCAACGGATCTCTGATTTATTTCTAATGTAGACTGTACCTCTGATTTTAGGCACAAAACCGCATTTTCGAAAGTAAGTCCGGGCACCATAATTCCTTTTCAAATACCCCTCAAAACCTCATACCTATTGTATCCCCACAATGCCTTATACTTCATTATCCCGGCATTCCTTCGCCCTTTTGCTTAAGTGATTGCTCATGCTTTCCAATGTATGCCAATCATTCATATACCCACACCCACAGATATTTGTATTCAGCTACTCTAGGTATTTCATGGCCTTGTATTTTAAGACCCTGATTAGTTGAGCCATTGAAAATCATCAGACCCGACTTAACTGCCCTGAGACTGAAGCCTAGAGCGTCCCCTTCGTCTCCGCAATACTTAACCAGAATTTGTAATTCTTCCTGACTTTCTGCTAGCAGCACAATATAGTCTGCATACCATAAACCGGGGAGGCGCTGCTTTACCGCCGTTGCGCCTAATCCATATGACAGGTTAAGACCTGAGATCTTTAACGTGCGCTGACATCGCACAGCACCCGGACGCCTCATCGTTTCGCCTCCATCGAAACGCAGCCGCCGAGGTCGGGTTCGAACCCGGGTACTCCAACACAGTAGTCGGGCGTCTTAGCACTACACCACCCCGGCTGGGCGGAGACACCCTCATAAGGCAAAAGAAGGGGCGGTGCAGTGGTAAGACGCCCGACTACTGTGCTGGAGTTCCCGAGTTCGAACCCGACCTCGGCGGCTGCGTTTCGATGGAGGCGAAACGAAGTGGCGTCCGTGTGCTGTGCATGTCAGCGCACGTTAAAGATCCGCAGGTAGTCAAACTTACTCCGGAGCCCTCCACTGCGGCTCCCCTTTTAGAGCGCAGCGCTTTGGCGGCCGTTCCTGGGGTTCGCGGCGGCTTCGGCGTCGGCCTCGTAACCAGTTCCGCCCCCCTTTCAGCCCCCCGTTCGAGCCGGCGCTTTCGCCACCGGAGCCTCGCAGGAGGATGGGGGGGGGTACACTCAGCGGCGAATGATGGGGGCAGGAGCGCGCGCAGCTACCGGAGCACACGAGGAAAAAAAAGGGGGTCGCCGGGGGCAGCGCTAGCAGCGACTGACTGACGTCGCTAGCTAGTCAACACAACGTGCTGCGTAGAACACCGTCGCCGCCATGCAGAAAGAGGAGACCCCCCCCCCTCTTCCTGAGTGGAGGCGTAGGTGCTCTCCGGTTGCGGAGCCCCGCCGGGGTGGTGCAGTGGTAAGACGCCCGACTACTGTGCCGGAGTACCCGGGTTCGAACCCGACCTCGGCGGCTGCGTTTCGATGGAGGCGAAACGAAGAGGCGTCGTGTGCTGTGCGATGTCAGCGCACGTTAAAGATCCCCCGCTGGTCGAAATTACTCCGTAGCCCTTCACTACGGCTCCTCTTTCTCTCTTTCCACTTTCACTCCCATCTTCCTCCCTTCCCTTACGGCGCGGTTGCGGTGTCCACGGAAAACAAGTGAGACAGTTACCATGCCTTTCCCTTCCTCTGAATAAATTAGCTTTTAAATTAGCTCCGGTTGCGGAAACGCCGACCTTTCCGCAAGTATGCGGGCGCACCGAGACGACCGGTCCGGAGGGGGATACAATAGCGCTCGCATCCTTCATCCGCAGAAAGCAACCGTACAGCGGCGGATCACGGTGCGTGCATCCCGTTCTCACTCGCTTCCAGGCTCGCTTCACTCGCTAGCGGCGTCAGCGAGTCGCTGCTATCTGTTCGTTGCGCAACGTTCCTATGGACCCACGCGCTGCCTCCCGCAACCTCCCGATAACTCAATTGCTCTCTTCATTTCTCGGACCACAAAGCTTCTTTCATGACAGCCAAGAACTGTTAGTGGAGTGTTTCTTGAAGGAATACGTGTGAAAAATTAAAAAAAAAAGTATGCAATTGTGCTTATGTGCCTTGCTCGAAATCCTTGCCTCTTTTTTTTTCTCTATTGGTTCACGGGAAAGGAAATGCGCAGTATTTGTCACATTTGCTCTGTGGACACCTGAACCGCGCCGTAAGCGAAGGGAGGAAGGTGGGAGTGAAAGTGGAAAGACAGAAAGGGGAGCCGTAGTGGAGGGCTACGGAGTAATTTCGACCCCCTGGGGATCTTTAACGTGCCCTGACATCGCACAGCACACGGAAGCCTCTTCTTTTTGCCTCAATTTATCGAAAAGATGAAACAGCTGATGAGCTGCGCTCAAATTTCGCGTTAGGAAGTAACATAATCGTGGGCATTTTTTTTCTCTGTTTACTTTCACTCCCACCTTCATCCCTTCCCTTGCGGCGTGGTTCAGGTGTCCAAAAAGCAATTGTGACAGATACTGCGCCTTTCTTTCCTGTGAACCAATTCTGTCTTCTGTCCGCATGAGGCAGCGGAAGAGTGAAGGACTAACCTGATGGGGCTGGGATAGGTTGCTAACCGCCGCTTGCGGCGGGGGCTAGAATGCCACCGCATTTGTATCTGTTGTAGGCCGTCGTTGCCATAACATTTAGCCATTTAATTGGGCCGTTAACTAGACAATTCAGTGCCGAACTTCGTGAAACGAGTCTTCCTCTATACTACTACTACTACTACTACTACTACTACTACTACTAATGATAATAATAATAATAATAATAATCATAATATTATATTTATTAGCAGAGAAATATTACTGTGTATTATTATTATTATTATTATTATTATTATTATTATTATTATTATTATTATTATTATTATCATCATTATTATTTAGTAGTAGTAGTAGTAGTATAGGCTCTCTCAAGCTAGTGCCGCGTCCAACGTGACGCGCATTGAAAAAGCATGCGCCGCTAATCGCTAGGCTGCTCGGCTCCTCGGGGCGGTAGATGCTAGTCGGAACAGCCCGTTTTCTTCGTCTCTTCTGTTGCTTTGTCCCTTGCGGAGCCACCGTACCGAGCAAACCCAAATACGCGTCATTGCCACCGCTTTGGTAGTAGACGACGTTCATTGTTGCAGCGCCGTCTTTCTCCCTCTCTTCCTTTTCTTTGCCTCTTCTCTATTTTCTATTCTGTCTGTATAAGAACCACTCTCTCTCTTCTGTCTGTACGAGCCAGCGGAGGTGGCTCTGTATAAGAACCACTTCGCTCTCTCTTCTGTCTGTACGAGCCAGCGGAGGTGGCTCTGCTACCCGACCTCGGCGGCCGCGTTTCGATGGAGGCGAAATGAAGTGCTGTGCGATGTCAGCGCACGTTAAAGATCCCCAGGTGGTCGAAATTACCCCGTAGCCCTCCACTACGGCTCCTCTTTCTCTCTTTTCACATTCACTCCCATCTTCCTCCCTTCCCTTACGGCGTGGTTGCGGTGTCCACAGAAAACAAGTGAGAGAGTTACCGCGCCTTTCCCTTCCTATAAATAAATTAGTAGAATTAGTAATTAGTAGGTGGCTCTGCTACATTTTCTTTTCCTTCTTCCTACAGGCTCAACAACAAGAGACAGCGGAGGTGGCTCAGCTACAGAGCCAGTAGCAGGCTCGTGCATATTCATTTCCTTCTTCCAAGAGCCACAAAAACAACAACCAGTAGCAGGCCTGTGCATTTTTTTCTTTCTTCCTACAGCCACAACAACAACTAACATCGCACAGTCCATTGCAAAGCACGCAGTGTCAGTCTACGTGCGTTAGTGACCCGCAGGGGTCAATAAATTGAATACATTGGATTACAGGAAAAAAATGCCGCGGTATCTGTCACTTTTGTAGGAAGAGCTACATTGCCCGCGATGCACGTATTTCGCCGTGGCACCAATTTCCACCATGGTTGCACAGCTCTAACCGTCGCTGCCTAGAAACCACCTCCTCGCAACCGACCAGAGCATTTCGCCATGTTGAAGACAGGCCATTAGTAAAAATGCGCGTATAGCTGAGGGGAGCAACAGGTGCGCGGCGCATGACATCACAACGCATATTAACAACTATATGAATAATTATAATAGTAATAATTGGTTCACATGAAAGGAAAGGGGCTATAACGTTCGCACTTGCTCGGTGAACACCTGAACCGCGCTGTAGGGGAAGGGAACAAGGTAGACGTGAAAACGGGAAGAGAGAAAGGGGGCCATAGTGGAGGGCTCTAGAGTAATTTCAGCCACCTGGGGATCTTTTAACATTGCACTGACATCGCACACCATACGGATGCTACTTCGTTTAACCTCCATGGAAACGCAGCCGCCGGCGGTCGGGTTCGAACGCATCAGAGCGCATAGCAGTAACGGAGCATAAGAGTAAGAAGGCGAAGAGTTGTGGCTATAGGAAGAAGGAAGCGAAAATGCATGGGCCTGCTACTGGCTGTGTAGCTGAGCCACCTCCACTGCCTGATTGATTGATTTATAGGAAGCGAAAGGATCCGTAACTATCTCACTTGTTTTGCTGTGGACACCTCAACCGCACCGCACTGTAAGGAAAGAGAGGAAGGTGGGAGTGAAAGTTTAGAGAGAGAAAGACGAGCCATAGTGGAGGGCTTCGGAGTAATTTCGACCACCTGGGGATCGTTAACGTGCGCTGAGATCGCACAGCACATGGACGCCTCTTCGCTTCGCCTCCGTCGAAATGCAGCCGCCGACCCTCCGTCAGGAAGAGAAAATAGAGAAGGAAAAAGAAGAGGGAGAAAAAGACGCGCGCCGCAACAAGAGCCGTCGTCTACCACCGAAGCAGTGGCGGGTGCAATGACGGCCTGCAAACAGATAAAAATCGGTGGCTGCATGGCTAGCCCCAGCGCAAGCGGCTTTTACCTACTGTCCCAGCCCCCAAAGACGATCACGAGGAGAAACCTCCGCCACGCCGTTTGGCGTGCAGCCGGGGAGGTAGGAAGTTCGATAAAAAGCTGTTAGTTCGCTCTTGGCCCTTGGGGGCGTAGACTGGTTGGTCACTGCCGCTTGCGACGAGTGGTGGCCAGCCTGCGAAATTTTATCTGTTGTAGGCTGTCATTGCACGTGCCACCGCTTCGGTAGTAAACGTGGGCTGTTGCGACGTGCGTCCTTCTCTCCCTCTTGTTTTATTGCGAAGATTTCGACCACCTGGGCATCTTTAACGTGCACTGACATCGCACGTTAAAGATGCCCAGGTGGTCGAAATTACTCCGTAGCACTCCACTACGGCTCCTCTTTTTCTCTTTCCACTTTCACTCCCATCTTCCTCCCTTCCCTTACGGCGTGGTTGCGGTGTCCACAGAAAAACAAGTGAGACAGTTACCGCGCCTTTCCCTTCCTATAACAATCAGATTTTAGTTTTTTTAGCTACCAGCCCCGCTGGGGTGGGGCAGTGGAAATACGCGCGACTACTGTGCCGCAGTACCCGGGTTCGAACCAGACCTGGGCGGCTGCGTTTCGATGGAGGCGGTGTCCACAAAAAAACAAGTGAGAAAGTTACCGCGCCTTTCCCTTCCTATAAATAAATCAGATCTTAGCTACCACCTCAGCCCATCAAAAGGCGCGGCGGTGGCAGCCACGCTTGACCTTTAGCGTGACCTGGCTGTGTGACGTCATACCATCTGTGTAAGAGTGTGGGCTCAACTCACGCCGCTGCCTTGTGCGGCTGCAGTTAGCGCCTGACTTCTGCTCCTCTCGCCAGTGGCGCTGCGCGCTGCGTGACGTCATAAGAGCGGGGGCTCACCATCGCCTTGCGCGGTGGCAGTTACGGCCTGACTCCGCTCCTCTCGTCAAGCCATGAGATGCCGCCTACAGTCAAAGCGCTTAGGCAGGCTGCAAAGAGGAAGCAAAAGCGAGCCACAGGCAGAAGAGCAAGAACTGCTTTCCAAGCGACGAGCGCGAGAAGCAGCTAGAATCGACGACAGAAGCACGAGAGGAGGGTACAAATATGTCCGATAATTTGGAACGTGCATGAACTAGCAGCTCTACCAGTTCGGCGACTAAAGTAGTGAAAGGCGAAAGCCTGAGAGGTCTCACGTTGTCTAGCGTTCCTGCCAATCCAACACTCAAACGCACGCCAAGGAACGCCACGCGACAGGAGCGATGGCACACAATCCAAACGCACACTTGTCGGAGAAAGTGCGTCAGATACTGCACCTTTATTCTAGACGTATGTAAAACCATAGCTAAACATAGTACAGTCAAGCGTCACCATAGTCATAACAGCAAACATAACCGGAGCATCACCATGGTGAATATAGCACAGCCAAGCATCACCACAAGCGGTACAATAGTAGTACCACGTATCACCAGACTCCCCTGATGGGGCTGGGAGAGGTAGGTCAACGCCGCTTGTGGCGGGGGCCAGCCTGCACCGAATTTTTATCTATTGTAGGCCGTCATTGCACCCACCACCGCTTCGGTGGTGGACGATGGCCATTGTTGCGGCGCGCGTCTTTCTTTCCCTCTTCCTTTTCTTCCTTCTCTATTTTCTCTTCCGTCCTTACTAGGCAGCAGAGGTGGCTCAGCTCCAGAGCCAGTAGCAGGCCCGTGCATTTTAACGCGGTAGCGTTAAAGAGCTCGTGTCGCAGAAGAGCCGGTGTCATCGGCGTCGGCGGCGTTGGTCGTGAGCGATAAATCCCGGCATGCACTTCATAAATAAAAAGCAACTTCCAAGATGGGCTGGGTGTTGAATCGAACCAGGGCCTCCGGAGTGTGAGACGGAGACGCTACCACTCAGCCACGAGTTCGATGCTTGAAAGCGGTACAGAAGCGCTTCTAGAAAATGCGGTGTTGCCTTAGAAACGTGCCGTAGAATGTTATACTGCGGTGTATATCGGTAATTGTGAGCATGTCACTTACAGAAGTCGCAGTTACACGAGTAGCGAAGTGCGTTTCCGCTACATTTCTTCTGCGCACATGCAGAGCCACCTTGCGGCAAACACAGAAGAACCCCTCCTCGCAATGTGCGGTGCTGCCCCGACACGTGGCGCGCCACTCGCCCCTGACCTTTCGCCGTGCACCCTCACCGGTTGTAGAATCAAGCGTCTTTCCTTTCTTTAGATCACTATCTTCGCTCACCCGCTTCTCCCCTTCGTGCCGCGCGGGTACCGATGCGAGTATGCCCCAATACCCTTGCGTTTAATAAGTTTTCTCGCTCTCTCCCCTTCCAACATCCAGCGTGCGTCACTCGAACAGTGGTGTTTAGGCGACGCGGCTCCTCTTTCCGCTCACAGCGCGTTGCTAGTTGCAGCGTCTGATGCCGGACGCCTCTGACGTGATCGCTGCGCCGAAGCGCTTCTGCTGGGAAAGCGTCCCCTGCGATGTGTGCCGAGGTGCTTCCGAGGAATCATGCTTCTACGTGGTGCTCCCAAGCGAGATCGAGGACGATCCCATCAAGGCGTCCGCCCCATGATCGCGTCCGCCTACATGGCGTGTCGCTGCCCGGCTTTCTCCCTCCGAGACGCCGAGTTCTTTGGTTCGTTCCGCTAGGCGCACGTTTAGTTGCCGCGCCGAACGCTGCGTTGCTCGGCGCTCACCGTTGCGATAATGTAGATTGTGAGAAGCAGTTGTTTGAACAAATAAATAGAAAAAAGTTGTACAGTGCACTTAGAAGTGTTGAGTATGAAAACTATGTCTTTGTGTGACTCAAGAGCATACCGAGCGAATGAGTGGGCGGTGCGAACGAGGTGCAATAACGCAATCGCGTTCCACTCTTGAAGGCGAAGCTTAAGCGTCCTCCAGATTTTAGAGCGCAGCTCTTTGGCGTCCGTTCCTGGGTTTCGCATCGGCGTCGGCCTCGTAACCAGCTACGCCCCCCTTTCATCCCCTCAGCGCTAGCAGCGACCGACTGATACCGCTGGATGCCGCTGACGCCGCTAAAGAGTCAAGATAACATGACTGCATAGAACACCGTCGCCGCCATGCAGAAAGAGGAGGGGAGGGTCCCCCCCCCCCTCTGTTCCTGTGTGGCGGATAGGGTGCCCTTCAGTTGCCGACGCGCCGGTTATTTCACGTAGGCCCCGGCACGTCGACGAATACGTGACCGCCTTCCCACGGCTAGACCTGGTTCTTGGCGCTGCGGAAGCGAGGGTATCATATTGTTTGCGTCGGCATCGGCGGCGTTGTCCCTGAAACCAACTCCGCAGCTGGGGTTGACTCACTATCGGCGTCAGCAGCATCAGTCAGTCGCTGCTATCTCTTCCCTCCTCCCTTTATCGCGTTGTCCGCTTGCTGCGCGCGCTTCTGCCCCCATCGTTTGCCGCTGGGTGTACACGCCGCCCCCCTCCCCCCTCTTCCTGCGAGTCTCCGGTTGTCAAAGCGCCGGCTCGAACTTAATTCCTTTCTTCGCTCCTCCTCCAGTGCAACCCCTGTGCGGTGGCAATCAGAGAGCCAGATCGGTGGCGGCGGATTTGTATATGTGCACCGCCCGAGCCGAAATTGCCGCTGCCGTTCGCCACTGCGAAATTATCTGCCAGTTCTTTCTGAGGCATGAGCGAGACGGAAAAATTCTGTGATAGCGCATACATGTGTTGCTCGATTTCTTTGCCTCAATCTATCGAAAAGGTGAAACAGCTTATTTGCTGCGCTCAAATTTCGCATTAGGAAGTAACGTAATCGTCGGTAATTTTTTTTCTTTTCCTTCTTCCTACAGCCACAACAACAACAATCACCCGGCTTAACCAAGCTGAGCAGCAGCCAATTTTTTCTTCTCTTGTCCACTGTCCACCCCGCCGGGGTGGTGCAGTGGTAAGGCACCCGACTACTGTGCCGGAGTACCCGGGTTGGAACCCGACCTCGGCGGCTGCGTTCGATGGAGGCGAAACGAAGAGGCGTCCGTGTGCTGTGCGATGTCAGCGCACGTTAAAGATCCCCAGGTGTTCGAAATTACTCCGTAGCCCTCCACCACGGCTCCTCTTTCTCTCTTTCCACTTTCACTCCCACCTTTTTCTCTTCCCTTACGGCGCGCTTGAGATGTCCACAGAAAACAAGTGAGACAGTTACCCCGCCTTTCCCTTCCTATAAATCAATCAATCTCCACTGCCCGTACGTGGCAGCCCGAGTACTGTGCCGGGGTACCCGGGTTCGAATCCGACCTCGGCGGCTGCGTTTCGATGGAGGCAAACGAAGAGGCGTCCGTGTGCTGGGCGATGTCAGCTGACGTTAAAGATCTCCAGGTGGTCGAAATCACTCCGCGGCCCTCCACTACGACTCCTCTTTCTCTTTCAACTTTCACTCCAACCTTCCTCTATTCTCTTACGGCGCGGTTGAGGTGTCCACAGAAAACAAGTGAGACACTTACCGAGCCTTTCCCTTCCTATAAATCAATCAATCAATCAATCAGGCAGCGGAGGTGGCTCAGCTACAGAGCCAGTAGCAGGCCCGTGCATTTTCTTTTCCTTCTTCCTACAGCCGCAACGTCAACGGCGCCGCCTTGTTTATAGCCATGGTGGTGGTAGTAACAACTTTTTGGATTGGTTTGGTTAAGGTTTGTGGGGTTTAACGACCCAAAGCAACTCAGGCTATGAGAGACGCTGTACTAGAGGGCTCCGGAAATTTTGACCGCTTGGGGTTCTTTAAAGTGCAAACTTTTATTGACGCAAAATGCAATGTAATTAGTTCGGGCTGGGGCGAGTACAGTGTGGCCTCCAGTGGGAGGCGACCTCTTGAGCTCGCATGACAAGGGCCAGTTGCGCAGTTTTATTGCGATAGCAATACTACGCACGCGCCGCGCTTGGCGAGCCGCTCACCAGTGGCGCTACTGTCGGTGTGACGTCATACAGGATGCAGAGGAATGTGGCCCCAGCTCGGCTTGTCCGAGAACACGGCGGTGCGCACGCGCTCCTCAGCAGAAGAAGAAGCTGGCAAGATTTTCGTCGAAGGGGGAATGCGCCACATGGTATTCTGTGGCCTACATCTCGTCACCGCAGTTCTGGCATGCAATGTTTTATCCACGGTTTGTAATCGAGTATAATAGGTAAGGACTGAGAACGGTCTTTGTCGGCGTCTGAGTGTCGTGGCTTGAGCCCGGTCCAGATCGTGGTAAGGGAGCGCGGTACGTGCACCTACCTCGCGATAAAGGTTTGTAATCACCGCGTATGTGCGCTACGCCTCGGCGGGCTCATCCGTTCCCCATAGACCTCCCGTCACCCGGTTGGTTAAGCCTCTGGCTAGACGGTCGATTCCTTCGTTTCTGGAGTTACCCGCGTGATCAGGAAACTTACGAGATCGATGTTGTGATTAAGAGATTGGTTGCGCAAATTCGCGTTGCGAGCGCGCTTACAGAATTTTTGGCGAAATTTTCTATGACGCCTTTTGAGTCATTTATAATAGTTTTGGTGCGGGGATCCGCAACGGCCAGTGCGATAGCTACTTCCTCTGCCTCGCTTATGGAGCTAGCATGAAAGGTTACAGCGGTAATGAAGTCTGACTTAGGAGTGGCTATATATGCCACGTATGCTCTATTTGTGATGTGTTGAGCTGCGTCCAGGTACACTGTTTGCGGATCGTTCTAGTTCTGTTTTTCAAGGGTCTGTGCCCTTGTCGTCATGCGGGAATCATGTCTACTTGGTAGTATGTTTTTGGCTATTGGCTTAACAACCAGTCTAGTAAGAATACCAGCCGATAAATGGAATAGTAATACCAGCCGATAAATGGAATGTTGGGGTGGCGCTGCGGTCGCCGAGATGTGTGGATGTGATCCCATCGGCTCCGTCATCTTCACATGATTCCGCAGTGATTTCTGTCGATTTTCACCGAAGTTCTTGCACCAGCAGTTTCGTGAAGTGGCAGGGAATTCGTGGATACCTGATTTTGAGGTGGGTCTTCATTTTTCAAGAATCTACAAGTGCGTTTTTACCACGTGAACGCCGCCGCCGAACTAAGCCTAGGCGTGCACGCCAGACGCTAGCGCTAACCAGAAACGCGCTAGCTCGGCGAGACGCCAGCCGCCCTTCGCACTGGGCGCAACACGAAGAGAATGGCAACCGATGAAATGGATAGCTCTGCGGAGGATTTACCACAAGCGTCGACTACAGAAGACGACACGGGTTGGAAAGTGGTGACCAGCCGGAGAACGAAGAAGGAACGCGCCCAACCTACTGCGCAACTTTCACAGCAAGCATAACATGTAAGCGACGGGCAGGTGAGCTCTTCTCGCAAGCCTCCTAACATTAATAACCGGGTGATAAGAGCCTCACGCATGCCACCCCTGCCGCAAGACAACATCAAGATAGTGCTTCGCCCAAAGGGCGGCTTGAACTTGCAAAAGATCGGACCTACCTTAGTGAGCAAAGCCATAATGGCAGCAGTTAATCTTGATCCACAGCGGACCACAGAGGACATAATATGTCCCAATATTACGCAGAAAATCATGGTGGCGCGCACGCCCTTTCGAGAAAATGCAGACAAGTATGCACAAATAAGGGCTATCCGAATAGCCGAAAAAGAGTACGCAGTCAGCGCTTACGAAACTGCCCCAAGCGACACCTGCAAAGGGGTAATCAGACACATCGATAGTGCCGACGATCACAGGACGATTGAAAGAAACATTGTGAATGACCGCAACCCCTTGGCACTAGCGGCGGAAACAATCAAGGACTCAGGATCAGTGATCATTGTGTTCGGTGGTCTTCGCGTCCCAAACTTCGTTAGGTATGGACCCACACTGGTACCCTGCTACTTATATCGCAGACAAGTAGACATATGCTACGTATGCGGCAAACTCGGACATCGTGTGGACGTTTGCCCCGAGCCATACTCAACCGAATGCAGGGGTTGCGGACTTCCTAACCCCACCTCATCCCATGTGTGCGATCCAAAATGCAAGCTGTGCGGGGGCTTGCACGTGACGGCGGACAAGGTGTGTAGGAAACGCTATCTCATTCCATACGTAGTACGCGCACGACGACAACGAGCGCGACTGGAGCAACAAGAGGAAGTACAGTTAGTTGAAGAAGACAAGCAGCACGCGGCACGATGCCGATCTAGGTCCAAGAAGCCGACACGCAGCCGCTCCCACTCTCAATCGAAGAGCCGCACACATGCGAGGACAAACGGAAGTCGTTCTCAGGTGCGCTTCGGTGGAAAGGACAACGGAGGCACGTGGGCGGACAAGGTCAGAGACGCTATCACGCCTCCAAAGAAAATCGAGTCCCGCATTCCTGATAAAGAGCGAATAGCTATGTTAGAACAGGAACTAAGAGCGCTAAAAGCCGCTTATACTAACCTAACGCTCGAATTAACTGCAATGGGTAAAGTGAACAGCCGTAAACAAACGCTCACACCTGAGCCATCAACCGCTATCGAAATTCCCCAACTCGTCGAGACGAAGAGACATGAAGAACAAATTGAAGAACGCCCCCTTCTAAGAAGCGCGCTTTAACGCAACCGCGAACAACTAAGAACGGTATGGACGCCATGAGCGAAAATATGAGGCTAATGCACGAGAGCATGGTGCGAATGAACGAGAAAATGGACATATTTAGCTCACGAGTACAGAAAATGGAAATGTATCTAAACAATACGGTAGTACCGGCAATGGCAAGGATGAGTTCACAACACATCGGTGCGCAAGGCCCACCTCGCGATCGTCTCACTGCAAGCGAAGGAGGTTACAACGGCCAACATGACAGTGCCGAATAAGGCACGCAGTCTCCGCATCTGGCAATGGAACTGCAGGGGGATCGCCTCAAAAAAGGCGGACCTCGTGCAGATGGTCAAATCAGAAACCGAGAAACCACACGTGATCATGCTACAAGAAACACTCACAACCGAACTGGCCATTACGGGATATACGGCCGAAGCCCACAGAAAAGAGCAGGGCAAAGGCGTCGCTTTACTGATTGGAAAGAAGATCCCGTACATTCGGCATGAGATCCGCCACACAGCCTGCTATCTAGAACACCTCACGATTGAGATCATGCCGAACGACCACGTAGGGAACAAGCAAAGCATCTTCCTCACCAATCTGTACAGCAGCCCTAAGGATACGAGGCAAGGGTTTAGAGGCATTCTGGCCAAGATTGCGCACATCGCCAAAGACCGTCTGCTGATTATAGGTGGAGATTTTAACGCCCCACACCAGGCTTGGGGCTACGCGTATCCCTCTAGCAAGAGAAATCATCTTCTCACGCAAGCCTCCGATCTCGACTTCACGCTGATCACAGACCCGGAGACCCCAAACAGATGTGGCACTTCCACATGTGGAGACACCACACCGGACCTTATTTTTGTCCGGGGCCTAGAAAAATGTGCCTGGCACAACTCGGGAATAGACCTTGGGAGTGACCACTATATTCTCCGAATTGATGCAGAGATGCCGGGAAATAGGCAAAGGGAATACAAACTTATCGATTGGGACAAATTTCGTGCAATACGGGCGCAGCCATCCTGCAGTTACCTAAAGTCGTGCGAGAAGCAATCAAAGTGTCCCCCTTCCCAAGAAACGTACACCCGATCCACAATCAAGGCTCGCCCGCGCCAAAGCCCTCGCTGCGGACGCGGCACAGTTTCCCGACCAGACAGCTTTCATGGATGCAGCGTACATACCGGGAAAGCATGCCTACTCGGTAGCAGTAGTCGACGGACACGGGCGTACGCGCAACTCACTCACACTTTACACCAAGAAGCCAGAGGTAGCTGAACAAGCAGCGATAGCACTAGCTCTAAAAGACTCGGACTTCTCAACTGTATAGAGCGACTCTAGAGCAGCCACTCGAGCTTTCGCCAAGGGCGGGATAGACAAGACGACGCTACGGATTTTAGGCGGAAGTAACATCACCGATCACTCCATCGTATGGTTCCCGGCACACATGGGCAGCTTAGGGGGCGGCCTGCGGAATCTCAATGAGATCGCACACGAGGCGGCGCGAGGACTCATCGACCGCGTCCCTCCGGTTTGCCCTGCTACTCCACATATCGAGTACAGAGATCCATTATTCACATACAACGAGCTCACTAAGCACTTTTATCTAGGCAGACGAGCATTTCCCCTCCCGGATAAGAAATTAACTCGCAGCCAATCAGTCACGTTACGCTTGCTCCAAACGAACTCAAACCCCAACCCCTGGCGCATGAAGCACATCGACCCAGACTACGACGGACAACATGTGTGTGAACGGTGAAGTGACCGTGTAGACTTAAACCATATGCTGTGTGGTTGTGCATCGAGCGACGCCTACGCCAAGAACAAGGACATTGGGACAAAGTGTTAAAAAGTGCTTCAGTACATGATCAGCTTCGGGCTGTCCAGGAGGCCCGCTCGGCGGCGGAGAGCTTCGGGCTCTCTGTGCCGACGTGGGAGCTGCCCTCTACACCTGGCGCCTAGCCGAGTGTCCTCCAGGACCCCCACTGTGGGAAATAGTTTTACCAAACCAAACCAAATGGAATGTAGCACACACCTATTTAGTGGGGTGTATGTGGAGCTTGTCGAGAATTATGCGTCCCACAAAGTTGCGTGACAATGTAACAAGCGTGTCACGTGTGCTGTCTTATGAGCTTCAATTAGTTCAGGTAGCGTTCTAAAAATTCTCAGCAGCAGTAGTCGACCTGAGTTTGCATATACCGGCAGGTCAAGGGCTGTTTGTATGCTGTTCTAATTATGCTATTAAGTGCATCTTCATTCCTACGACACATGCGATAGTAACGGTAGGCGCGCATGATTCTACTTATCATGAAGGTTTGCATAATCCGGCACAGGTCGGCTTCTCTCATACTCTGCGACGTGTGGCAATGCGGCTCACTAGCCCACCTATCTGGGGCGCCATGATGCGTAGCCGGCGTATTCGTCGCAGGATCGACCTAGAGGTGACGACACCGTCGCTCTGATAGTGGGGTACGGCAGCCGGCGGCGCTCGCAGAAACGCACGCGGCGTATGTCTGCTCCCGAGTTTAAGGCGGGTTTGCTGGCGAAGAAAACGTGTCTTATGCAATGAATTAGTGATTACTGTTTATAGTGTTGAAATGTTGCAGAAAGCAGAAACAATTTTGTTGATGTCGCCAATGCAGCAAAAAATGCAGCTTTGCACGCTTTTTGCGTTGTACGGCGCTCACAGGCCTGATACTTGGGCCTGAGCGACATATCGCCTTTTCAACAGTGTGCGCGTGTTTTATACGAGTAAGACAGGCAAAGTTAGTGTCAAGCCCACGCAGTTCAAGGTTAGTGCTCTTACCTGCATTACTTTAAATTGAATCGATGCAGCCTGGTTTATTATATCGTACTTCACTCGAGGATTAAGAAGGTGAAACGGAGCAATGACTGCGTACTGCCCGGCAGGTTGCCGTAGACTGAGTGAACATCAACTCTGGCTAGACAACCAGGCATAAGTATTCCCCAAAATGAGATTACGCTGACACTGTATAGGAAACCTCGCCGCACGGGAAAGCTGACTGCTCACGTGTAGAGCGGTTAGTGGACTGAGTTTGCTGAGCTCACAACAAGGCGTATGCTTCTTGTGGCAGATACTCTGGTGTTGCACTGCGAAATGACTATAAATGATTTCCTGAAACTGAGGGAAGAATAAGGAATTTCTGATGTATTTGATATTTAGAAATTGTAAATTAGTAGTGTAATTATATATTTTTTAATGACAATGGATTTCACCATGTGACAACTTTTACACACTTGACAAAATTTAGGACTATAAGCGATTAATTTTCGGTAACGTTAAAGTGCAAGCTATGAATCAGTAGCCGCGAAGACATCGTAAAAACTGCGGTCGCTGTCATGTTCTGGCAAGAAATTTTGAAGGATGATTTCTTTGTCATTGTAATTATTGTTGAGCAGTGACTTGGGGCGGTTCTATTGCTTACTTCCAAAACAGGTGCCGGATATAAAACTATCCTGAAAGAAATGTAGTTCATCTTATCATGAGACTATAAATATGTATTTATTCCGGAAATAAACCCCGATGGTTAAGCCCTTATGAAGCTCTTCTACTCCCGTTGGCAGAAACAACCAGTTTGCTCGAAAGACAGCACAGACAAAAAGAGGTTCAAATGATTCTAATGGGCTACCAGTGTACGCTGATCTATGTGTGTCATGTAATATTTAGTGCAACAGGTGCTGAGAAGATTTTTTAACGCGGTAGCGTTAAGGAGCTCGTATCGCAGAAAAGCCGGTGTTGTCGGCGTCCAGTGAGCGATAAATCCCGGCATGCACTTCATAAATAAACATGCACTTCATAAATAAAAAGCAAGTTCCAAGATCGGCTCGGTGGATTCGAACCAGGGTCTCCGGAGTGTGAGACGGAGACGCTACCACTCAGCCACCAGTTCTTTTTTTTTCTTTATTGCCGGTCATCACCAACACAAAACAAAACCAACAAAAACGCGCTACAAACAGAATGCTCACAGCAGAGCGGTTACCACAAGCATGACACTTAATACAGAAGCCGGCAGGCTCATACGAGTTGCCTTTGTCAAGTTAAAATTCCTTCAGCTCGCATAGTGGTTCGACTCTTGAAATCCAGTCTGGCACAGTGGTCTTCAATTTGTGCATTTCAACCAATGCGTGTATACTCTTGCGAAAGTAGAGCCTTGCAGGGCGGGCGTCAGGGTCACAGTGAAAACCTGCCATTCTGGACCGCCATAGACTGTGCAGGCCTATTAGCATAACCGTATCAAGTGGAATCCCATCATTATTTTCAGTTGGCAGGAATCTAATCGTTAATAAAGTATTAGGGGAACCCATAAATGTGCGGCGTTCGGTACGTCAGGGTTGTCCCCTCAGCCCTCTTCTATTCTGCATTTATATCGAAACTTTATGCTTGTCTATTATGCAAAATCCATCTGTTCAGGGCTTTCAACTGTACAAGTCTGAGGTCAAACTTTTGGCGTACGCTGATGATGTGGCAGTGTTTTGTGTGAACAAAGAAAGTATTTGCGCCGCAGTTGAAGTTGTGAAAGATTTTAGTGCGACCACAGGAAGTCCAGTAAACTGGGGAAAGTGTCTTGGCTTCTGGCACGGGGCGTGGACATCAACGCCTGACGTTTTTGCCAACGTTACATGGGTTACAACACCCGTGAAGTATTTGGGTGTACCTCTAGAATTCTATGAAGACAGCAAGCCATTTTGGCGCGCCCAAGTTCAGGAAATACGGGAGAAGGCTGACAAGTGGAAAGGAGTGCCGCTGTCTATCTTTGCACGAGCTACAGTGTGTAATCTATTTTTTGTGGCCAAGGTGTGGTACGTCATGCAAGCAGTTCATTGTTCTAGGTTGAGTGTTCAAAAGCTACACCGAATCTTTGCTGTGTTTGTATGGGCATCAAGCTGGGAAAGATGTAGTCGGGATAACCTGTTCCGGCGAATTAAAGACGGAGGTCTCGGGCTTGCTCACTTATTTGTGCGCCAGCTTGTAAACAGATTTATTTTCTTTCGCGACGTCACCGACCCCTTTTTGCGCACTGTATGCCAAGTGAGGCTCGCGCGGGCGTTGCCCAATTTCGTTGTTGCTACGGAAAGCATGCCAGGGCGTCTTTCTAGTTTTTTCAAAGAGGTTGTCAGCAGTGTTCGAATTCTGTCAGCTCGCTTCTCGACACAATACTTAAGTTCAGTGAAAAAGAAGAACCTGTATAAAGCTGTTTGTGACGACTTCTTCCCTGTTCCTGTGTACAGAGCCTTGTATAGCGGCCGTCTAGGTCAAGACGTACTGAAGCGTGTCAAAAGAATGCCAGTTTCTCCTGGGGTAAAGACGTTTTTTTTTAAGGAGAAAGAGCAGTCATGATCGCCTGATGTTCGACGCGATCAAAAGCTTTGGACAGATCCAAAGCCAGGACTGCCTTTGTTTGGCCCGGGACAGCCGGGTCGAAGATGTCGTGGGTGAGCTGCAGCATGGCGTCCTGAGCGGAGATATGGGGGCGGAATCACACCATGCTGTGTGGGTAAAGGTCGTTGTCCGCCATGTGAAGTGTCAATCTCGCAAGTGCCACGTGCTCGAAAAGTTTCCCGAGACACGAGGTGAGCGAGATTGGGCGCAGGTTTTCTAGTTTAAGAGGCTTGTTCGGTTTTGGTATAAATATTACCTTGGCGTGTCGCCAGGACTGGGGGAGGGTGCCCTCCGACCAGCATTTGTTGAAGTAATCTGTAATCTGTGTGATTGATTTGTCGTCAAGATTGCGGAGTATAGAATTGGAGATTTTGTCCAGTCCCGATGCTGAATTTGTGCGGAGCGTCAGAAGGGCCGCTCTTACCTCCGTTTCCGAAATATCAGCGTCTAATTCCGGGTTAGGTTTTCCTGAGTAGAGGGGCATGGAGTCGGATATGCCGGGTGAGGTGTATGTTCGCTGAAGTGTGTCAATGAGAGCGTCCGGGTCGCTGTTGTGTGTGTGTAAGAGGCGTGTAACATGGTGTTGTGTAGCGGATTTGGACTGTGTTGGATCTGTGAGATGTCTGAGAAGTTGCCAAGCTCGCTTGGTGGACAGTCTTCCGGCGAGTCCGTCGCAAACTTGCCTCCAATTAGACCGGCAGACCTCCTCTGCGTGTTGTTGTATCTGCGTCTGCAGTGCGGCCAGTCGCTTTTTAAGCGTTCTGTTTAACTTGTTGCGTTTCCAACGCTCGAGTAAGCTGTGGTACGCCTCCCAGAGGTGGGCGAGGCGGGAATCTAGAGTAGAGGTGTCCTGTGTGGTTGTAATTAGCCGGGTATTGTGTTGGACATCGGTCATAAGTGATTCTACCCACTCTTCGATGTCCGTGATAGTTGTGTTTGTGTCGTCCTTCCGCAACGCGCGGATGGCGTCCCAGTTCACCAGTTTGTGGGTGATATGTGTGTGGCGGGATTGTTTAAAGTGGAGCGAGATCTTAATGATGTAGTGATCGCTTCCCAGTGTGTGTTGTGTTCTTGCCCAGGTGACGCCACCGAGGAAGCGACTGAGCGTCAGGTCCGGACTGGTGTCCATGCTGACGCTGGTACCGATCCGCGTGGATGTGTGGAAATTGTTGTGTGTAGTGAGGCGCAGCTCCTGGACTAAGGACCAGAGACATCGACCACGGCCCGTAGTATAACTGTACCCTCAGTCGGTGTGTTGGCAGCTGAAGTCCCCTCCGATGAGGAGGGGGTGCTTGCCAGCGAGTCGGTGGAGGTCCCGCAAGAGCGTCTCCAGGGAAGACATTGGATGAGATGGGGGGTGCTATATATTGGCAATGAAGATGGAGGGCACTGTGTGTGGGTGATTCATTATTTCCGTGATAACGCAGGGTGTCTCTGACGTAATAGTGTGTATTTGGTGGGTGATTGAACGGTGAATAAGAGTGGACACCCTGGGTTTGTCCGTGGTATCTGAGTGGTAGGGCATAAAACTAGACAGTGATGCTCTAGTGGCCGTATCCTGGAGAAGAATGATTTGGGGTGGCGGGGTGAGGATGGGAACGAGTAATTGGAAAGGCGCACGCTTGCCCCGGAAGCCGCGGCAATTCCACTGGAGAATGGGTAAATTAAGTTGCTGCCCCGCCATAGTGGAGAGATTGGGAGCCAAGTGCATTAGGCGTTGAAGAGGGTGGTGGTTGCGAGGGATGAAGAGGAGGTAGTTGGAGATTGATGTGCTTCAGGATAACGGTTTGTGTGTGCTCTAAGGTTTGAATTCGGGTGTCTATGCTGGTCATTCTCATCTCGAGTGTATGAACCAAGCGTGAGAACATCAAGTCAATTTTGTTCTCGAGTTGGGTGAAGAGGGAGTCGATTTTGGAATCTATCCGGTCTCCTAAAGCCTTTAGCTTTGATTCAAATTTTGCCTCAACTTGCTCAAGAGCATCATGTGTGACAGGTGGGGGTTCTGACGTACCTTTCTTTTTGGGCGGTGGTTGCGTGGATGGGGATGTTGGAGAAAAGGCGGGAGGTACAGCTTGGGAAGGGAGGGTGGATGAGGAGGGTTGGTGTGGGGTCTGTATAAGGGAGGAAAGGCGGCTTACCTCTTCCCGCAAGGCCTTGAGCTCCTTGTCGCGTGAATCTTCCTGATGTGGCTGGGTTGGCGGGGTTTGTTTAGAGATGCCTTCAGCTGCTCGGTCGGCCCATGACATCTTTTGTTGGTCCTTTGCGCGTTCTCCTTTGCGAAGCGACGTGGATCGAGTGGCGTTGAGTACTATCTTCCGAGTAGCGTCTCCGGGAGTCTTGTCCTTACGAGAGAGGTATTGAGCTGCAGGGTTGGTTGCAGGTCTTCGCCCTTTAGCCTTGCATCTCCCCGTACCCGTCATGTGCGCTTCTCCGCATAAAATACATTCCGGAGTGCAGGAAGGGATAGTCTCCTTGGGATGTGGTTTCCCACACCTCGGGCAGTTATTCGTACGTGGCAGCGTGCACACATCTGTCCTGTGGCCTGGCTGTCTGCAGTTGATACAAGCGTCCATGTGGCCTCTGTAAGGGGTGCGCCTGTGGAGTCCCCCGCCGTAAAGAACTGTGCGAGGAGCCGGTCCTTCTCTAAAAGTATTTAATATTGATCGAGTGGCACCCATGCGTCGAGCGTCCACTATTGGAGCACGGGGGTTGCTGTTCACGAGATCCTCCAGTAGCTCCCTGGGGGTTTCATTCCAGTAAGCGTTCGAGATTAGTCCTCTCACCGCGCCGTCCGGGGGAGCGATGTAGGCTGCTACGGCGTAGTCGGTGTCTTGGTAATTAATTTTGGTGATTTGTACCAGCATAAGTGCGTCGTTCTGGTGTGGCGTGCTCATTGTACACGTGTTATTGGTGGGATGAACACGTAGCTGGGTGCGGGTGGGCTCCTCGAGTGAAGCGGTGGCGTTCAAGATTGAGACGCGCAGCTGTCGTGGCGGTACTGAGGTGAGGTGAAGCCCTCCACGGGAGCGGAAAATCACCTTGTAATCTTCAATCGGTAGTGGCGGCTGCTGTCGTGACCTTTGTGCGGCAGCGCGGGCGGCGCGCAGCTGCTCGGATGCCTGGGCCTTGTTAGTATTTGGGGTGGCAGATGATGCCGCTCTAGCGTCTGTGGTAGGCTTGTCTGCCTGATCGGTCAGCATAGCGGAGATCTGGTGAATCTGCTGTTGCTCCTGGGTGCGGGCGGGAACGCTGAGGATGTGAGTCCAGTCCCGCGGATTGAAGTCCCTAGGGTCAATAGCTTCGCCTGGCACTTGCACCTTCATGATGGCTTGGTACTTGGAGGTCGCGTTCGGAGTAGGCCTAGCTCCCAGCGGAGCGGGGCCTAGCTCGGGCGACGCGGTGGCTCAAGGGGAAATGGGCCGTGGGGGCCCGAAAACTGGCCAGATCGGGCAGAAAATTGGTGTGGGCGTGGCGCTCACCTTCGCAGGGCTCTTGTTGGTGAAAAATAGGCCACTGGTTCGGGCTACTGGCTAATTTCGCCGTCTTCGCACGGAGCCGACGTGAAGCGCGTCCGCACTCCACGCAAGGCGGAACCGGAAGTCTGAGGTGGGTTTTTCGCGTGAAATGGCCCGCTGGCGTCAGTATACAGAGAAAGTTATTACGTGCCCAACTGCACGACTCTAACGCGCGGCGGCATATCTCATTTACTTCGGGATTGCCCTGCTTTTTCAACTGGTTATAACCCTACCGCCTGAACTACCGTTCCCTAATTCCGGAAACTGATGCTAACACACAGATGATATTTAAGTGAGTTAAGTGACGACCTAAGCAATGAAGATTATGTCTACTCCCCTTTACCCCCATTCATGGCCATGAGCCTTCCCGTTCAATAAAGGACACTCAATCACTCAAGGCGAAAGCCTCTAATGCCACATCGTTGTCGACAGAAGGTTGTCGCCAGAGGTATCGCGCTTTCGAAGTAAAATAAAAAATTACGAGGGACTTAAGTGACTAAGGTATTGAAAGACGAAAGCCTGAGAAGCTTCATCTTGCCTATCGTTCCTGCCATCTGCAATCCCACACTTGAACGCGCGCCAAGGAACGCCACACGACAGCCGCCACACAAGCAAGACACACTTTGTCCACGACTGTATGAGCCATTAATGGTTTTCGCCATAAAATTAGAAGGTCTCTGAAAGCGTACCCTTATTATCCTATAATTTGCCTCCCATCGTTAGCCTCTTGTCGGCATTTGTTGCAGTGCTACGTATAATTATAATTGGTTTATGGGAAAGGAAAGGCGCAGTATCGATCTCACTTTCTCCGGCAAGTGTGTTTGGACAGTACACCATCGCTCCTGTCGGGTGGCGTTCCTTGGCGCACATTCAAAAGTGGCATTGCAGATTGCAGGGACGCATCCCGCCTGGGCCAATCAGAACGCCGCAAAAGCGGGACACACTTTGTCCACGACAGCATGAGCAATTAAAGAATTTCGCCTTAATAAACCCTAATTGTCTCCACCGGGAACCGACCCTCCATCTCTTGTATACCCAGCCCACCGCTTTACCAACTGCACCATACCCCGGATCGTGCAACGGTCTTCATAATTCCACTTGTCTACCGTGAGGATAACAGCGCGATTCCGCGAGTGACAGATACGGCACCTTTCCTTTCCTGTAAACAAATTATAGAACGCTGGTGAACTTTGACACGTTTAATGAAATGCTGGTTTTGTTGGACAAGGGGTGCGTGATGTACGACTAATCATGACATCACCAGTTGATTCATGCATATACGAAGCTGACCCCGCCGGTCATCCGATCCAGGCGTCTGTGCGGCGCCTTTAATTTGCCGCTTTCTCGAACGCCGCACCACACAGCAAACAGAAGCACGTAAAAATTTCTAGGAGGCGTTAGTACAGCAGGTATAAGCAGCGTTTTAAATTGATTTACACGACGAAGAAGGCACAGTATCTTTTAAAATTCTCCGGGACACATGTACCACGCCGTAAAAGAAGGAAGGAAGGTGGGAGTGAAAAGAGAGAGGGAGATAAAGGTGCCATAGTGGAAGCCTACAATCAACCCGCTATAATGGCTTTCACTTCAACGCACTTCAGCGGTCCAAAGTGCCCTGTGGATTTTTTTATTCTGAATCAACATTCCGAGAACTCTGATCGTGGCTACCGGGGGCATCGGATGGTTGTCAATGTGTAACAGAATTGGTTTTCGAGAATGGGGGTCTGTCTGTGATGCTTGTTTGTTCATTTTAACTCAGAGTTCCCATTTAGCCGGTCAACACGTAAGGCCGTTTTCCTGCACGTAAGACTGTACCTTGTCGATGGCTCGTTCTAATGACTGTAATCTCTCCATCGGAGCCAGACTTGGTCCACATTGTGATGTCGCCGGCGTATATGGAATGATGTATGTGTGGGAGATCATCTACCAGACGTGGAAGGCTGCTCACAGCGAAGAGAAGGTGAAAGTACGGCGTCTTGTGGTGTTCCTCTCGTCCCTACTGTAATTTTTTTACACGTTTGGTCCCCGAAATGGAGCGTAGCCGTACACGTCTTCAAAAAGATAGCCATGTAGTGGTATGGCCGTTCGCCTAGGTTAATCAGTGAGAGGTGAGTGAGTATGGAAGCGTGTGGAACATTTCTGAAGTCACATATAAAGTGAGTCGGAAATGCCAAGCTTATGCGTCAGAATAAAACAGGCGAAGACGAGCCGAAGATACCTAGCCAGGTAACTACAGTAACCTGAACGTGCAATCAAGCCTAACTAAGGCTACCCACGCTATGCCTGACTTCGTTACGTATATCCTGGCATAACCGAGCTAGGCCACAGCCAATATTTTCTGGAAACTTGAACCGCGCCGTGAGAGAAAAGAGGACAGTGGGAATGAAAGTAGAGTGCGGAAACGATGAGTCGTAATGGAGGGCTGCGGAATAAATTCAACCAGCTGGGGATCTTTAACAAGCACTGACATCGCGCAGCATCTACGCAATGCTTCATCTGCTGGGTTTTGTGTAATATAAATATTAATTGGTTCACAGGAAAGCAAAGGTGCAGTGTCTGTCCCACTTGTTTCGTGAACACCTGAACCGCATCTTAAGAGAAGGCAAGAAGGTGGCAATGAAAGCGGAAACAGAGCAAGAGTAATAATAACAATAATAATTGCTATTCAACAGAAGGCGACAGGAGCACTATCTGTCAGACTTGTTTCCCTGGACACCTGACCCGCGCCGTAAGAGAAGGGAGGAGGTGGGAGTAAAAGTTATAAGATGACCCGTAGTGGAAGGCGACGGAGCAATTTCAGCCACCTGGAAATTTTTAACGCGAACTGACATCTCTCTTCCCATTTTGCGGAATAAAGTTTTATGCTACTACTACTTCAGCACACGGATGTCTTACAGCTGTAGTCAGCAACTGTAGTCAGCAAAGTGAGCGGCTCGTTTTGGTACCGATTCGAGAGTATTAACAAGATCTGGTTGGTGGGGACCCCAAATAGCACATACGTATTCTAATTTTGGTCGGACCCGGGTTAGATAGACTACACATTTTGCATTGAGGGAAACAAGTTTTAGATGCCAACGAAGGAAGCCAAGGCACCGGTTAGCATCGTCTGTTATATTCTAGATGGGGTCATTCTACGAAAGGTTGCTAGTTAGTTGATGCCTAAATATTAGCAGGAGGGAACACAGTATCAAAAAAAAAAATTACCGACGATTACGTTCCTTCCTAATGCAAAATTTGAGCGCAGCAAATAAGCTGTTTCACCTTTTCGATAGATTGAGGCAAAGAAATCGAGCAACACATGTATGCGCTATCACAGAATTTTTTTTTT